>CM023105.1:19065431-19175113 GCA_013103745.1 Gardenia jasminoides
AAATTCCAATGAAAACCATAGTATTGGGGAACATTGTCCGAGGACAAGGATATTGCTTACATTCCACAATATAAACATTACTCGTCACACCTCGATGAAGACCGGCTTAGGAATCGGATAAGACATAAGCAAGAGGGCGCAGACCGATGAAGTCAAGAGACCGATGTATGCATTATTGAGGCAAAAGGATATAGAGAATGTACAATTGAAGTAATCAGCATAAGCAAACAAGGATTTGTGCATACAAGAACAAAAAGATGTATGATGAGATGGTGAAAAGAACCAAGACTTGAAACGGAAATGTGCCAACTATATGACCAAGTCGAAGCGCATTTAGGAACCCCTACCTAAAGAACCAAAAGATGTCTGTAATATAGGCTGAAAAATTCAATGGTTTTGTACAAGAACGCCTTCAAGAGATGATGTAGACTATGATGTTTTAGAATTTGCTAATGAAGAATTTTTTTTCATCATTTCACAAGTGTCCCATTTGTTTGATGAACGGGCCCCACCTTTGAAAGTATTGCATCATGCTAGGCCTACCCTTGGCACAAAAAGGGCTCCCCTAGGACATGCATCCCAATTATATAAACAATCACTAATCCTTTGTTCTTTTTTTCTTTTTCTTTAATTTCTGCAGCTGCCCTTCGAAATAAGTTTCTAAATATGTGTCTTTTTCCGATTCGTGTACTTTAAAAAATAGTTTCCACGCAAAGCCCCATCATCAACTGCTCAAAGTAAAAGCTCAAAGCAGCCTGTAAACATGAGTTCCGCACTGTAAGGTCCGATAGGGAATGCTTTTGTCACTTCACCGACTTTGCTGCCCGGGAGCTCTGTTAAGTGAAATATTGAAGGTTTAATGAGATGAACGCCGAGATGGTCGCAAAGCGAGAGTAAATTGATCGCCATTGGTGGCAAATAATAATAGAGGAGGTGGTCCAAATGAACAGCGGGACCCGTTGTTAGCTAACCCGTGACAGATGATAGTCAACTCCCCTTCTTGACCACTATTCAAACCACTTTGTCCCACCTACTTCTAACCCACACGTGTTACCTTTTCTCATCACCACACCACCAATCTTCCACATTCCCACCCTAATTACATCCTACTAAGCCCAACCAAAAAAGACAAAACCCTCATTTTCGACCTGGAGCTCACTCACACTCTAAACATGCCTACTGCCACCTCCGTGAGCCTCAATACCATACCTTCAACCTTTGTGTGGGATCCGACTTCTCAGGAAAACCGGCGGTGGATGATTTATTGCACCCTTGACAAAGATTTGCGTAAAAGGCTGGATAAATTTGATGATTTCATGAGGAAAAATCGTGGACTAAACCGACATGGTGGTCTTGATTATGACGACCTTTGCCTATTTCCTCGACGTGCAAGCGCCTGGTTTCAAGACCCCAAGTTCAGCAAGTATGACGAACCGCAGGTAACCCCAAGACGCTAGCTCAAATGTTTGCCAACAAACTGGGCAAACCGATAGATGATGAGAACTTGCCCACGCGCGCCTGTTCCACGAGAGTCTGGAGGGATGCTTTGGATTGGTATTCAACCTCAAGTCGAGTGAAATTAATTCTTAGCTGATTTGTCAACCGCTTTTGTGAAGCAAGACGAGTATATTGTGAACTAGCACCCCTACTGTAACCACGCTGAGGGGACCAAGAGAGGCCCCTCGAAGATCACAAGTCATATGCCGCCGGTGGAGAAAGTTTGCAACAGTTGAGCCTCCCATGACGTAAGAGGAGATTGTATCGATACTTTTCATTAAGGCTCATGATCCGCCTTTATTTTGAGGAGATTTTCCCAATGACATGGGGAGTTCTTTTGCTACAATTGTCAACAAGTTGGAGAATACTGGCATGAATTTGTTAAAGTTGGAAAATTGTCAATGTGACCGCCAAACAGAAGAATTGGAAGCATTGCAAAGGTAATGGCGGGTGGAGAAACTCCCTGCTTTAAAAAAGAAAGAATGGAAGCTGCTTTTGTGTGGGATCACAGCCCACCTTTCGTGCCCAGGTCCAAGTAACCCAACCAGTTCAAGCTCATACTCCTCTTATCCCTACCATCAACACATTTTATCACACCGCCACCCAAATACCTCACCCCCACCTATTCATTTGAATTCCCACCTTTGTTTTCAACTTCCCAACCTATCTCCTACCCCCCAAAACTATGCTCCTAGACCTGCCCCACAAAATCCTGTCCAAAATTCTTTTCAACATAATGAAATGCAAAACAGTAAAACCTGCGAACTTTCACTGACCGTCACCCTTATTGACCAGCAGAGTATGAGCTTGAAGGCGTCATTGAAAAATCGGCACCGCCCCTCCTAAATTATATCCCCTGAGGGACTCCTCCCATGGCGCGAATTCTCATGCCGTCATGCGGTACCTACCATTCTCGAAGCCCTGACATTCAACGAATTAACTGTTGGGCCTTGAAGCATAAAATTCAAGACATGGTAGATGCTGGGACATAGTTCTCAGAAGTTAAGGAATGAGCAAGGCGAACGCCAATAAAAAACCCTCTCCCAGCATAAAAAACATCCGTTGGAGTGATTAGGTGTGGATGAAGAGTTTGTTGACCCTACTCGGTTCATTAAAGAGGAAAGTGAGGTAATGGGAGTGATCATTTGAGAGAAAGGAGACTTACATGCCAAGGAGTTCTTGACCAATAATATGGAAAATATCTTTGAAGGAAAGTTTAATCAACCGCGGCCAAGAAGAAGAGAAGTTAGCCTTTTGTGATAGAGGTGGACCCCTCTCGAGTCATGCAAGGTTGAAAACCTTTCATTCTAGAATTGCTGCAGCCGCCATACTTGAGTACCCTCAACAAATGCCTCACAACAATTTGCAAGAAGTGCCATGAACTACGATGAACCATCCCACTGCATTTTGAAAACAAGGATATGGAGGAAAGGGGGTGACTGCCTACATCACAAGGTCTGGAAGAGTCCTACTAACGTAAACTAGCCGAGAGAGTCCCATGCCACCTAAGCCACTACAGACCCGCGGACCGGCCAATCCACAATCGAGACCTTGAATTTTTAAAAAATGTTGAAACGGCTTTAGTACAAGATTGTGGAACAATTGGATAAGATGCCCATGATTTCCATCTTGAATCGCTTTGACTGCTCCTGAACTTCATGGGAAGCGCCTCAAGATTTTGAATGAGGGTGCCGCAAGGGATCTCCCCCGCGGAGAAGTTCTCACATGTCATTGAAAACGTGCCGCCGCTAATCACATCTACTCTGACGAGGATCCACTGCCGGGCGAATAGGGCATAACAAGGTTTTGTATATATCCCAGGCGCTTTAGCAATGAGGTTGCTGCCAAGGGTACTAGTAGACAATGGATCGGCATTGAACATTTGCCCGTGGAACACACTTGTGAAACTAGGTTTGTCCGCCACCAAGTTACGCCTACTATAGTAAGAGGATTCATGGCTAAGGAGAGCTCTATGGGAGAGGTGGACCTGGTTTTGGAGATAGGGACCCCCTTTCAAGTGGCTTGTCAAGTAATGGATTTCACCAGCGCCTACAATATTTTGTTGGGGCGAATTGGATACATACCTGGTTCGTGCCTTCCTCTTCATCGATCACGAGGTTCACCATGAATGACCAACCGATCAACGGTGGTTTTGCCGAAGATGATTGCACTATGGTTGTCAACCCAATCCAAGGATGAAAAGCATCAAGAGAAACTTAGTCTCCTCTCACATACAGCATGGAACATAGTTTCGTGGGTGGACCCCCAATGGGAAATCGCTTCACAATCATGTTTTGACCGGAGCTAGTGTGATGATGGCCAAAGAAATGATCGTAGGAGGATTTAAGATGGAAAAGGCCTTGGGAAAACTTGCAGGAATTTGAGCGGTTGAAATGCCAACACAGAAGAACACTTTCGGACTCGATTTTCATCCAACCGCCAAAGATAAGAAGGAGATGAGGGCACACAAGCAAGCGGAGAAGGAAGGAAAGCAGATTAGCATCTACATCCCGCCTGCATCGCACATTCCCCTCACCCCTGAGTAATCATATCAGAGGTTGAAGAAGAAAAGTCTGACGAGGATATAGAGACGGGATTATCTCAACTGTTTGTCGGGGCTACCCTTGACACCGATCCTGAGCAAAATGTGGAGTTTCCTTTGATTCCTCAAGAGGCCATGCAAAATTGGGCTGCCGATTGTCTGCCTACTCGGAGGAGGTTTCGGTAAATCTGAGGGGATTGTCCTTAGAAATGAATCATGCTTTAATATCAATCATGTCTTCAAAAAATAATGCACTTGTTATTTTACTTTTTGCTTGTTTAAAATTGTGTCTTTAATTATGCTTCCATGTTACCATCCATCATCTTGCTCTTGCTAAATGAAATGGAATTTCTTTTGTCCTTCGCCATGTTCCACTCATTTTACTTTCGCACATTTATTTTATTTCTTTCGATGGCCTCAAATAAAATCATTTGACCCTTTGATATCACCACTTTGGAATTTGATGACCGCTCTCGATATCTCTCATGAATATGGAGTTTTAGAATCTGAATTTCAAAACGAAAGTGATACCGAGGGAGATTATGAGTATGAATCTATTTCGAAGACCCTTGAACAATATGAGGAAAACCCTGCCGAACTTAGAGGGAAATGTAAATCATTAACATTGATCTAAGGCGAAATTAAAGAAGTCAAAGTTAGTATTCACTTGAACATAGAGCAAAGAAGAGAGATGATTGAGTTCTTAACTTTGTTTCAAGATGTGTTCGCATGGTCTTAAGGACGATATGCCGGGATTTCTACATTGTGGTCCATGACCGCCTACCGATCCAAATATGTCACCAAGAAAACGGAAGCCCCAAATTTAAACCAGATATGAGTCTCAAAATAAAAAAGAATGCATCATTAAGCAATCAATGCTAGGATTATCATGGTATCACACTACCCTATATGGCTTTCAAATCCTATCCCGCCTCCTAAGAAGAGTGGAGAGGTGCGGGTGTGTGTTGATTACAGAGATTTGAACAGAGCTAGCCCTAAAGATGACTTCCCTTTACCAAACATTCACATCCTTTTGGACAACACCGCTGGACATGAGATCAATCCTTTGGAGACCGTTTACTGGTATCATCAGATTTTGATGGCAGAGATGACCGGAGAAGACCGCTTATCACACCTTGGGGACTTTACGCTACCGAAGTCATGCCCTTTGGTTTGAAAATGCAGAGCTACCTATCATAACCATGACCACCCCTGCTCCATGATATGATTCACAAGGAGATGGAGGTTTATGTTGATGACATCATCATCAAGTCCAAAAGGGTTGAAGATCATTTGATTGATTTGAGAAAGCTGTTTGAGCGATTAAGGAAGTACAATTTAAAGTTGAATCCGCAGTGTGCCTTTGGGGCTCCTTAAATTGCTAGGATTTATTGTCGCAAAAAAGGTATAGAAATAGATCCAAAGCAAAGATTAATCCGAGATATGCCAACCTCAAAACCCGTGAGGGATGTGAAGAGCTTCCTAGGAAAGATCAACTTCATTGGTAGATTCATAGCACAGCTAATATCAACGTGTGAACCCCTGCTCAAGTTGTTAAAGAAAATGCACCGATGGACCGGAATGAAGATCGCCAACAAGCCTTCGATAAGATCAAGAATTATTTGCTTCATCCCCAAACCCTAGTGCCACCAACGCCGGAAGCCTCGATCATGTATTTATCCGGCTCGATGAAGCCGTGGGGTGCGCTTTTGGGACAACACGATGAACTGGAAAGAAAGAAAGAGCCATCTACTATTTGAGTAAGAAGTTCACCACTTACGAGGCTAACTACTCTTTTCTCGAGAGGAGTTGTTGTGCTTTGGCATGGGCCGCTCAAAAGTTAAGGCATTACCTGCTCAGTCACACCACTTATCTCATTTCCCGTTCTGACCCTCTGAAGTATTTGTTGGAGAAGCCGATGCCAACGGGACGTATGCTAAATGGCAGATGATGTTATATGAATTTGATATTGTCTTTACCACGCAAAAGGCAATTAAAGGACAAGCAATAGCCGATCACTTAGCAGAGAACCCAATGGAAGATGACTACCAGCCTTTGCACACCTATTTTCCCATGAAGAGATCTTGTTTGTAGAATGCGGGAAGATATGGCTGAGCAATATCAAGGATGGAGGTTATTTTTCGACGGCGCTTCAAATTCTTTCGGGGCCGGAATCGGGGCCGTACTTGTGTCGCTAGAGGGAAAGCATTATCCTGCTGCAGCCAAGCTACAATTTCTTTGCACTAACAACATGGCTAAGTATAAAGCTTGCATGTTTGGATTAAAGATGGCATTAGATATGGACATCAAAGATTTGATAGTATTCAGTGATTCAGACTTACTTGTGCATCAAACTCTCCAACAAGGTGACCCTGGATTCAAAGATCATACCGTATCACCGCAGCCTACCGATTTGATCAAGAGGTTTAGAGAATTGGAGCTTAGACCGCCCCTCGCTTAATGTCTTTGCCGACGATTGGCTACTTTGTCTTCAATGATTCAACATCCGGATGAACTAGTGATCGAGCCTATACGCATCCAACTCCATGAGAAGCCCGCATACGGCCTGGTCACGTCAGAGGGAACCGACGGTCACCCTTGGTACCATGACATCAAGGAATTCATCAAAACCGAAGTTTATCCTACCGAGGCATTCAGCCAAGGGTTTTCTACGTCGGATATCTTCAAAGTTTTTCTTAAATGGTGAGGTGCTTTACAAGAAGATGTCTGACCTAGGGCTTTTGAGGTGCGTTGATGAAGAAGAAACCGATTACGATGAAGGAAGGTACATAGCGGTGTTTGTGGGCCACATGAATGCGCACTTGTTGGCTAAGAAGATCATGAGAACGGGTTATTTTGGCTTACTATGGAGCATGATTGTAAATTTTGTTCAAAGTGTGTCAAATGCCAATTGCATGGTGACGTTATACATGCCCTCCCAATGAGCGCATAGTACCACCGCTCCTTGGCCATGTTCGATGTGGGGAATGGACGTAATTGGAGCTATTGATCCTCCTGCTTCGAATGGGCACCGCTTTATTCTAGTGGCTACTGAATATTTCACTAAATGGGTGGAAGCTACATCTTACAAGCACGTGACTAAGAAAGTAGTAGCAGATTTCATGAAAAACAATATCATCCGTCGCTTTGAGTGCCGTAAACTCGATCACGCGGATAATGCCAGGAACCTCAACAACGACATGGTCAACGGTCTGTGTGAACAGTTCAAAATCAAACACCGAAACTCAGCTATTTACAGACCTCAGATGAATGGAGCCGTGGAGGCTGCAAATAAGAATTTGAAGAAGATCATCCGCAAAATGACAGAAACCCACCGCGATTGGCATGAAAAGTTACCTTTTGCCTTGATGGCATATAGGACTGCAATCCGAACTTCTACTGGGGCAACACCTTACTCTCGCATGTATGGGATGGAAGCGGTATTACCTGCTGAAGTTAAAATCCCATCTTTGCATTCTAATGGAAGCTCGTTGGAAGAAGTCAATAGACCAAGCAACGCCAATAACAAGCTGTCTTTGATCGATGAAAGAAGGTTGAATGCCATCTGTCATGGGCAATGTTACCAGCAGAGGATGGCTCGGGCTTATAACAAGAAAGTTAGACCTCGCAGGTTTGAAGTGGGGACAAGGTTTTGAAACAATCCTTCCTACAAGAAGAGGCTAAGGGAAATTGCCCAACCGGCAAGGGCCGTTCATTATTCAAAAGGTGCTACCTGGAGGAGCGTTGGTTCTCATGGAGATGGATGGATAGATTTTTCCTCAACCAATCAATTCAGACATGTGTAAAAGATTTTTCATATGATTGACCAAAGTTTTCTTTAGAAATTGCCGCAAAAGGGTGGTCTCAACAGTGACCTTCTTCCTTTTCATTTAAACACTTCAAAACCCCCAAGTCTCCCATTTGAGCCTATAAAAGAACGGTTAATCTTTTAGCAAAGCCCTCTGAGAACCGCAAACCCCAAACTGGGGCAACTTTATTTAAAAAAAAAAAAAAAAAGAGGGAGAGAGAGACCCTTGATTAAAACTAAATTGGGGCAAAATTTTTACAAAAATTGCATTCAAGTTTAAACCTGCCTCTACAACACACTCAAACCCCTTGCAAAAGCCTAGTGTTATAGACCTCTAACTTTTTGCAAAAATTTCTGGAAAAAACTTTCTCAATCAAAAGGTAAATGATGCAAATACATTCCCTCTGAATTTTTGTCAGAAGGGATTGTCTCACTGATACCACCATTTTAACAAACATGTTTAAGTTGGCAAAATTGGGGTTTAAGTCTGTCCATTTCACTATACTACTTTATCAGTCAACTTCAATGCAAATCTGAAAGGATACTAAATCAAGTTTTGAAAAGCAACAGCGCAAACAGAAAGGAAAAGTTCATGGGACAAGGGAGGCCGGTGATTACGTTTATCATGGGTTTACCTTATATCAAGCACTCCCTTGCCGTCAATAAACTCCAAGGAGATGATATCCAAAGGGGTCAAGTGCGACGCTTTTGTTTTAAATGGTTTTCCTGACGTTTGGCTATTATTGATTTAAAATGCCATGTTTAGCATTCATTCTATGGTCGTAATGTCATTTTAAAATAAAATTGTTTCTTTGCACAAACTTTTGCACATATTTTCATCAAAAGGGCATTTTCGTCAAAGGACAATCCTCTTAGATTACCATGAAGGTATGGGTGATATGGATTCAGAAGCAAGCGGAACGACAGAACAGATCTGCACTGGTCAAACAAAAGGAATTCAGTTGACACCGCTCATCGACGTCCAAGAACTCATGTTTACGGGCTATTTGAGATAACATGGGAGAACGGTGGCGGCGTTATCATTATTTTTTCACCATTTTTTTTCTTTTGCAGAGAAGCAGAGACAAGTGACTGATCGGTCAAATCAAGGAGACCAGCTTTATTTTGAGTCATGTTTAGACTGTATGATTAAATCATTTTGAAGATTGGTTAATTGCAAAATTGAGGAAGGACAAGTGCCTTTTCGGAAAATTTAGGAAACGGGTTTTCATACACACACTACTAGGTGTTATAACCCACAGTTCTTTTCAAATTCCTTTCTTCTGAAATGTGGCGTGCTTCGACATTCCGTCTGAGCAGCTTGTCCAAGAGGCCACCGGAGGCAATGGTGGAGCTGAGGGGGTCGATAAACACACTCCCCCCTGATTTGCAGTTTATTCCATTCTTGCTTTATTTCTCTTTTTTGTGTTTGATCTTGTGTTCTGTTTTTTTTAGACATAGATTTAACTGTTAGAAATACTTTTGATTCATTTGCTTGCATCAGAATGTGTATATTTGTTTAAATTGGACTCTTATGTGCTTATAAATTTTTTGAAAAAAAAAAAACTTTTCTAAATTGCACATTTGCCTCACAAATTGATTTGTTTTTCAAAATTTGATTCAAAAAGGGTGCAAATGTCCAATTTTGGTTGCAATTGCTTTCATCCTTCGAAATAAAGTCCGGTGGATGCTGAAAAATCCTTTTCCATCTTACTCGGAAATAATTGTTATGTGATTAAGACATTGGCATTTTAGAAAGTATTGTTTTGTAAAATAGGAAAATTATGCCTCAGTTTTTTTTCCTATTAAATGAGATTTCTTTTTTTATTGGATTTTACAAGAAAATGTTTGATATAGTTGGCAAATGATCCTTTTGCATTTAAAAAAAAAAAAAGAAAGAAAGAAAGAAAAAGCAAGAAAAGCAGCAAAGTGAGAACCAAAATTCTACTCCAATGATTCTAGTACTAAGTAACCGAAGGTTTAGCATCTACATATGTTAACTTTCGCGTAAAACGGTGCTTGAATTATGAGTATGCGAAGCAGTTTGAACAAGTAAAATGTTGAGTAACCGGGAATCTTCACCTAAAAGTGTTGATTTTCGCGTCAAAAGACATCTTTACTATTTGAGCAAGAAGGCATATGTCGAGTAACCGGGAGTCTTCACCTAAAAGTGTTGATTTTCACGTCAAAAGACATTATTGCAATTCGAATAAGAAGATATGTTTCAGTAAATCCTTTTAGCAGTAAAATCTGAGAAACTGTGGAAAAGGCCAGCTTGAATTGACTATATGAGTCGTTTGATTGCAAAATTTGGTGAAAGTGAGAAATCAAGCTTGAATTGTTAAAATTGAGGTATAATTGTCTTTCTTTTACTTGACATTATGAGTACTTGATGCAAATTGAATAATTGCATAATAATGTTTTGCCTAGTTTATGAGGATTTGGATTTCCAAGATCGCATGGTTTATTTCAATCCCATAGCTTGTTTTTTATGAATATTTCCTATCACTTGAGAACAAGCAATGCTTCATAAGCATAAGTATCTCATGAATGTGTTTTATTGCATAGTTCTGATACATTTTAGTCATTTAATGGCCAACAGCTGTGATCACAAGAGTTTTTTACACTTTATGAAAAAAATAAAAATAAAAAAATTTTTGCCATGGACTAATTGGTTAATATTTCATGACTTCTGCAGGGTTAACGATTCAGTTGACACTGGGGCAATTTTGTTTTGAGAAAAGTTATCTCCAATTTTGGATAATGCATTCAAAATTAATTTTTGCCGGAAAAGATTTGCAGATCAAGACGATGGCAACATATGTGGATTTGTTTCCAACCCTGCAGAGGAAGGTTTTCAGTTACACTCTTCAACTTTCCAAAATCCATCAATTCTTGAAAAAAAGAAGAAAAAAAAAGAAGAAGAAAAAGAAAAGAAAAGAAAAGAAAAAGAAAAAAAAAAGAAGAAGAAAAGAAAAGAAAAGAAAAAAGAAAAAAAAAAGAAAAAAAGAAAAAAAAAAGTCATTGTTCCTATCAATCACTTACTTTTCAAGTCAAGAAAAATCAAAAATCAGAATGGCACCATTTCATCGAGTGCATCATTACTTGCATTTTTTACACTTATCATGTTTGAACAACTTGTGTTTTATTTTTCAAAGTCTGGCAATCCAGCATTTATGTTTTCATCTAGTCATTCAGGCTTGGGTCCAATCCCACTGAATAGTATGTTTAGTCATTCAGGCTTGGGTCCAATCCCACTGAATAGTATGTTTAGTCATTCAGGCTTGGGTCCAATCCCACTGAATAGCATATTTGCATTTTCCCATCTAGTCATTCAGGTTTGGGTCCAATCCCACTGAATAGTCTAAATTTGGAAAGAATTTAAATTTCATTGCTGTCTCACCTAGCTGCACCCTTCTATCCACTGCTTCAATTTAAATTTACGTTGGTGCTGTCGACCCTCGCCAGGCACCCTTCTATCCCATTCTTCAATTTAAATTCCTGTTGGTGAGTCTCAGCCTCCGCCGGGCACCCTTCTATCTCCCGTTCTTGATCTTTAAATTTCTGTTGGTGAGTCTCAGCCTCCGCCGGGCACCCTTCTATCCCCCTTCTTCAATTTAAATTCCTGTTGGTGAGTCTCAGCCTCCGCCGGGCACCCTTCTATCTCCCGTTCTTGATCTTTAAATTTCTATTGGTGAGTCTCAGCCTCCGCCGGGTACCCTTCTATCTCCCGTTCTTGATCTTTAAATTTCATGGTGAGTCTCCTTTCTATCTCCCGTTCTTGATCTTTAAATTTCTGTTGGTGAGTCTCAGCACCCTTCTATCCCGTTCTTCAATTTAAATTCACGTTGGTGAGTCTCAACCTCCAGGGCACCCTTCTATCCCCTTCTTCAAATTTAAATTTCATTGGTGAGTCTCAACCTCAGGCACCCCTATCTCCGTTCTTGATTTTAAATTTACGTTGAGTCTCACCTCTACCCTTCTATCCCGTTCTTCAATTTAAATTTCTTGGTGAGTCTCTACCACCCCTTCTATCCCGTTCTTCAATTTAAATTCCTGTTGGTGAGTCTCAACCTCCGCCGGGCACCCTTCTATCTTCCGTTCTTGATATTTAAAATTCTGTTGGTGAGTTTCAACCTCCGCCGGGCACCCTTCTATCTCCCGTTCTCGAATTTTACAAGATTCAGTAATCATTTCATCATAGTTCATTTGCATTGGAACTACGTTTGACCTGATTCTCATGTCGAGATACGTAGGCAACTCTACACGAGTTCGGTCACGTTATGCATTTTAGTTTGAAAATTGGCAATTTAACATTCCTGCTGTTTACAATGGTTCAGATACAACCAGCGAAACCAGGTAAGCATTTACACGTCTTTGTCTAGAATTTCTTCGAAATTCAGACAAAGAGGGGCAAGTTGTAGACACCAAATTTTGACTATTTCATTTGTTTTCCTATGTTTTTATCTGTTAATGTTTAGTTATTTATTTTTGATTTTTTTTAACACATTTTTCTCATTTTTGTAGGTTCTTCTTAAAAAAAAAAAAAAGAGAAAAGTCAAAAGCGGACCATTCTGATAAGTCCGTAACCATCCGTAACAATCGGCGAAAAAAAATGACGATTTTTCCAGAAGCTTGGATCATCCTTTTCCAGCTATAATTTCCGATACTTGAACGATAAGAAACCTATTTAAACATTCCCCAACTCGCCCCTAACCCAAAACAACTCATCTAACGTTCAAAATTAGCTCACCTCATCCCAAGAACATCAAAACCCTTAGTTCTAGGTTTGGTGGCTATAAATAGCCTAGATTAGGGTTTAAAAAAAGAGGTTGGGAAATCTGAGAGAAAAAGAGGCAATTAGGAGAGCTTTGAGAGAGAAAAAAACAGAAGAAAACTGGAATTAGAGAAAAAAAGAAAAGAAAGAAGAAAGGAAAAGCTAGGGTTTCATACTTGGGAAGATTATTCTTGGAATTTCTGCCTCAACGTTTAGATTCAAGCTTCGATGTAACATATATACTTTATTTACCGTTTTTTGATCGTAAAATTGCTGGAAATTTGGACCTTTTGGTGGAACCAAGGTCTTGAATAGTTTTTCTTTTAGTTTGTGATATTTGATGATGATTATCAGTTGTTATATGAGCATGTTGTGTTTATAAAGCCTTGGTAAGGCTAGTAGATTTGTTTTACGCTTAAAATCAGACGCTTTGATGCTTACGTGATGATCTTTGTGATTCCCCGAGAAATTTCTGGAAAAATGTTCTTCACGCTTTGAAGATGTGAAGAAACGCTGGACTACTTGCGGATAACTTAACGGTCCGCGTTCCTCTTGAATGTTTGAAGTTGTGAAGAAACGCGGACCTCTTGCGTGACTCATTTCGCGAACGCCCGCTTGTTTGAATACTGAAGATGTGAAGAAACGCTGGTTTGTTACGCAGGCCAGTCCGCGTAACAATCCTCGTTTCTAACCTGACAGTTCTTTTCCTTCCCCCTTGTTGTCCATTTGATGATGCTAATGCTTATGATTTGATCTTTGTGGGTTTAGTTTGTTTTGATATGATCTGAATGCTTGTGTTTGATGTTTTAAATAGATCTCTTGCCTCTGAAGATTTTGTTTGTGATATTGTCTGAAAAAAAAACTGGAAGCAATCTTCCTGGAGTTTTGAAGATGGGAAGAGACGCGGACAGTTACGCGGCTGAGTCCGCGTTTCTGCTCCGCGTTTCCCCTCTGAACTTTGATTTTTGCCTGTAACACGGACTATGTCGCGCGGTTCTGTCCGCGTTTCTGATCCGCGTAACCTCTCTGTTTCTGTATTCTATTGATATTTCCTGCTCCTTTGTTCCAGAATCTTACTCTACTTCCTAGTTTTACCTGTGTTGCTTGCAGAATCTGTTTAGATGCCTTCTCTTTGAACTTTTGATTGATTTTTCCTTTAAATTGGTACCTTAATCCCTTTTGTTGACTTTGAATCTTAGATAACCATTCCCATCATTTAAGGATTCAATTAAGGCCTCACATCAAGGGATGGTAACTTCTTTCCCCTATTATGTGCTCATTATGTGTTTTTGCATGATTTTGCATGTTTTAAATTAAGTTTTCCTTTGCTTTTATTCATGTCTAGTCTTTACTTATGTTATTTAATTTTTGAGTAAATCATTTGGAGGCCTTGGATGCCAAGTTGTAATAGATAGGTTTAATTTAGGCAAAAAGTGTATTTATTCTAGAAAATGTAATAGTTAGATTATTATTTCGAATTTTTCCCTTAAGAATGTGTTTAGGTTCCCCCAATGTAATAATTAGGTTTTATATGCTTATTTTGCATGCTTGCATGATTATGTGTTTATTTGCTTTCCTAGGGCCTTGCATCTAGACATTATGCCTATGTGTTACGTGTTTATGTGTTTTATGTGTTTATTTGCTTTATTATCATGTCTACATGTTTATTATGTAAATATATTGATGTCACCACACTAGTCCAACGCTAGTTGTGGCCTTCCCCTTCGATTTCTCACTAATCCAATGTTAGTGAGAACCTTTTGACGAGGGCTAGTCCAATGCTAGACCCTTAAACGCCGTTCATTCATTAGATACAAATTTCACACACTTTTCACTTTTAGAGTTTCTTTCCCATTTTGCATGTCACTATTCTCCCATCCCGCATGCGAAACATCTCATTTAGTTTTCTTTTTATTAGATTAGTGCATTTAAGGCATTACCCTTTGAATTAGGGAAAAGAGCGAGTATGGCTTCCTAGCCTTAGCACGCTTTTATTTCCTTCTATGAAAAGGGAGAATTAAAGTCACGAATTTAGTCCCTCGCACCCATTATGTTGCATTATCCCTCTTTAGGACATACATGTGCATTATTTTAAACTCTATCAAATTCATTCTTTAAAAAATTAACTTTCTTCTTCATGTTTTAGCAATTCAAAGTTAAAAAGCCACTTTTCTTAAAATTGCATCTTTTTTGGAAATTCAAGTTCCTTTTTGCATTTAGAATTGATCCTTTCAAAAATCCAACTTCTTTTCTCTTGATACTTTATAAAAAATTGCATTTTTTGAAAACCCTACTGTCCGTTCATTCGAGTCTCATCATTTGCATTTTTTCGTGACCTCCTCGAGGGATCAAAATTGGATGACACAACTAATGTGATCAACTCCAATCACACCTCAAAGAGACATTTTGCCCTCTCTCGATCCAACATTAGGTCTAGGTTTTGCATCCATATAGACAACATCCAAATGTGATAAATTTAAAAGTTAGAAAATAGGAAATTTTCAACTAAATCTTGCAACTAGCTTTGGCTAGGTTAGAAGGGTGCCTTAGAGACGAGTAACATCGAATCTTTGCCTTCCCTTCTTTCAACCGTGACCCCCGAACCTTTTTTTCTAGTTTTCAAAGACCTGGAGTCGTCTAAAAGGGTTTTCTTTGTTTATTCTCATTAATTGAATTTCTTGGGTGAATTGGTACACCTAAACTCCATACCAAGTGGCGACTCCAAACTTTTTCTAAAAACCCTTTTCTAGACTTTTGTTTTTTGGGTCCAAACCGTCGCATTTTTGTAGTCCCATGACCCCTTTCCCTTTCTTTTTCAAAAAACCAAATAAAATCAAAATCTTTCCCTCTTTTTCCATCAATCAAAAAATGGGGCGCGACAAGAACGGACATGATTAAAGAGCACAAAAAGTATAAGCTAATTCACTTAGTACAAAAATTGATTCTGCAGCTCATACGAGCATGATAAGGGGTTGAAGAAAGTAAATTAGAGTAAACCTCGGGATGGAAAAAAAATGGTATGCGTAAATTAGCAACGCAAGTTGATTGAATGGCAAACATTCCTGGAATTTCCACAAACAATGACAAGGAGTGAGGGGAAAAAATAACAAACAAGTCTTAAAAAGAATTCTCAAAACAGCTCCTGTTAGGTTAGGCATCACCACCGTTCTATAATCCACTACATTGTTCAAAAATGGTCTCATTAAAGATGTATTTCTTTTGTAATTGCTTGCTAATTATCAAGATAGGGATAACACAGAGGAAAACAAACAATACTCGACCAAATCAACCCAGTAAATTTAGTCCCGAGAAAGGCATTCGGAGTAATTTTTTAAATCCACCAGCAATGTGTCAATTAAATGACCACAGTGAAGGCTAACCTGGAACTGGAAAGGTACGGCTAGCATAAGCGAAGCAATTTCTAGTCAGTAGCTCAACTCCGACACAAATTCCGTGGATCGGCCTCTTGTGCTGCAACAATGGCTACGGACTCCTCCACCGTTAGAAGTTGCAGCTGTGTGATGCGGTGATTCGAATTGTCAGACAGGTATCAGATGACCCACGCAACTGAAGACGATAGGCAGTTGATCGGCCTCTTCTGCTGTGACAATGGCTACGGACTCCTCCACCGTTTGAAGCTGCAGATGGGTGATGTAGTGCTTCGAGTAGACAGACAAAGATGACGTGTTACGAGTCGCCTTAGTTCCACGCAATGACTAGACAGACCACAAGGCTAATGACTCAACAAGAGCCGCTCCGCCAACACTTCGTGTGCGTCGTGATCCCACTTAAAGTAGTAAGTAAAGTAAATGCGAGAAATGCTTTAAAGGGACAAAGCTTGAGGAAAGTAGTACTTGTATTGAGAATAGAAAATGATTACAACATTCTCAAAAGTAAAGAAACAATCAGATGTGGGTGACGGCACGGAGGGCAGGGATGCGATAACCCACATAGCTGAAGTAGATGGGTGGCTGAAAAGGTGTGTAGAACGAGCGGCTGTCGACTGAGAATTTTGTGCAATTAGGTATGTCAGATAGCACGATGAGCAGAGCCAAATTTGGGGGAAAACTAGTCTCACATAAGTTTGCCCAAAACGACGTCACCTAACTTTGAGGATACTGTGCACTTATTTGTTTGACAAAACTGCATTGGAGCAATAGACGGAACTCATGTCTCTGCTTGATGCTGAGTTAGGGATAGGAATCGTTTTCGAAATAGGTATGGTGAATTATTATCTCAAAATGTTTTAGCAGCTTGCAACCATGATATGAGATTTGTCTATGTTCGGGTTGGATGGGAGGGCCGTGCGCATGATTCACGGGTGTTACAGGCTACATTGCTAGGCCCAAACTGTACTTTTCCAATGTCACCTGAAGGTATGTGTCTATTAACTAATACCTACCAGGCATTTGACATATAGTTAAGGTAGATTTTATGATCTTAGAATTAATAAGCTGTCGTCTCTTTTTGATTCCATAGCAATAGTAATACCTGTTTCGGACACATAAAAGTGTATTAATATCAATTTTTGGTAGATCCTTTTTACCCACTACAAGGATCGTAAGGAATTCACTGAAAGTTCATAGTTGTATGCACAACTGGGCTAACAGAATCAAATCTATTGGGCAGGTAAATACTATGCGGTAGATGCTACATATACATGTAAGCCTGGGTTTATGCCACCCTACAGGGATACCCGTGGATCTCCGCAAGGGCGTGCAGCTAAAACCCTATTTAAAAAGCGCCATGCTTCCTTTAGAAATATTATAGAACGTACATTTGGTGTATTAAAAAAATGCTTCCCCATTCTCAAGGGGCCAATGTAGAATTACTTAATGGCAATGCAGAATAACATTGCCTTGCCTGTTGTGCGCTTCACAACTTCATGCGGGAGCATAAGTCGGATGACAACTATTTCCTTGAAGAAGCTAATGCTGGAGCATTTGAGAATGCTTTTGAAGATGGACATCAAGTGCCGGCACCTCAACCAGTTGATATGTCACAAGCCGGGATAGCTAACTAGAGCGAAAATCGACGGGCAATTGCCAATCACATGTACCTTAATCACAACCTCATGGGTTAGGAGTCCTAAGGAATTGTGTGGGTTTTTTGTTTCCCTTGATAACCACTCTTAACTAACTCAAGTGTCTTCAATGCCATCAGGGCCACAAATTTTCCGAAATGTGTGAGAAGTGGTCACATCTCTTTATCCCACGTATTAAATGA
The DNA here is from genome assembly GCA_013103745.1 of Gardenia jasminoides. NCBI lineage: Eukaryota > Viridiplantae > Streptophyta > Magnoliopsida > Gentianales > Rubiaceae > Gardenia > Gardenia jasminoides. Next base: position 19,083,282 of record CM023105.1, read on the forward strand.
TCAATCATATATGCTATTTTAACCTCGATATGTTTGAAGAAGTAAGAATTGGGTAGCCAATATTAGCTATTTATCTTCGAATAGACACATTCAGTGGTTTTTTTGCATTTGGAAAAATTAAAGACATTGCTTAGGTAGAAACGGTACTCGACTGGAAAAAAACAAACTGAGTGTGGTGTCATTTCAAATATCAGAAAAGAAAATACTAGAATATATATATACATACATATATATATATATATATATATATATATATACATCTCATCTGCCTGGGGTTGTGGGTGCGCGTGAGCCTTTTCTTAACCTGCGTGCTGGGCTTTGGTTCAGAACACATCGACATTGCTGGATCTCCTAACCATCATCACTGGGCCGGCTTAGAGCACAATTAGTTCATATCCGCTTCTGACAATCCACCTGGGTAGCCGGATCCGGCAATCCGCCATGTTGTATTTTGAGGACGTTGGTAGTAGATGTCCTTCACGTTGGCAGTACATGTCCAGAGTCGGGATGGTAAGCAATTGCTTTGGTGCCATGGTCTTCTGAGAAGAAATTAAAAAGGTGAAATAGTAGTCAAAAAGATGTCCTTTTTGAGATCATTGCAGTCCTTGGTCTCATGACCAATGTCTTAGTGAAAAGTACAATAGAGGTTAGGGTTCCTTTTCTCCCTTTTTCCCGTCATCCAAGGAGGGGATCGGGCCAAGTTTTGCTATTTCATTACTGCTAGGATGTGAGATAGAGCAACGTTAAGTGGTGTTAGGTTCTGATTAGATATTGGGGGCTTGCCCTTACTGATCCTATCAAAGACACTGGTCCGCTCCCTAGGATAGCTGAATGATGCCGAGGGTTCTGGGCTCCTCGCCGTCTCTCACCAGTTGAGAAAGCTGCTTGATCTTCTTTTTTAAGACAGTTGGAGTTTTCGTCCTAGATGTATTTATCAGTCCTCCTCCATAGCTCGTTAAAGGTCGAACGATAGTCTTGGTGCAGGTATTTGTTAAAATTTCCAGGTTGTAACCCATGGATGAAGGCCCCTAAATTGACCTACTCGTCCGAATCTGGGATCTGCACGAACTCTTCTGAGAAATGTGCCATGTAGGATCAGAGAGATTCGTCTGGCCGCTGCTCTATATTCATCAAGCAGGCCAAAGTCTTGGTGAACGGCCGAGATGAGATGAACCGGTGAATGAATAAATCCACCAATTGCTCTATGGAAGAAATACTATTGGGCCATAGTTTTCAAAATAATTTTCGGGCATTTCCCTATAAAAAGTGGGGGAAGAATCTGCACATGATGGATTCTGAAACCCCATACAGTCGAAATGCCGAGATGAATGCGTGCACATGGTTCTCGAGGTCTCCCTTACCATCATAGTATGGGACATTGGGCAGTTTGAAATTAAGAGGAAAGAGCTCCTCGCTAATATTCGGGGTAAACGGAAGGCTTTTAAGATTATCCCCATATTTAGACCCCTAAACTGATGTTTTAGAAATATCCCTTCAATGGAAAGGGTTCTGTTAGGGTGCTCTCGACATCGAAGGTATTGAGCTATCATGGTATTTCAATGCCTCGTATTTCTTCTTCGGACGGGCATTCTCAGACTTGTCCTCTGACGAGTATTTCCTAGAACGATCTCGAGAGGGTTCAGCTTTATCCTTCCCCCTCATGTGCTTGGCTATCTCTTCAAATACGTCGGAATACGCCATAACGAATTCGACGATTTTGGAGACAAACTCGGCATCTGAATTCGAGAGTTCTTCAGGAATGGTTTGTTGAGACCTCCTACATTTGATATGTTGATCATCTTGATCCATCGGTTGAGCTGTTCAATTGGATCTCGTCCTAGTCATAGATACGGTATTAGAAGCAGAACTTTTTAATTCAGATTCCCACAAATGGCGCCAATTGTAGAAGCAAAGTTGATCACTTTGGGAATTCATGACCGAGGAAGTTTTTGGTAGATATCCGAGATCTGTGAAAGCTGTCAGGAAAAAAAAGAAAGCAGAAGTCGAGGCTATGTCCTCCGGGATCAATCCGATACTTAAGTCAGAGAGTTGTTAAAAAAGGAAACTGTTAGAATATACTAAAAACCAGTTACCTTTAACCAGGTAATGTAAGAGGTATTTATACTAAATGAGAAAGTGTACGGAGGATTATTCATGATAGCCAGGTGTGTGGGGGACCATAGTAGATGGCCTGGATGAATAGGACGCACCATGATTCTCTTGTTTAGATGAGGTTAACATGAGAACGGCATGATTAGAGACAGAGAGAGGACGTCAGTAACACCGAAGGACTTCCTAAAAATCCCAAACTAGGGAGTGATAATGGTGGGGAAGAAGAGTCTCTTCCGAGATCCCCAATCCGAGGACCGCTTCGGATTATACCCCTACACTAGAGTTCCTTAGAGAACTCACCTATGAGATGCTGCCATTAAAAAACATACATAAACTATAAGATACATCTAAATCTAAAATTAATACAGGTTTGTCTACAGGCTAGCATAAATAAAAAAAGTATAAATAAAAAAAATGATAAACCTTGTTGGTTTGAAACTTAATACTTAGATTGATGGATGTCTCATATATGACAGACTTCACATCAGTTGCAGAAGCCTTTAAAAAAAGTGTAGCTCCAACGTGTGCAGTTCTATCATAAATTTTCACCTCCAGCAAATCTATTTTTGTGAAAGGAACAATCAAGCAAAGCAGCTCCAGCTTTCTCTCCACAAAATAAATATTAGTAGTAGTGTTTCCTGAAATGAGTTGAAGGATTAGAAAAATACCTCTTTTAAAAATTTATTTACAATGCAACTAAAAACAGCAACAGAAAATAATACAGCTTTTCCTCAAATTTTCTCTTTTTTGAATATTTGCGAACACTCCCCCAAAACCCTAAAATAGAATAAGAAATCAAAATTCAGAAAAAATACTTAAAATACTAGCCAACAGAACACAAAATCATTTCATTAGTTCAAATTTGAAGGTGGTCTTCACCTGCATGTGTACGAGAAGGAGATCCAACTGATCCAGAGTTGGAAAACCTACATATAGAATAATAATAAGACTCGAAAGAAAATACTTCAAAAAACCTATTGTAAAATATTTAGATAACAAAACATAGAAAACCTTTTGATCTTCCTGATGGAGTCATCAGGAGGACAACAGAAAACACACATTTAGTACCAACAAATATTTAAAATACTATCCAACAGAGCACAAAATCATTTCATTACCTCAAATTTGAAGGAGATCTTCACCTACATGTCTACAAGGAGGAGATCCAGCTGATCTAGAGTTGGAAAACCTTACATATAGAATAATAATAAGACTTGAAAGAAAATATTGTAAAAAAGTTACTGTAAAATATTTAAATAACAAAACCTAAAAAACCTTTTGATTTTTCTGATGGAGTCATCAGAAGGACAAGAGAAGACACACATTTAGTACGAACAGAAATAGAAAAAGGCTTGACATTGGATTTGAATTTAAAAATGGATTTGAACATCGAAGAGGAAGGTCTGAAAGCCATTTTATCAAAAAAAAAGAAAAAGGGGCTACAAAAAGAAGAGTCCAAAATGATGAGCGTGGTGGGGGTGTTATATATAGTGGTCATTTACCGTTATGGAAAGAAATCTGAAAACAGCAAAAAGATTAACAGAGATTAATGAATTAAAATATCAACAAGTTATTGGAAATTAATGAGCTAAAATGTCAAAAAGGAAGATGGAGACTAATGGAAAATATTGGTAGCTAAAAAAGTTGAATTAATATAGATCCAGTGAGTGATTGACAAAATGAAATGACTTTTTTTCGGGGTGAAGAGAGATTATATATACCACTGAATTTTCTGCACAGTGGGTAAGCTTTTTTCTAGACTAGGAGGGTAACCTTTTTTTCAAACTAGGATTGCAGTTGTGGTGGTTCCTAACATATCGAGAAAGTTGCAGTTGGAACACTTAGAGAGATTTTGGACCACTGGACCACTTGACCATCATCAGATTTTGGACCTTCTGACCATCATAACTGGGCCGGCATGAAACACAATTAGTCCATATCTGCGTCTCGCAATTTGCCTAAGTTGCCAGATCTGGCAAGTCGCTTGGGGTTGTAGGTACGCTTGAACCTTTTTATATTAAGCAAATGAGATGTGTGTATGTGTGTGTATATATATATATATATATATATATATATTTATTAATTTATTAAATGGGTCCGGGTCGGATACCGGTCGGAATCCCATATTCCGTACCCGTCCTTTTTTTATTAGATAAAATGGATCCGGATCCGAGTCCGGGGAAATGGAATTACATCTAATTCGATTCAAAAAAGAGATCCTGGGTTGGGTCCTGCCCAACCGACGCCTAATTGCCCATAATACCAGCACAATATTTTAACACCTTTAACTTCCCTTCTCTGCGCCTTTATAATTTCACTTTTCCTTTGAAGAACATGGCACACCATTTTAGCACTGTTTTGGCTTCTTCTCTTTTCTACGGCTTCGTAACTTTGCTTCTTCTCAGTGGAACATGGCACCAAAGAAATTGCTTACCATCCCAAGCCTAGACATCTCTCCTGCAAGTGGCCTTCCCCTCTCTCTTCGATCTCCTTGTTGCTTCTCTCTTATTCTCTTTCCATCCAGCTCTAGACCGGATCGGAGCCTCTGAAAATACCATCGCACCTCTCTGCGGCATCCCATGAAACCAACTCCAACACAAAATACCAACACTCCTTTTTTGAGTACTTCACCTTCCCCTTCCTCTTCGATCTCCATGTTGCTACTCTCTTGTTCTCTTTCCATCCAACCTTAGACCAGATCGAAACCTCCGAAAATGCGATCGCACCTTTCTCCGGCAACCTGTCTAACCGACTCTAGCACAAAATACCCGCACACCTTTTTGACTACTATTTCACCTTTTTAACTTCTTCTCAGAAGACCATGGCACTAAATCAATTGCTTACCATCCTGAGACTGGACATGTACTGTCAGCGTCGCGGACATCTACTGCCAACGTCCCTGAAATACAACACGACGGATTGCCAGATCCGGCTACCCAGGCGGATTGTCAGATGCAGATATGAACTAATTGTGTTCTAGGTCGGCCCAGTGATGATGGTCAGGAGGTCTAACTCTGTTGATGTGTTCTGAACCAAAACCTAGCACGCAAGCTAAGAAAAGGCTCACGAGCACCCACAACCCCAGGCGACTTATCGGATCTGGCTACCTAGGCAGATTGCCAGACGCAGATATGAACTAATTGTGTTCTAGGCCGGCCAAATGATGATGGTCAGGAGGTTCAAAATCTGATGATGGTCAGGTGGTCCAAAATCTCTCTAAGTGTTCCAGCTACAGCTTTCTCGATGTGTTAAGAACCACTACAACTGCAATCCTAATTTGGAAAAAAGCTTACCCTTCTAGTTTGAAAAAAAGCTTACCACTGTGTAAAAAGCTCAGTGGTATATATAATTTCTCTTCACTCTGAAAAAAAGTCATTTCATTTTGTCAATCACTCACTGAATCTATATTAATTCAACTTTTTTAGGTACCAATATTATCCATTAATCTCCATTATCCTTTTTGATATATTAGCTCATTAATTTCTAGTAATGTGTTGATCTTTTAGTTCACTAATCTCCATTAAGCTTTTTGCTGTTTTCAGATTTCTTTTCACAACGGTAAATAACCACTATATATAGCATCCCCACCACGCTCATCATTTTAGACTCTTCTTTTTGTAGTTCCTTTTTCTTTTTCTTATAAAATGGCTTTCAAACATTCATCTTCGATGTTCAAATCCATTTTTAAATTTAAATCCAATGTCAAGCCTTTTTCTGTTTCTGTTGGTACTAAATGTGCGTCTTCTCTTGTACTCCTGATGACTCCATCAGGAAAATCAAAAGGTTTTCTAGATTTTGTTATCTAAATATTTTACAATAGTTTTTTTGAAATATTTTGTTTCGAGTCTTATTATTATTCTATATGTAAGGTTTTCCAACTCTGGATCAGTTGGATCTCCTCCTTGTACACATGCAGGTGAAGACCACCTTCAAATTTGAGCTAATGAAATGATTTTGTGTTCTGTTGGCAAGTATTTTAAGTATTTGTTGGTACTAAATGTGCGTCTTCTCTTGTTCTCCTGATGACTCCATCAGGAAAATCAAAAGGTTTTCTAGATTTTGTTATCTAAATATTTTACAATAGTTTTTCTGAAGTATTTTCTTTCGAGTCTTATTATTATTCTATATGTAGGGTTTTCCAACTCTGGATCAGCTGGATCTCCTCCTCGTACACATGCAGGTGAAGACCACCTTCAAATCTGAGCTAATGAAATGATTTTGTGTTCTGTTGGCTAGTTTTTGAAGTATTTTTTCTGAGTTTTGATTTCTTATTCTGTTTTAGGATTTTTGGGGAGTGTTCGCAAATATTCTAAACAGAGAAATTTTGAGGAAAAGCTGAATTATTTTCAACTGCTGTTTTTAGTTACATTGTAAATAAATTTTTGCAAGAGGTATTTTTCTAATCCTTCGACTCATTTCAGGTAACACTACTACTAATATTTATTTTATAGAGAAAAAGCTAGAACTGCTTTGCTTGATTGTTCCTTACGCAAAAATAGATTTGCCAGAGGTGAAAATTTATGATGGAATTGCACACGCTGGAGCTACACTTTTTTTAAAGGTTTCTGCAACTGATGTGAAGTCTGTCATATATGAGACTTCCATCAATCTAAGTATAAGTTTCAAGCCAACAAGGTCTATCATTTTTTTATTTATGCTAGCCTATAGACAAACCTGTAGTATTTTTAGATTCAGATGCATCTTATAGTTTATGTATGTTTTTTAATGGAAACATCTCATGGGTGAGTTCTCTAAGGAACTTCAGTGTAGGGGTATAATCCGAAGCAGTTCTCGGATTGGGGATCTCGGAAGAGACTTCTATTCCCCACTATTATCATTCCCTAGTTTGGGTTCTTCAAGAAGGCCTTTGGTGTTACCGACGTCCTCTCTCTGTATCTAATCATGCTCTTCTCACGCTAACCTCATCCAATCAAGGAGAACACTATACGTCCTATTCATCCAGGCCATCTACTATGTTCCCCCACACATTTGGTTATCATCCATAATTCTTCGCATACTTTCTCATCTAGTATAAATATCTCTTACATCACCTGATTAAAGGTAACTGGCTTTTAGTATATTCTAACAGTTTCCTCTTTTAACAACTCTCTGACTTAAGCATCGAATTGATCCTGGGGGACATAGGCCCAATCTCTGCTTTCTCCTTTTTCCTAACAGCTTCCACAGATCTTGGATATCTACCAAAAAGTACATTGCTCATGAGTTCCCAAAGTGATCAACCTTACTTCTACAATTGGCGCCGTCTGTGGGAATCTGAATTAAAAAGCTCTGCTTCTAATGCCGCATCTATGACTAGGACGAGATCCAACCAAACAGCTCAACCGATGCCTTCTAATACCGCATCTGTGACTAGGACGAGATCCAATCAAACAACTCAACTGATGGATCAAGACGATTAGCATATCTCAACAGTCTCGGCGTCGGGAGCACCCCAACAGAACCCCATCCACCGAAGGGACATTCCTGAAGCATCAGCTCAGGGGTCTAAATATAAGGATTATCTTAAAACCTCTCCGTTTACCCTGAATATCAACGAGGGGTTCTTTCCTCTTAACTTCAAACTGCCCAATATCCCATACTATGATGGTAAGGGAGACCTCAAGGACCATGTGTATGCATTCATCTCGGCATTTTGACTGTATGAGGTTTCAGAATCCATCATGTGCCGAGTCTTCCCCCACTTTTTACAAGAAAATATCTGAAAATAGTTTTAAAAACTAGGGCCCAATAGTATTTCTTCCATAAAGCAATTGGTGGATTTATTCATTCACCAGTTCGTCTCATCTCAGCCGATCACCAAGACTTCGGCCTGCTTGATGAATATAAAGCAACGGCCAAACGAATTTCTCCGATCATACATGGCCCATTTCTCAAAAGAGTCTGTGCAGATCCCAGATCCGGACGAGCAAGTCACTCTAGGGGCCTTCATCTAAGGGTTACAACCTGGGGATTTTGACAAAGACTTGCACCAAGACTATAGTTCGATCCTTAATGAGTTATGGAGGAGGACTGATAAATACATCCAGGATGAAAACTCCAACCGCCTTAAAAAAGAAGATCAACAGCTTTCTCGACTAGAGAGAGACGGTGAGGAGCCCAGAACCCCCAAGATGCCCCATCGGCATCATCCAGCAATCCCAAAGACCGGACCAGTGTCTTTGATAGGATCAGTAAGGGCAAACCCCCAATATCTGATCAGAACCTAACATCACTTAACGCTGCTCAATCTCACATCCTAGTAGTAATGAAACAGCAAAACCTGGCCCGATCCCGTCCTCGGATGACGGGAAAAAGGGAGAAAAGGATCCCCAACCTCTACTGTACTTTTCACTGAGACATCGGTCATGAGACCGAGGACTGCAATGATCTCAAAAAGAACACTTTTTTGACTACTATTTCACCTTTTGAACTTCTTCTCAGAAGACCATGGCACCAAAGCAATTGCTTACCATCCCGAGTCTGGACATGTACTGCCAACGTCATGGACATTTACTACCAACGTCCCTGAAATACAACATAAGGGCTTGCCGGATCCGGCTACCTAGGAGGATTGTCAAATGCGGATATGGACTAATTGCGTTCTAGGCCGGCCCAGTGATGATGGTTAGGAGGTCTAACTCCGTCGATGTGTTGTGAACCAAAACCCAGAACGCAAGCTAAAAATACTAGATGTTTTTCAAATACAGTTAAATCCAAGCAGGGTGTTTTTTAAAAACAAATTGTTTTATACAGATAGCAATCCAAACAGTTGTTGTTTTTCAAAAACTGCTACAGTGCTATTTTTCAAAAACACCCCCAAAAACAGCTAATCCAAACGGACCCTTTGTAATAAGAAATCTTATGTAGAATTCCTATACTTACTTTTATGGACCAATTAATTGACCTGAACCTACTTTTATTAGCCCTACATTGCCGGTCAGTGGTTTACCTTGAACCAAGGCCAGAACTTGCCACTGTTTGCAATCTGGGGGTGTATGCGATTCTCGCTCTTGGGTCTAACTAGATCACACCCTAATCTCACCAACGCTCTAAGGCAACGATGCAGATGCTAATCCACAGTATAATACCAAATGCCTTCTTAGTATAAGGCCTTATCTTTTTAGTATAAGGGTCGTGCCCTCCCATGTACGACAACATAGGGCAGGGCCGGTCTACCTCATTAAAATAAGGCATTTGGCATTAACCAACATAAGATAAAAATGCTAAAAAGATTTTTTGCTCAATACAGGCATAAGTAATTGTGTAGCTAAGAGCTACTGCATCACATGGATTCCATAAACAGCCAACCAATACAAAATCCACTGTTTAGAAAATTAACCGAAGCAATTGTCTAATAAAAACTGAAGAACACCAAACTAATTGCGAAACTTAAAAAATCAGCCACTCAAACGCTCGCCAAAGAGTTTTAAATTCAGCTCCTATTCTTTTGGTGGGGGTATACACCCCCTCATCCTCGCAAAATCCATGCGATCATCGTCCGACCTAGCTATCATCCATATGCAAAGCTCTTTCTTGTCTTTTAACACATCAGCCACTTTTATTTGTGCTGTCCAATCTTACTTCAGATCTGTAAGTTGAGCTAAGGCCTGTCGGTACTCCTTTTCAAAGTCCATGTTTCCAATCCTTTGATGGAGAGCTGACAGAGCTGGTGCTACTACTCCTCTTCTTCATCACGAGCGACTCTAGGCTGTCCAACACTCGGTAGTACCGAGTAGTAGCTCCTGAAGATAAACTGGGAGTTGGCGAATCGCTGTCCAAATCAATTGGTTTGCACTTTCCCTTTCGTTTCTTCTCTTTCCCTTTCTTTCATGCAACAACCTGGACTTCATCTTCGGAGGAATCATAATCAACCAGTCCCTTTCCTCTTACATTTCCCACAACTCTCTCCATGTCCAGCTCCTCATTAGTATTGCGAGGTGACCTTTCGAAACCTGAATTGAAGTCTCCAGTTGCACTTTGAGCATAAACACTTCCTCAAGTATATGGTAGACATAGCAGGATCTGTTTCTAAATTTTTTATACGAATCGTTGACCTATAAAAAAGAACATGCATACGAAGAATGATTAAAAAGTGAAAAGATTATGGATAGCTCATGATACCAGTCCACGGATTCCATAAGCAGCACATTATGTAGTGCAAAAACTGAATTTCATGTCTAAAATGAATGAGTTATAAACCAAAGCAAAAATAGGATTGAACCGTACTCAAATAAACTCAGCCCATTTGGTATCGTCCTGCATGAAAGTGTAGTTTTGAGTATCCCAACCCATTCTAGTACCCCTCCTCTTGAATGCCATGTACAATTTAGTTAGGTCCCTTAACACATAGTACTTTGCTCTTCTAGTGCTCGTGCGATAACGCCTCCAAATAACTCATTAAGATACCGCTGAATTTCTAGAACCACGAAGCTGGTTATGTTGTGAGTGGTAATCTTGTTGTCCCTATGTAAACTCAAAAGATGCTCGGCAAAGGCAACCTCATGCTCCTTGGTGAAATGTGTTCGATCTATACTTTGCTTTCCTGGTTTTTTCCTCTTAAATTTGGGAACGAAGCCTGTACAAAATTAAACCAAAAATAACAATCCAAACATAGCAATTATATATTGTACAAACAAGTGTAGAGAATTCAAATAGGTCTCCCTTGAAGTAATTGGATAAGAAGAGTTGCAAATCGTTCTCCCCCCAACCAGATTTGCGATGCCAATGGCAAGGTGCAGTAGCTAGTTTGAAAGCTGCCACCACAAACAACCATTAGGTGCAGCAAACATAAAGAAGGAGAAATCAATTATGGACAGCCCTACCATGGAGTTTTTTTTTTCAGGCATACCATGCAAAGCACGTCTAGAAGTTAGGCGCATCAAGGAATCGGCAGCAAGTTGTTTTTTTCCCTCTGATTTGTGCAAAATAGAACGGACATGATTAAAGAGCACAAAAAGTATAAGCTAATTCGCTCAGCACAAAAATTGATTCTGCTGCTCATACGAGCATGATAAGGGTGCGAGAAAGTAAATTAGCGTAAACCTCGAGATGGGAAAAAATGGTATGTGTAAATTAGCAACGCAAGTTGATTGAATGGCAAATTTTCCTGGAATTTCCGCAACCAAGGACAAGGAGTGAAGGGGAAAAAAAAAGCAAACAAGTCTTAAAAAGAATTCTCAAAACAGCCCCTGTTAGGTTCGGCATCACCACCGTTCTATAATCCACTAAATTGTTCAAAAATGGTCTCATTAAAGAGTTGTATTTCTTCGGTAATCGCTTGTTAATTATCAAGCTAGGGATAACACAGAGGAAAACAAACAATACTCAACCAAATCAACCCAGCAAATTTAGTCTCAAGAAAGGCATTCGGAGTAATTTTTTAAATCCACCAGCAATGCGTCAATTAAATGACCACAGTGAAGGCTAACTTGGAACTGGAAAGGTATGGCTAGCAGAAGCGAAGCAGTTTCTAGTCAGTAGCTTAGCTCCGGCACAAATTCTGTGGATAGGCCTCTTGTGCTGCGACAATGGCTATGGACTTCTCCATCGTTACAAGCTGCAGCTGTACGATGCGGTGATTCGAATCGTCAGATGAAGACGACGGCATGGATGGCAGGTATCAAAAGACCCACGCAGCTGAAGTTAACAAGCGGCTGACCGGCCTCTTCTGCTGCGACAGTGGCTACGGACTCCTCCACCGTTTGAAGCTACAGATAGGCAACGTGGTGGTTCAAGTAGATGAACAAAGACGACGGCACGGAGGGCAGGGATGCGATGACCCACGTAGCTAAAGTAGATGGGCAGTTGAAGAGGTGTGTAGAACAAGTGGCTGTCGACTGAGAATTTTGTGCGATTAGGTTTGTGAGATAGCACGATGAGCAAAGCCAGGGCCTTGTTTGGCAGCAGAGTTTTTTGCCAGGTTTGTATGCTGCTAGTTTTTTACCTGCTTTTGCTACAGGAACCTTAAAAAAACTTTCAAAGTTTTAATGCAAATTTTTAGCAAGTTTGTATAAAACTTGTTTGTTTTCTACATTATCTGCAAGAATTCTCAAAAAACTCCCAAAGTTTTTAATATAACACCCCCAAAACACATACAAAACCTTACTTCCAAAAATTTTTTCTACAACTTCTACAGTAAGTTACAGTAGAGTTTTATACCTACTCCTAAAAAACTCAGCTGCCAAACAGGCCCCAGATTTGGAGGAAAACTAGTCTCACATAAGTTTGCCCAAAACGACGTCCCTAGTTTTTAGGATACTGTGCACTTATTTGTTTGACGGAAAAAAAGGGATCTATTTTCTACATTCAAAAATAGTTTTTGGAAAACTTTGAAATCCAAACGAAGCCATCCATACTTCATATTCATAACTCAAACTTTTACAAAAATCATTGTGTTCATATTTCAATTCACATCACACAAACGTATCACAATTCAAATGTATAAATTATGAAATTAAATCTTTAATTTTATTAGAATATCATTTATTCATCAATTTCTATATGTATAATCAAGTGTTTAACCCTCACTAAGAAAATGTCATAATTTGAATTCGAATTCATAGTCATAATAGTTGGACCTGATCCTGTTGAGTTTACTCATGATCATAATTTAGTGGGTCCATTACATTAGCATCACTTTGTTATATAGTACATTTCATAATAAGCATATCATTGTAATAACTCCATTCCAATACGATGTATGATCCATATTTTCACCATCAAGCTAACACTTGAATTCATAGAACACTTATTGTCAAAAATACAGGGATAGTGAGAAATATTTACCTTATATCTTGCAAAGCAATCACTCATAATTAAGTCCTTTTCTATCCCTTTAAACATTAACCTAAATAATGATATTCCAACAAAAAAAAATCATTGTTAAATCCAAGAATGCATTCTTAGGTCACCTTGAGCGATATTGCTCTTGTCCATGCCCGTACCAAACTTTTACTATACTTGAGACATTTTCCAGATTTGGCCATGTTTTAGTTACTTGACGATAATTTGAAATTTACAAATCAAATTAAAAAAATAGACACACCTCCAGAAACAAGACTCAAAATTTAATACTTTGATGGAGTCTAAAATTTGAAAATTAGATAGATTTACTTTCAAAATTTGACATGAACTCGTCAAGCAGCAAAGTTGTCATAGGTTGATCTTTTACCCAAATTTGAAAAACTATATTTAGTCACACAAGAATCAAAAGTTTCTAAACTTTTGCCACATAAATTACTTTGTTCTTATTTCATCAAAAAAGATTTCATAAAAAATAAAAGTTCCTATCAAGCTTATGATTTTTCAAACATTAATATATAAAATCAGCCTGCACTGGCTTATTTGCATATTCGCATACCATATAAACGTTTAAAGAAACTAACATACTAAACATGTTGAAAAATTCCTAAAATCTCCATACTTGTATTACATGTATAGTAACTTAAAACCATGATATTCAGCTGAGAAAATTCCTTCCGAAACTTTGAACTCTAGACAAAACTTTTGACCATCAAATCTATCTAGGGTTTTGATAGATTAGGAAACTAATTTCTTCATTCAAAAACCAGGTTCGTATCATTGATAAAATTAGAAAATCTTCATAATCTGACTCACAAACGTCTTTAAACTATTACCATAAAAGTTTTTTAGGAAAAAAAATCATCCAAATTTGTTTTCTTGAGAAAAATTCATTTAATGCAATATTCTGTTAGACCAGACCAGATTCACAATGAAACATGAAAACTAGGGTTAAACTTTATATTTTCATATGAAAATTTTATATTCATATATACTATATAATGCTACAATCCTAAAAAATTTCATGCAAAGTGGACTACTCCACTATTACTACAGAATATTTGTATCATACATAATGAGACCTTAGTTCAATTTCTTGATCAAAACCTCATGGACTCTTCTTGATTAATGTCCCTAAAATTCTCTAAACAAATTTTCTAGGACAAGATCATGATACTCAAGGGTACATCTAAATTTAAATCATAAATTACAATTTCTTAAATTTCTAAAAGCCTAGAAAATTACCTCAACTAGATTTCTAGATTCCCTTGTCTTGATCATCTTATTGCCCCAATCCTTCTTATCCAATCACAGCCGAACCTTCTTGTCTTTCCCTCACACACGATTTTTCTAAGTTTAAGGAGTAGACAGCTATATCCTCCAACCCTACTGATATTTATAGAAATTGCACAAGACACAAATTCCTCTTAGATTAGGTTTCTTCTTCTTTCTTGTTCCTTTGTACTAGCTGACCAACTTTACTTTGAGTACAATGCAAAAACTTTTCCAAATTGTTTTTCTAAATTTCCAAAAAATTCCTTTCTCTTTTTTTTTTCCGGCCAATTTTCCCCTTTTCTTTTATATATTGACCGTCCAAATATTAGAGGGCCTGACAGGCATAATTTGCTCCTTTTCTAAACACTTTTAGCCTACTAAATTCATACATAAACACTTTTAGCCTACTAAATTCATACATTACTAACAACAACATTCCATATAAAATAAATTCTTCCTACTAGAAGAAAGTTATTGGACATTATGTAAATAAATACTTTAACTAGTAAAAATTGGGTTTTCACTAGCTTAAAATACAAATATTATTTCTTCAAAAAATTACACTTTGAAATGCATTTGTTCTTTGAGAACCTATTTTCACACATTGATTACTTCATTAAATATATTTTACAATCAAACATAATTGCTTTAAATAAACAATTAAATAACAAGCCTTTAAGAAATCATTATTGTAGCTATTGAGAAAATCATTTTAGTTGACCACCAAAATGCTTTCTTTATCCCTAGGAAAATCATGACTATAATTTGCATATCATTTTTATCAAATAAAATCACACATGCTATTTCTTTGATGCAATAGTCAATAATTTTCCCTAAAGAAAATCAACTACATCTTTTTTAAAGAAGCAAACCAATTCCTTGTGTCAAGTAAAAATCATTTGGCTAAAATATGTTTAAGTAATATAACCTTAATTATTTTATTAAGAGTCAATTTCCTTAAATAATATTTTACTATTTGAAATCACTTCCTTTATCTCGTTTCTTTATAATTACTAGTAAAATCATATCATATTAATTATTTTTCCTTCAAATGAAAAGTCAACATTGCAATTATGACTATTCAAAGTCAATAATCTATACTAAAGGTCTAGACAAATGTAAATCATTATACCTTTGTTTTCTTTTTTTATAGATTTAGTATATGCGCTTTATTTTGCCAATTTGATTGCATCTAAACGGAATTCGAAGTTTGGAATCCTATTATGTATTTGCATGCTTTGTATAGGTACGTGTTCCATGCCTTATTTCTAGGACTAGAAGTTGATTTTTTTGTTTAAAAATATATCTTGGATTTATTGAATTAAATTTGTTAAGGTTGATTAGGCAAGTAATTGTCAGTAGTTAACAAGGCGACAGGTTGTGGTTTTCGGCTACTGTCGTAAAAATTTCAAACTTCGAAGAATCAGTGGGCTAGGAGTTGAAAAATGTATTATGGCCACTGTAAAGGACGTATGTTTATGCACGTGCTACGTATTTCTTTCATGGTCGGCTTGAGAAAGTATTTGTTGCGTAAGAAAGTGCAGATATGTAATGGTTCTTACTTGTCATATCATTTTCTCTTGTAACATGAATTTGTGTTATGATGGAAATCAGAAAGCCTTAGCAAAGATGGAATTCGTAGATTATCCAGTAAGTTGGCGTCCAGTGCTCCGTTAATGACAATTTCCAAGGTTGTGAACATGAAGTATGGTCTGTGATTTTCTTCATTTGTCAGTTTTGCTGAATGTCAACCAATTGTCAACAGCCAATTGGTGTAAAGGATTTTCTACTTGTGTGCAGTATTATTAATTTAAGAGCATGGTGAGTTTCCCTTAAACCAAATAATAGGCAATTTAATTGTGAAATGTTTTGATTAGGGTGAGATTTTAGACCCCAAATGAATGGATCCTAATGAAGCTATCATTCACCTTTTCTTTAATGAATGAATGGACTATTAATATAGTCCTGACGCTTTGTTTCGCTGGTATGTTCAGTTTCTTAACACTGAATTCTAAAAAGCCATGTTTCCAAATATATCCAGTATGCAGGCTTTCTGCAGTATAATAGCAACTTTTCTATGTATAAGTTACGGTTGTTATAATGTCATTCTTAAAGATATTTAGATATTGATTTGTAAATTCTGATTATGTAGATTGAACTAGGCTGGCCATTTTACAAACATGCCCTTGGTTTGTTTAGTGTCCCAAGTTAAAGATTTGTATAGATTGGATTTTTTTATTTGAAGTTTTCCTTTGATGACATCTTCCTTCAGCTCCCTAGAAAAGAGTTTAGGGATGTTATTGATAATTTTCTATTTAAGTATGAGTTTCCTACTTTTAATTTCTTTCACCTTACCATTCAATCCAACCCTCCTCTGGGATGTTATTGATGATGTTATCAATTTGACAACATCAATTTTATTTTATTTTCTTCAAAGGACTTTAGATCTTTTTTATGCAATTATCCTTCTTTTTTTTAATGCAATTGAACTCTTGTGGTTTAAAGGATTGATAACTGACATCGGCTTTGCCCCTAAGTCAAAAAAGAACTTACTCTGGGATAATAGAATTGCTATAGATATTAGTCATAATCCAGTTCAGTATGACCGGATTAAACACATTGAGATGAATCGGCACTTTATCAAACACATTTTTGAGATGAATCGGCACTTTATCAAACACATTTTCGAACATAAAGTGATATGATTTCCATTCATGAGGTCGGAAGATCAAAGTGATATGATTTCCATTCATGAGATTGGAAGATCAAGTAGCTGATATACTCACAAAGGTTGTACCGATCATGAAATTCTACAACTCAATAAGCAAGTTGGGCATGTATGATATATATGCACCAAGTTGAAGGGAAGTGTTGGAATGAGTTGCCATTTATCTTCAAATTTAGAATGTATCAATTAGAGATAAAACAAGGAGATGATTAGGTAGTTATCATTTAAATATTTGTCTAAATTCATTGTATCTTAATGTATTGTTAACCTATATATAGGCGTTGTATCATTGTTATTAGATTAGAAAACAATATAGAAGAATTTTCCTAATCAATTTCTTCTAATTTTTTCTTTCTTAACAAAAAACTTATTTTTGTTTTCATTTATCTCATTTTGCTTCATTTCATTTTCTTATACAACTTTTCTTATGCTCAAACGGAGCCAAGAGGCCAAATAAGATCATTAGTAAAAGTTGAGGCGGAATTAGAGTCCTTTGACCAAAAAAATTTCT
Organism: Gardenia jasminoides; assembly: GCA_013103745.1. Lineage (NCBI taxonomy): Eukaryota > Viridiplantae > Streptophyta > Magnoliopsida > Gentianales > Rubiaceae > Gardenia > Gardenia jasminoides. The sequence goes on from CM023105.1 coordinate 19,100,708, forward strand.
TTTGACGGAAGTCCGTTACTTTGACTTTGCGTGCAATAGACCTACAAGGAACAAGGACCAATCATCGGGCTTTGGTGTCGGTTTTGTCCTTGTCTTTTTTGGTTTTATTTTTTTGGGTTGCACAAGATAGGCTAAATGAGGAGAGGCTAAATGTCTCTTAATTTAAAAAAGAAAAAGAAAAAGAAAAAGAAAGAAAGAAAGACAAGGATCAATGACAAAACCTACACCAAACACCGATGATGGGGAATGGTTGCAATCAACGGGCAAGAGGGGGAAGCTCGCTTTTAAATAGAGATATTTGCAACCTATTAAATTGGACATTGGTTTTCATCAATCATCATCATCATTATTATTTATTTTTGTTATTTTGACTTTTGATGAAACATGTAGTAACAAGATTCAATCGACTTTCTTCAACTACACAGGAGAGACTACTTGGTGCATATAGACATGTTCTGGGAACCAAGGAATTTCAACTGAAATTAGTCCTCTTTTTCTCCCTTGCTGGTGTAGCTGGGGCCTGAATTTGCACATGATGACTACTCGTAGTCAATTCCAAATTCTTTTAATTTGGGATTGTGATAATTAGCATATTGAATAGAATATGCTTAGTGAAAACAAGAGAGGGCAAAGTGATTCAGGAAAAAGGGTTGATGCAATAGAAGCTAATGACAGGGGAGCAAAGAACCCCATGCTGACTTTTTGAAGAAAGCAGGCACGAAATTTTGTAGATTCGTTGGCAGAAAGCTCTAACTTGGCATCATATGCCAAATAACGAAACAGCAATCTTGTAATTGCTCCAAACATGGTTTTCGATTGTGTTTCAAAAGGAGATTGGTCCTTTTCTTGATATTTCACTTGGAGAAAATTGAACAACAATGTGATCATGAATGCAAAATTAGCTTGATGAGAGGACATAATCATGGCGTGAGTTGAAGAAAATTTGTTGTTCCTCATCATTGCCGAACTAATAGTTGTAGCCTCATGGAATTAGATAATGAAGATTGCATCTGATTGGATAAAGAAATTTGTTTGCAGTCTCTGGCATTTCGGCAAGGAAATGATAGTTGCAACGTTAAGTATAATATCAAGAGAACGGAAATTGGAATATAAGAGAATACAATCACCAGCTATTACTTACCATGAGAAATAATTTGCTTTTGTTCGTGACCTTATAATTGGAAACACCGAAAGGTCAAAATAGAAAATTAAAACACGAAGCATCATTCCAAGGGTTTTTGGGGTAAACGCAGCAACTCTGGGATCGAACTTTGATTCGTGGTGGACGGATAGGTGTGACATTTTGTGTGTATTTTATTTCTTGTTTTGATGTGAATTGTTTTTAGAGTGCTTGGGCCTATTAGCATCCTATCAATTTGTACATAGCTTTCCTATCTCTCTCTACCTCTCCTATTTTCCAACCTCTCTCTACTTTTCGTCATCTTTTCAGGAGGCTATCCTCTTCAGGAGTGAAACCATCACCATGGTCTGCCTCTCATGGATTTCATTTTTTATTGTGTTTTTTCAATAAAATCTCTCTTATGTTTTCTTAGTGAGAGTCCTCTGTTTCTCTTAGATATTTCTAGTGAGAATTTTCTATTTCTCCTAGGAGTTTTTAGTGAGATTTTTTATTTTTATCTTTATTTTTCTATTTTCTCCAAGTTTATTTTAGATTTAATTGTCAGATCTAGAATTTTTTTGGATTATGGACGAATCTCGTCAGTTCTCATCATTATTGTTCGAACTTGAAGTGGTTGTTTAGCAAATCTGGTGATAGCAATATGCCTGGAAGAGAGATTCATAGTTTTATCTTATTAGTAAGCAATTTGAAAATTGTTTATATTTTTCAGATCTATTCAATTGTTAAATTGCAGATCTGTTATTTCTCAACCTGCCATTAGGACAGATATGTAAATCAAACTGTGTTTGATGATTTTGAGCAATTTGTTAATGAAATATGCGTTTTATCAAAAAAAAAAAAAAGAAAAACTATACACACCCCTTATTTAGTATGCAATATTCTGTTATATTCCTTTTCAAGCATATGTTCAAATGGTCATAAGTAAGGGTAGAATCAGTGAATCACATTGCAATGAGGGTGAGCAATTGCTTCCCCAACTTTGTAAATTTTAAAAAATAGGCTTAAAAGTTTTATAAGTTTTATTTTTTTTTCATAACTTTTCCCTTTCAGTTTGGAAAATACTCTAATCCTTTGACATTATCCCTTTATGTCTTGAAAAAGTCCGCATTTCTCATTATGTTGCCTTTCTAAAGAACTACAATTTCTTTTAGACATATCTCCTACAGTATAATTCTTTTAGCGTTATTAAAATGCAAATTTTGTTATTATTTGAACAAGAGACAATTTTAGAAAATTTAAAATAGAAAAATTCAAAACAAATACATAATCTTAAATCAAGATTCTCTTTGTATGTGTATAATCCTACCCCATCATCATAGGCTCTATCTCTAAAAACTCTTTTTAAATCTAAACTCTACTCCTTCTCTCTAAATTTCTTTCTCCAAACAATCAGAACATCTTCGTCTTTAGGAAGGAGGCAATATGGTCTCCTTTGATCTCCCTCCCTCCCTCCCTCCCATGTCTTTGCTTCTTTGATTTTTTGAGTTTATAATAAAGTCTCTCCTAGCATTTTTTTTATTGAAAGTTTTTTCTCTTCTAGAGATTTCTAATGAGAACTTTTTCTTTTATAGGAATTCTTTAGTGAGAGTTTCTTCTCTCTTGAAGAATTCTAATGAGAGTTTCCTCCTCTTCTAGATGTTTCTAGGGAGAGTTTTTATTGTTAGTCTATTTCCAAGCATATCTAGTGAGAGTTTTTATAGTTAGTGTGAAACCCCAGATTTTTCTAAGATTTTTCTTAAGGAATTTATTTTATTAATAAAACTAATGTATTTCAACAATAATAATAAAAAAAAAGAGGAATTAGTTATCTATTGGATAAGACTCCTACCCAACTACTGATAGTTAGTGAGTGGTTACACATTAGATTAGGATTGCCCACAAACTACCTATTCCCAAAACAAAACAACGTAAAATTCATTCTCTCCTCTCCATCTGATAAACCAAACCCCAAAAAACTTCCTTAAACATTGAAGGTCATAGGCAAATCAAGTAAGTTTTTCGTATACCAAACTTTTACTCTATTAAGTTTTGAGTAATTATAGAATTCATCCTGTAATTGTTATATGTTTATATAGAGAGTAATTAATCTTTGGAAACAATTTATGCTTGAATTGAAATATATATGCTAAGTTTAGCTTTCTTGGAATTGCTTGGAAACAAACATGTTTGTATATAGGAGATGATGCAAAAATTATTAAACTATAGGGTTGGAATTTTAGATGATGAAATCTGTGGAGGTGAATTCGTATAGGATTTGTGGAGTTCTACGACTTTAATGGAAGAGAAGGAAATTGAGGGGTGGCTTTGAAAAAGAAAAAAAAGAAAGAGGAAACGGGCTCATGGCTGAAGCTTGAAAGATGCGGAGGAGGTTATTAGACCCTCCCTTTTTGCCTAGCGTCACCGGTGAAGACCGGCGACACCATCTACGGCAGGAGGCCGGCCTTCGGCCGACAAAGCAAAAGGAGCCGTGGCAGCCATTAAAAAAAAAATGAAGAAGTAACGGCTGCCGCCACTGCTGCTGGTGGCAAGGCTGTCAGCGATCATTGCTGGCAGTAGGGAAGAAAGATGGCGGCGGCTGCTGCCCAGTTTGCTAAGGTTTTGGTTGGAGGAAAAAAAAAAGAAAAGAAATCTGGAAAAATGGGGAAGAAGAAGGAAGAGACCCGTTTTGCAATTTGAGTCAAGAAACGGGTCGAATCCAAGGAAACTGGGTAGGGTTTTAAGATTTGAATCGGATCAAGAGAACTAACCGAGTTGGATATTGGGCTGGGCCGAAACCAAAGATGAGTTAGGCTAATTGGTTGGGACCAAAAGAGGTTTAAAGGTCTTGGGCTTCGCTGGGCTAGAGGGAAAATCAACATAGTCGGCCCAAGTTTTATTAGATACAAAGACTGCAACCCTAAATAGGGTGGCCCAACGTATTTAGTAAAGGCCCCAAACAAATTAACCCACGACTAATTAAATAATATAGCCCAATAGGAAACAAAATTAATATTAACATTATTAACTAGGGAACTAATTAAATGGTTAACTATTATTAATTGTTAGGGGGAATAATTTGACTAATGGTAACTAATTAAATTATTATTTAGTTAATAGGAAATAGTTAAATATATGAGTAATTAATAATACATAGTTAGATAAATTGTTAATGAATATAATTAGCTAAACTATGAGTTAATTAACAATAATTAGTTAAATGATTAACTAATTAAGATTAATTGGTTAAATGATTAATTAATTAATAGTAATTAATTAAATTATTAATTAGCACTAAATAGTATTAAATAATTAATGAAAATTAGTTAAATTCTTAATTAGTTAAGACTAATTAATTAAATTATTAATTAATAGTGATTAATTAATTAATAGTAATTAGTGTAATTCTTAACTAATTAAGGGGAATTAATTAGATAAGTAATTAACAACATTTGACTAAGTGATTAATTACTTAACAGTAATTAGTTAAATGACAATAGATTATAGAAACAATAAGTAAATATTAAACAAATAAGTGTATACTCACAAATAATGAATTGATAACAAGTACTTAAATAAGTAATTGAGTAAACAAGATATACACATGAATATTCTACGAACCAATGAGTAAATACTAAATAGACGAATAAGTAAATACTTGTAAATAAGTTAAAAACATGAATAAATGAATAAGATATGCTTATAAATATTAAATGGATAAATAGGTTAAGTACTTATTATAAACTATTAGGTAATTATTTAAATACATAAGTGCATGAATAAACTCTATATATATATATATATATATATATATATATATATGCATAAATAAATAAATAATAGATAAGATAAATAGATGTAATAGATGAATGAGTAAGCAAATAAATAACATTTATTCCTATGTCATAAAATAATACCTTTTTGATTAAGATAAAATATAGAAATTTCTAAATCTGGAAATTTTCTAAAAAGAGAAACTTTCTAAATTAGGAATTTTCTAAATTAGGAAACTTTCAAAAAAGAGAAATCTTTTACCTTTAGAAACTATTCAAGTACACTTTAGTGAATGTATAAACACGTTTTCTAGGGTTGTTTAAGGTCAGGTTGATTACCCGAAAAATAAGTTAAAGGGAATTAATGAATGTATGCATGTTATTGATTATAGGTTTGACTTAAGTTAAGGACGAGTTAAGAATAAGTCTAAGTCAGCGGTTCAAGGTAGGTGGTTCTTACCTCTCTGTATTTTCAAAATGTTAAATATGAATTTTCACAAGTGAATGCTTTACTTTGGTATATGAAAAATGGATTATGTATGCCTATTTGAAATGTTTTATTATTCAAATTGTTATGAATTGAGTGGCATATTTTTGAGTAAGAAAATGCATGTGATGTGTGAAATGAGGTCTGAACGGTCATGAAATAGACTGTAGGGACTATAGTCCTGATCATGTAAGGGGTCATGGAAGTTCGGTATAGAGCCCGGCCGATTGACCAAGTCATGGAAGTTCGGTATAAAGCCCGGCTGATTGACTCATGTATGTCATGTCATGTGGTCAAGGGGTAATCGCGAAACCTCTTGGTCGCCCTCCTAGTGGGGGTTAATCTCTAAGTCTAGTACTCAGAAGCCGGATGTTGCATGTATTGTTTAAAAGTTGTGTTTTGAGAAATAGGATGACATGATGGATATGTTTATGATTTGTAAGCATGCTCAATGAAGATGATCATGTCATGTGTTTTCATGCCACGTCAAACGGAAAATTGTTTATGTGTATGCCACTTACTGTTTGAAATATATGTATGTAATTTTGAAAAAGTTGCAAAATGTTTCTTTTCATCCTACTACGTGTATGTGGACTGTGTGAAAGGAGTTGTCAAAATATATTATGTATATAGCTACATGATCCGACAGGGGTGTAAGTACTATCTACTGGGCATGTGTCGCTCAACCCATATTTTCATAACTTTTCTAACAGATCTCAAAAAATAAGTTCAGATACGAGTAGACGATAAGAGTAAGGTAGATAGTTAGACGTTTATGTTGGTAATCTAGTATAAGTGTTTCACAGTTGTAATAGTTGAATACAATATGTATTTCATTAGTAAATATAAGTTTTAAATTTTAGTGAATTTTTGTAAGTTATGATCATGTTACCTTGTATTTGTGGGAGTAAGGTCTCATAGATACGGCGTGCCGCGTTGCAAATCCGGTCCGTGGGCACGGATTTGGGACGTGACAGTTAGTCTATTTCTTGTATTAAATCTAAATTTTTTGAGTTTTGGTTATCAGATCTAAGACTTCTTAGATCTATCCTATCATATCTCACCTTAACATTTGAGTTTGGATCCGTTAATTGGCAGATTTAGAAAGAAGCAAGCAGTACAATTGGAAGCATGCATAGATGATTTTGGGGTTAAAAGTACTTTATCTTTTAACTTTTTGGAGTTTCAATGTAATATTCTATTGAGTTTTAAATTTGTAATATCAAGTATTTGTTCTTCAGAACTATTTGCATTTGTATATGGTTGATGTAATTTCCGTGTCATTAGTGTAGATTTAATGAAATAATGATATCTTTTCATCAAACCAAAAAAAAAGCATGAAATAAATAAATGTAAATAAATGTTGAAAAAGATCAAAGAATTGGCTTGGGGAAAGTCAACATTGGTTTAGCGTTTGTCTTTACGACGCAAAAATGGTGCAAACTCTCTATTCGATGTGGACTGTTCTCATTGCCAAGATAATTAATTGGCCACAGTATTATATGGTAGAATTCCTCTCTCGACTAGCTACATGATGATTCTGTTTCCGTTTAATTGTTGCAATAGGTATCCAAGTGTGTTTGCAAGCTGACGCAACCAATACTCCGTCACCACGAAGTAAAGACCAATCCTATCGGAAGGGGAAAAAAATAGGTCACAACGTTGCATCTTTTTACTTTCGTCCCTTTGTGGTGCTCAAATCGGACATTATCCTTTGTGTTGGGTGGGAATTATGACAATCCATAGAACCGTGGGTGCATTTGGATAGAAATTTTTTGTCAAAAAATTATTTATTTACATCACATGCATGTTTTTTAATATATATTTGTATTTTTTTAATTGTTTTTATCTTACATGCATCACATTATAAAAAATGCTACAATAATTATGCAACTAATATTTTGAATGCTCTCCTATCCAAACAATTTTTTCAATTACTATTTTTCATGGATCCTATTAATAATTACTTAATCAGTTAATCATTAATAATAACCACATTTTCGTGACAGATATTGCGTTAGTATAAGTGATTTTGTCTGTTGAATCCAATTGCCGGTTGAACCCTCTGATGATTCATGAATTTGGCACAAAATGTTAAAGTAGGGTTACGTATAGCAGCAAAATTCAAATGTTTACCATTACTGATGAATCCTCCCACGAGTCATAACTTTGGTACAAATTTTTTGCTAGTAAATTGTGTTTTGCAAAATTGAGGTATGAAGACATAATTGAGGTATAAAGGCACATATATAGAATATGCCTAGAACTATTTTATCCTCCTCCTCCTCTCTGGAACTCCTCCCATCAATCTTCTTCAACTCTCTTATGGGAGAGAGACCAGATAAATATGGTCTTTTTTCATGGAAGGGAGTAATCTCTCTAATTTTTAGTTTTTCTTGTTTAAATAAATTCTCTTCTAGGGTTATTAATGAGAGATTATTCTCTCCTCAGATCTTCTAATGGGTTTTTTCTTGTGAGAATTTTTTTAGTTTTTCGTCAGAAATTTTACAAATCTAGTTTCTTGTATCTGTATTTTCTTCCTTTCTTATTCTCAGATCTAAATGTCTCTTTAGTCTTGAATTAGTTTTTTAATCAAATCTGGCTTCCCATATGGTGATCATTATGAAATGAACATCAAAGAGCATATCTGTTGATGTCGAAGATGGGAGCTAAAAGATATTTCCCAACCCTATGCTGTTACCGCACTTTGGCTTGCTAATAAAGACATCTTGATGTGTGAATCTTACTAGTGTATGATGGAGACAGATTAGAAATATTTTGAAGGGTTAATATGCCCAATGAATGGGCAAACTGCCGGAAAGTATACTGATATTCAAGATCTACAGTAACAATTGTTATAGAGCAACTAAAAAGCATTAGAAGTTCAGGAGGAGAAGTGAAGATAAAATACAGAAGTAAAGGAGAAGATCAAGAAGAAAATGAGTAAAATGGTCAATATTAACAAGTGCAAATTGTAATACCCCAAATCTTGTGTTGGTTCAATAATTTACAGAAACCACAGGGCTCAAAATGCTTCAATCAAGTTACGAGTGGCCTATCGTCCAAGATATTATCTATTAATTCAGTCATGTTACTGCTACTAGCAAGGGGAGAAGAGAGTCCATGTAGACAAAAGGGATAAGTGAAAATGCTGTGAATGTTGACTATAGCTTTTCGTGTAATGAAGTTAGTGTTGAAGTTTGAGAACTACAAGAAACACTTACAATGATTACCAAGAAAGTTTAACAAAGAAGAAAGAAACAAAACTATTGAGGCGTGAATATCACTGTCCTTAAGGTTTTGATAGCCCCCACTACCAACAAAACTTGGTATTTGCTTTAGGGTTGATGACTATCTACCTTTAGGATACAACAAGAGACAAGAGTTTTTGTAAGCAAAAAACCAACCACTCTTTCTAGTTATGATCAAATATATATAAAGTTAGTTTGATCCCAATGAAACTTGTTAGTTTTGAAACACCACAAGTCTCTTCACACCATACAGACACATTCTGTTACGTTTTAGACATCAAAAGGCTCCAAACGAAATGACACAAACTATGAAAAGATGCCACAAAACGATTCAGAAAACCTGACCATTATGAAGATATGTGAGTGAATCCGCGAAGCACAGGTCGCGTTTCTGCCTTGCGGATCTAACTTGGGAAGTGACACAATGAAACAAAAGAACTGCGAACTCTGATATTAAACAATCCGCGAGGCAATCCGCGAGTTAAGGTCGCGAATCCCCCTCACGGATCCTTTAGATTTGCACAATCTATCTTCATTTCGTCTTATTCATTTCATTTTACAAACTAAACTAATAGTTAGGATGAAAAGTACAGCTGAGAGTAGTGCTTTCTTAACATAGGTATGGTTTTGCGGTAATATGGATTTGTCTAGATAAGCCATTAATTGAGAAAAAATTATTAGATCATAAATACATTTTTTGATCACTTTTTATCTTCTCAGTCCTTTTATCTCACATATATCGTAGGGGAGGAGGTGGTGGGAGAGGGGAAGAGGGGAGGGAGGAGAGGAGGGAGAGGAGGGAAAAGAAAGAAAGAAAGGGAAAAAAAAAAGAAGAAGAAGGAGAAGGAGGAAGCCGACAGAGGAAGGGCAGTGGGTTGGGAGAGAAGAAGAAGAAAGAAAGAAAAAGGAAAAGAAAAAAGAAAAAGAAAAAAAATCAGGAAAAGTTTTTACACATCCCAAAAATATCCCAAAAGTTTTTCTACAACTTCTACAGAAAGTTACAATAGCGTTTTTGACAAATACTCAAAAAACTCACTTGCCAAACGGAGCCCTAGTTTACTGAGTAGGCTGAATAAGATGCAGGAAATTATTTGCAAAAAATTCTAAAAAAAAAAAAAAAAAAAAAGATCACCATTATTGTGGTGTTGGCTGTGGTACTAGCTACGACTTGGTTGAGAAAAGGGGATGGACATGCATCGGAAGGCAAGTGATGCTAACGTCGAAGTGATAATGTGGATTGTGAAATTGCTGAATTTTCACAAGAGGATCGAAGATAGTCTTGTATTTTCTGAGAAATGAAAATTTTTTGGTCAAAAATGGAATTTAATTGCAGATTATGTAGATTCTTTTTTTTTTTTTTAAAGAAAATGGTTCAAATTGACTTAGCTAACGTGATGCAATATTCTAAATGTAGGATAAGAAATGTGTCAAGCGTATGTTTGTAATCCAATTGCAACCATTGCTATGCTTATCAAGGTAGGTTTTGTTCAATTTTGTAACGAAGATGTCTCAATTATGATAGTTTGGTTCTTTTATGTATGTTAACATCAAATGTGTCAGATTGAGTATTTTTAATTTCATTGAATTATACGCATCACACACAAAGAAATTTATTATTACCCTAGAAGACAGAGAGAACCTATTTTTGGGAAGGATAACAGAAAAGCATAAGATAATAACCCTTCTTCTTGCGCATACTGGGTCATCATTTGTTGAATTTCTTGCAAAAGCACGAGATTTTCCCTAACTAGTTAACAAAAGTAAGAATTTCTTGTGTGTTCAGATCAAATGCAAATATAAAAATTCTCACTTGTCATAGAGGACACCAAATCAACCTTCTTCCAAGACTGCTATTACACCAACACGGTATTAATTTATAATCTCTTTCCTCAATGGCCAAAGCAAAAAAAAATTGCAACAATGTTGTGTCACAACTCTTACTTCTCAACCACTGGAGTTGGCTTAGTTGTTAGTAGTGTTGGAATGTATGCCCAAAAACAATTGACTTGTTGAAATACATTCCTAATTAAAGTTTTGTATTTTATGAACTTCCAATTTTATCTGTTTAATATATGATATAGCTGGTAAAAGTCCTTAGAATATTTATTAATGTGATGATAGTCACAAGAGTTGCTGACTATGAGATATCAATCACGTTTATAATAAATATTCTTAAATGTCCCTAGTCATAGTATTAATGAGACAGGACATCATTAATACGGACAGACTAGTACACAATTAGCCCCTACTTAATGTAAGTAGTGGTTGTTCTCATCAACCATGGTATAGGGATACCTAGGCTAATGTGTAGATGAATTATAGAGTAATAATTCATTGGAGTGATCCACACAGAGATCCCATTAGGATATTTAGTGCCAATGGTTGAATCTCTTATGGGAAATTGTGTAAGTGATCCTAGACTTGAGATCACCATAGTATCTTGAGTGTGAATCACTACCTTTTGATTCTGTTTCTTGTTACTCACCAGGGGTGACTTAAAGAATAGAAATTGGGGGTAGTGTGAAGCATGGAAAGATAGTGAGTGATCAAGAGAGGATTCACCACTCCAATAGTGGGATATCCAAAGGCCACTAGTTGGAATGTAACCTTAGTCGACTACATTAGATTAATTGAAGAGTGTCTTCAAGTTAATCTAATCTAAGGTTAATTCGGAACTAGAAAATTAATTAGTCATTAAGGGAATTGGCACTTGTTCCTTATTCCACGACTAATGGATATCAATGGTGAAAGGATAATAACTACGGTAATTTTCCATGGAAAGGTTAGGTCGGAATTTCCTTGATCAATTCCAATACACGGTAATTGTGATGTGTTGCTAGACACCGCTCACAATTTATAATTATGAATGATTAATTATTGTAATTAATGATAAAATAAAAGTGTTTATTTTATCTAATTCTTTTAAGAATTATAATTCATAATTATTACCGGTATTTGGGACCTATTGGATCACACGCATAGAGATTGGGTTCTGGATTAAATTGTGTGTCCAAGTAGGGACTTGGAAATAAATACTTCTGGGGTTTAATTATAAAGATAAATAAATCCTGGGGTCATCTGACAAATAAGATAAATGTGTTATCCTTTATTTGTCAGATAACAGAAAGGGATAAGAGGGAGATCAGATGTTACGGTGGTTTGATTTTGAATCAAACCACGACTCTATCCCTCTCCTTCTTTCTCCTCTTCTTTCTCTCTCTCTTAATATTGGATGTTACGATGGGAGAGAGGTGATACTCACGATAGTCGAATAGAGAAAAGTTCTCTCGAGAGAAAACTAACGTGAAAATACTCGAGAGAGTGTGAGTGAAAAGGCTAGCACCTCCCATTCACACACACACACACACACACTGATCGTAGAGACGGTCAAGAAGTGATCCAGAAGCACTCTCGCGTGGATTACAGTGGAGGCAGGACATCTGGACTGCTGCACAAGGGTCATCTCAGCCTTCTCAGACGAGTCAGAGGCTTCATCTGCGGATTAAGGTAATCCTTTCAACCCCCTTGAGAAGTCATACGTAGAACTAGAGTGAATCCTGGTGGGAGACTGGGGTAAATTTTTAATTTTTCGCTGTGCCTGCTACCCCAGTTCCTAACAATGGTATCAGAGCCATCTCTAGCATCTACATATGACTTTGTATACTATTGTTCATGGATTGAATGTATTTGGATGATATATGTATATACATGTGCAGTTTCTTGAGTAAAATTGTAGCTTTAATATGATTAAAGTAGTTTTGAAATCTAAACAATTTTGTTTTACTGTATAGATTGCAAAATTGTTGATTCAAGAGTTTGTCCAATTGTTGGTTGTCAGATGAATTTTCTGCAGGATTGTGGAGTAGTCAATCGGGCTACCGAAGGATCGCGACAGGATCGCGACCGCATCCGCAGGGAAACCTCGCGGGCTCGCTTCGGATCCGCTGGTTGATCCGTGAGGCTTGCCTCGCGGATCTCGATCGCGTTTCAGAAACATGGTTGGATCCGCGAACTAGATTCGCGAATCGGTCCGCGGATCAGATTCGCGGATCTGTTAGCCTCGATCCATGGCGGCGAGGATCCGCGAATGTGTCTCGCGATCGTGGTCGCGATCCTTCACGAAGTTTGGCGTGCGAAGTGTGGATCTGGATTGTGGATCAACTTCGCGGATCCTTTGCGATGTCTTCAGAAATTGATCCGCGGAGCATGGATTCGCTTCGGATCGCTGGATCCTTCCGAGAATTCGCGTGAAATAAATTTTTTTGAAAAATTTGAGTTTTAAATTTCTGGAAAATTTTCTGCTACTGATCCGATTTTTTAAATTGTTAAATTTTCTGTGATGTTTATCATTTCATATTTTATTGGGTCAGAAATTAATTTGAATTTAATTTGATTAATTCAAATAATATTCCAATTATCTCCTAATTTTGTTAGGAATTAAATTGACCTAATAAAATTATTTTTACCAAAGTTCTCTGCACATGTATGGTCTCAAAATTTGTTTGAGATCTTGATATATATGTATATATCTAAATAATCCATGAATGATTATTTCTCCATTTTATTTAAAGTTGTTTAAATTCATATGGATGCATGGTGGATGGTTGTGGATAGTAACCCAATGTGATTGTGGATTGGTTGAATGGTTGTATTTTTAATAAATAGGGCCTGCGTGTCCTGCCTTTCTCATTTCTCTAATTTTAATTTCTTTCCTCATCTAATTCCCCCTGAATGTAACTCAGGGTTTCTGATATTCTACTTGTAATGTACAATAGATAGGAATAGATGATAGGAAATTATGTTTCTAGTGTAGAAATTGTAAAATTGGAAGATGAAGAAAGGAGCAATGCAACCAGAAGGAGGAAATTCGATTTTACCCTAGTCAACCGTTAATTTCCCTAATGGCCGGGAAAATTAACTTAGGAATATCCACAACCATCCACGGTTTATTTATGCTATATTTATTTCTGAAATATTTATGTGCATGAATGTTGATGAGACCGCCAAATGTTTTTTCCAAAATTTCAAACTAAAATAGAAATGTTTTGGAAAAAGAAATAAAATCCCTCAAAACTAATATTAAATCAAGACTAGCCTTCCATCATTATAGTATAAAACAAAGTGTGGTTATTAAGTGCTAGTTTGTTGGGATTCACCCAAAACTGCCTTACTTACTACATGTTTTATACTATAAGAAATGTTCTTAAGAATGATGGGTTTGATTTAACTAAAACTATGGTTTGTTGGGATTCACTCAAGACCATGATTTTTAGAGGCAAGGGTTAGGTTAATACATAAGATGTAAAATCAAGAGTTGATACCTATGGATCTAGAAATTACAAAGGTTGTAATTGGTAAAAGTACCTACTGTTAAAATTATTTTGATTTGTTGAGATTCACTTAAGGTCAAAAATAATTAAGACAGGATTCTAGCCACTATGGATTTTGAAAATCTGGATCAATTTTAGAGGGTAATTGATTTGGAAAAATAGTGGAAATAAAATCATATTTTTGGAAGTTTTATGATTTTATCAAACAAAACTTTTTCCGATAAACTCTATCTTCTTTTTGTTGTAGAATGAGTAACAATTTGAGCCTACGCTCCATCCTTTCTGATTGTAAACTAAACGACACAAACTTTCTTGACTGGCATCGAAATGTTCTACTCGTTCTCACCCACGAGAAAATCGAGTATGTACTTGATGGGCCCATGCCTAACGAACCCGAACCTAATGCACCGGCTACTGTTAAGAATGCTTACAAGAAGCATAGGGATGACAATAGAGCGGCTTCATGATAGCCTCATGACTCCCAACTTCAACGACACATGAACATGGGGGCATATGAAATAGTTCAACACCGAGAGAGTTGTTTGAACAACAATCTAGGGCGGTGAGATATGACACCTCTAAAGAAGCTGTTGGTGCAAGATGGCGGAAGGAGCACCTGTTGCCCCACACATCTTGAAGTTAATTGGGCTAATTGAGAAATTAGCTGAATTGGGCTTCAAGATGGACCAGCTAAATGTTGATTTAGTTCTTGATCTACTGATTTTTCTCTCGGTTAGTTATGAACTATCGGATGAACAATCTGACACACTACCTCAAGCTGTTGAATGTCTTTGAAAACTGAGAAAGAAATCAAGAAGGTAAAGGGCTCTACTGGAGTGCTTGTTGTTGCTTCATCCAGTAAAAGGAAGAGGCAAGGAAAAGGACCTAAGAAGCCCAATAACAAGCCTGCCAAAAAGCCCAAAAAGGCTAAGGCAGACCAGTCCAAGGCAACCTGCTTCCATTGTGGACAAAATGGACATTGGAAGAGGAACTGTAAGGCCTATCTGGAGAGTCTGAAGCAGAAGAAGCTTGGGGAAGCTTCATCAGCAGGTACATACATGATTGAGATAAATGTTTCTACTTCCAAATCTGACTCTTGGGTATTAGATACCGGATGTGGTTTTCACATTTGCACATCTATCTAAAGGACAGAGAAAGTTGGGTAAGGAAAAGTAACCCTACGTGTGGGCAATGGAGCAAAGGTTGCTGCTTTAGCTGTAGGGACTTATTACATTAGTTTACCCAGTGGGTTAATTTTAGAATTGTCAAACTGTTATTATGTTCCAGCACTTACAACAAACATCATTTCTATTTCCTGTTTGGATTTAAATGGGTTTAAGATAACCCAGGAGAATAAATGTTGTTCTTTTTCAAAGAATGGTGTGTTTTATGGTTCTGGAAATTGGAATAACGGTTTATATATTCTAGATCTTGACAACCAAATTCTCAATATACATGAAAAGAGAATGAAGTTAGATAAACTGAATAAAACTTACCTCTGGCACTGTAGGCTTGGTCATGTAAATGAGAAACGCATTTCCAAATTACACAGAGGTGGGTATTTGGACTCATTTGATTATGAATCATATGACGTATGCGAGGCTTGTTTACTTGGAAAGATGACCAAAACGCCCTTTACTGGTAAAGGGGAACGGGCCAGTGATTTACTTGGGCTGGTACATACTGATGTATGTGGCCCAATGACAATCACAGCAAGAGGTGGGTTCTCGTACTTCATTACCTTCACAGATGACCATTCAAGATATGGTTATGTGTATTTAATGAAATACAAGTCTGAATCTTTTGAAAAGTTCAAAGAATTCAGAAATGAAGTAGAGAAACAATGGTAAAAGTATTAAAACACTACGAT
This sequence comes from Gardenia jasminoides, assembly GCA_013103745.1. Classification (NCBI taxonomy): domain Eukaryota; kingdom Viridiplantae; phylum Streptophyta; class Magnoliopsida; order Gentianales; family Rubiaceae; genus Gardenia; species Gardenia jasminoides. The sequence continues at coordinate 19,116,536 of CM023105.1, forward strand.
CGATCGTGGTGGTGAATACTGGCGATGAATTTGGTTTTATCTAAGGACAATGGAATAGTTCCACAATGGACTCCTCCAGGGACACCACAACTAAATGGTGTATCTGAAAGGAGAAACCGCACCCTATTAGATATGGTACGGTCCATGATGAGTCATTCGAGTGCCCCAAAATCGTTATGGGGATATGCTCTAGACACGACCTCCCATACTCTTAATAGAGTACCCAAGGTTACTTCCACACCATATGAGATATGGAAAGGAAAGAAACCAAAAGCTGTCTTACATGAAGGTTTGGGGTTGCCCGACCTATGTGAAGAAGCAGTCGGATAAGCTTGAAGCTAGATCTGACAAGTGTTTGTTTGTGGGGTATCCAAGAGAGTCTATTGGATACTATTTCTACAACCCAACTGAGAACAAAGTGTTTGTCTCAAAACATGCCATCTTCCTAGAAAAAGAGTTTATTCTAGAAAGGGGCAGTGGGAGTAGAATAGAACTTGAAGAAGTTCAAGACACTCAAACTGACATGGAACTTGAAGAAGTTCAAGATGTCCAAACAAACACGTGTTGAAAAGGGTTCACCCATAGTGATGAGGCATGAAGCGGAGGCGTGGGCGTTCAAGAGCCCCATCCCAAGAGATATGATTTTCTTGTGAGTTCGGGGAATGATGTACTAATCATTCAAGATGACGAACCTACTACCTACCAAGAGGTTCTGAACAGTCCAGACTCCTCCAAATGGTTAGAGGCCATGAACTCCGAAATGGATTCCATGTATGACAACAAGGTATGGACCTTGGTTGATCCACCTGAAGGGATAAAACCCGTAGGGTGCAAATGGGTCTTCAAGAAAAAGACCGACATGGATGGTAATGTGATTACCTATAAGGCTAGACTGGTGGCCAAAGGCTACAAGCAGAAAGAAGGAATCGATTACGATGAAACTTTCTCACCAGTAGCTATGCTTAAATCCATTCGGATATTGCTTGCAATAGCAGCACATCATGACTATGAAATTTGGCAGATGGATGTAAAGACTGCATTCCTTAATGGGAATCTACAAGAGGATGTGTACATGACACAACCTGAAGGCTTTACATTGCCAAATTCCAGTCAGGTGTGCAAGCTGCAGAGGTCCATTTATGGACTTAAGCAAGCTGGAACATCCGCTTTGATGAGACAATCAAAGAGTTTGGTTTTCTCAAAAATCCGGATGAGCCTTGTGTTTACAAGAAGGTTAGTGGGAGTTCAATCGTTTTCCTTATATTATATGTGGATGACATATTAATAATGGGAAACGATATCCCAATGTTACAATCAGTAAAGGATTGGTTATCCAAGAATTTTTCCATGAAAGATTTGGGAGAGGCAGCCTACATACTGGGTATTAAGATCTATAGAGATAGATCCAAAAGGCTGCTTGGTCTTTCACAATCTACATACGTAGATAAAGTGCTAAAGAGGTTTAGCATGGATCAGTCTAAGAAGGGTTTTTTACCTATGTCTCATGGGATAAGCCTTTCTAAGAGCATGTGTCCTAAGACACAAGCTGAGATTGACAAGATGCATAATATTCCATATGCTTCGGCAATTGGATCAATTATGTATGCTATGCTATGTACAAGACCAGATGTCTCCCATGCTCGAAAGTGTCACGGCGATTTGCTAATCGGTGAAGGTCACTTTGGACAGAAGAACATTCTTAAGTACTTAAGAAGGACTAAAGATTTGTTCTTAGTATATGGAAATGGTGAATTGGAGGTCAAGGGCTACAGATGCAAGCTTTCAATCGACAAGGATGACGTAAGTCACACTTTATCTTTACTCTCAGCGGAGGTGCCGTCACGGAAGAGTTCCAAACAGGACACCACAGAGATTCTACAACAGGTGAGTACATTGCAACCTAAGGAAGCCGTTTGGATCAAGAAGTTCGTGTCGAACTTAGTGTGGTTCAGAGCATTGTTAATCCAAGAACTCATCTGTGATAACAATGGGGCTATTGCCCAAGCAAAGGAACCTAGGTCTCATCAACGGTCCAAACATGTACTTAGAAGATTTCACCTTATTAGGGAAATCGTTGCCAGGAATGATGTAAAGATAGAGAGAGTCCCCACTGAGGATAACATAGCTGATCCTCTTACTAAGGCACTATCTCAAAAGAAACATGATAGTCATGTACTTTCATTTGGACTAAGAGTTATAAATGAATTGTTTTAGTGCAAGTGGAAGGTTGTTGGAATGTATGCCAAAAACAATTGACTTGTTGAAATACATTCCTAATTAAAGTTTTGTATTTTATGAACTTCCAATTTTATCATTTAATATATGATATAGTGGTAAAAGTCCTTAGAATATTTATTAATGTGATGATAGTCACAAGAGTTCTGACTATGAGATATCAATCACGTTTATAATAAATATTCTTAAATGTCTAGTCATAGTATTAATGAGGCTGGACATCATTATCTGACGGAACTAGTACACAATTAGCCCCTACTTAATGTAAGTAGTGGTTGTTCTCATCAACCATGGTATGGGATACCTAGGCTAATGTGTAGATGAATTATAGAGTAATAATTCATTGGGTGATCCACAGAGATCCCATTAGGGATATTTAGTGCCAATGGTTGAATCTCTTATGGGAAATTGTGTAAGTGATCCTAGACTTGAGATCACCATAGTATCTTGAGTGTGAATCACTACCTTTTGATTCTGTTTCTTGTTACTCACCAGGGGTGACTTAAAGAATAGAAATTGGGGATAGTGTGAAGCATGGAAAGATAGTGAGTGATCAAGAGAGGATTCACCACTCCAATAGTGGGAGGCGATATCCAAGAAGCCACTAGTTGGAATGTAGCCTTAGTAGTGACTACATTAGATTAATTGAAGAGTGTCTTCAAGTTAATCTAATCTAAGGTTAATTCCGGGAACTAGAAAATTAATTAGTCATTAAGGGAATTGGCACTTGTTCCTTATTCCCTGACTAATTGGATATCAATGGTGAAAGGATAATAACTACATGGTAATTTTCCATGGAAAAGGTTAGGTCGGAATTTCCTTGATCAATTCAATACCGGTAATTGTGATGTGTTGCTAGACACGCTCACAATTTATAATTATGAATGATTAATTATTGTAATTAATGATAAAATAAAAGTGTTTATTTTATCTAATTCTTTTAAGAATTATAATTCATAATTATTACCGGTATTTGGGACCTATTGGATCACACGCATAGAGATTGGGTTCGGATTAAATTGTGTGTCCAAGTAGGGACTTGGAAATAAATACTGGGGTTTAATTATAAAGATAAATAAATTCGGGGTCATCGACAAATAAGATAAATGTGTTATCCTTTATTTGTCGATAACGTAGGGATAAGAGGAGATCGGATGTTACGGTGGTTTGATTTTGAATCAAACCACCACTCTATCCTCTCCCTCTTTCTCTCTTCTCTCTCTCCTATTAATATTGGATGTTACGATGGGAGAGGTGATACTCCGATAGTCGAATAGAGAAAAGTTCTCTCAGAGAAAACTAACGTGAAAAATACCAGAGAGTGTGAGTGAAAAGGCTAGCACCTCCCATTCACACACACACACACACACTGATCGTAGAGACGGTCAAGAAGTGATCCGTAAGCACTCTGTGGATTACAGGAGGCGGACATCGGACTGCTGCACAAGGTCATCTCGACCTTCTCGGGCAGTCGAGGCTTCATCTGCGGATTAAGGTAATCCTTTCAACCCCCCTTGAGAAGTCATACGTAGAACTAGAGTGAATCCTGGTGGGAGACTGGGGTAAATTTTTAATTTTCCGCTGTGCCTGCTACCCCAGTTCCTAACAAGTAGAAGACTGTTAGAATTCTCTCCATTATTAGGTTTGGGGTTCAGGATATTTTGAGCCTGACAATTGGGTGGCGGGAGGGATGAGAGGGTAATAAAAAAGAAAAAGAAAAAGAAAAAGAAAAGGAAAAACTCTTACTTCTCATTTTGGTACAATTAGGAAAAAGAGAGAATTCGATTTGCTAAATGATGAGTTTTCTCACCCCCCAAAAGTTTTTGTACTAAGTGAATGTGCGAGTCATGTCAAACTCGAGTAGTAAACTATTCGAACTTGACTCAAGTTAAAAAATTTGGCCAACAAAACTTGCACGGCCCAAGCTTTTGAAAGTCAAACTCAAGTTCAAACTTGATTTTGTTTTCCCTTACTCGAATTCGAGTAAATCAAGACCAAATATTAATGAACTTTCGAGTTTCACGTATAAGGCTTGTGCTTGAGTTTACCAAATTGCTTGAGCTACTCAAACTCAATGAGTTCAATCTTGAGTTTTGATCGAGCAAGCTTACTAACTATTCGATTGAGCTTCACTCATTTGCACCCTCTTGTGTGATATGATTACATTCAAATTAGTTTTCTTAGCCGTTAGTCAATTTTCTGAATTGATCAAAAATTGAAACCGGAAGGACGAAATGTAAATATAATGACATTGGATGAAAAGTACAAATTTTTCCTTTTGCAAACGAGACCCTATTGAAGTTACCTACTATATGCCAGCCACTTTTCACAATTTCCAATTGAACCAAAAAGCTCTCATAAGAAAGGGCTCATAACACCTTGCTCCCCTAAACTATAAGGGTAATCCACTTGGCCTCTCTGAACAAAATAAATATACATTTTGCCCCCTATCATAGTAAATGTTAGGTCCTCAAAACATGTGAAAATTTTGCTTCCAACTTTGCCTTTAGTAGTATTCATATTTTGCTCCTAATAGCCAAAAGAGTGTACACTTTGCTTTAATAATTAGCTACTTCATATATTATATTATGAACTTGTAAAAAAGTTATAACATAATTATAATACTTAAAACTAACATACTTTATACCAAAATATTATTGATAATATGTGTATATATATATATATATATATATATATAGACATACACTCAAACACACATAGTTCTTTAAAATAAACTTTCTATGAAATTACTTTACTATCAACATTTACTTACAATGTATTCCGGTAAGTTTTCTTTTAAGATAGAATTAGAAATTTCTATAGTCAAAAATGTACTATGAATAATCTTATGTGCCATAATATCTTTCGAAATATGTAAAATTTATTGTTAAGTCTTTAACTCAAAAAATAAAAAAATAAGTTATATAAAATTTTAATAAATTTGATATCAACAAAAAATGTATATCATTTCATACTCTTGGAGAAAATATTGTAATTTTAAAAACATATTTATATCTTTTAGTTTAATTAAGTAAAAGCATGTAATTGTTATTTTTTATGTTTAAATTTATATTAAAAATTATCTTTTGATACTTAGTTTTCACAATGCTTTTAAATTTTTCTGTTGATTACGTTTTGTCAACATGTTTTTTTAATATCAAATTAATAAATTCTTACAAAACTCATTTTTTATTTTTTGAGGTTAAAGATTTTAAAGTTAATTTTAAATACTTCAAACGATATTATGGCATATAAAAATATTTATAGAACATCTTTAACTATAAATGTTTTTAATTCTATATCGAAAGAACTTACAGAATTACATTGTAAAGAATGTTATAGAAAGTTTATTTGAGGAATTATGTACATGATATTTTTCATCAACAGTGTTTTGGCATAAAGTATGTTTGTTTTAAATATTAAAATTATATTATAACTTTCTTACCAATCCAATATATTATATATAGAGTTGCTAATTATTAAAAAAAAAGTGTACTTTTTTCTTTTTGGTTGAAGAGAGGAACAAAGTGCCAAGGACAAAGTTGGAAGAAAAATTTTCATATATTTTTGGGGGGATAATTTTAGAAGCCTCCCCTGAGATTTTTAAAATCTCACTTATCTCCCCTATTAACTTGACAAGATTAAATATTCCTATTAAAAGTCACAAATTGACAATATTACCCTTGATCTTGATAACTATTTTACTAAAAAGCCAAACCAAAAATAAAATTTTCAAACAAAAAAATGTATATTAAAAAAAATAAATTGCTATCTAATAATGATCCATATTTCTCTACATCAAGATCATGTTAGAATAACAAAGTACAAAAATAGATCGAGTAATCTGTTCCTTTATCCAAGAAAAAAGATTTCTAGTTTCCATGGTCCAATCGTTGATCCCAAAATTTTATTTCAATACAACTAACATAAATAGTTTAAGTCAAAAAATTTACACCTTATAAAAATTTAGTCTTGATTTATTTTTTTTATTGTTGTTGTAAACCTTATAAGTAGGATAATACAAAGATAGTATTGGAACAAAAGTTTTTTTTTTATTGCATTGAAATTTTAAAAATTTTAGGGGAGCTAAGTGATATTATGAGAAATCTCAAGAGAGATTTCTAAAATTATCCTTTTTGGTGGGGGGGGGGGGCAATAACATTTAGTGGGTTACGGGGGCAAAGTCTATTTTTATCCAGTGGTGCAATGTGTATGTTTTTTGTTTAGGGGGTCAAAGTGTGACTACTCCTATAGGTTAGGGGGACAAATTGTTATTAACTCAAAAAAGAATCCACTAACGAGGCACAGAATAAGTGCCCAGACTTGGCTGAACAGCGCAAAACCCCAGCTGCCGCTACCACCACCAGCACCAACGGCAGCCATGCGGAGCCTAGTTTCTGGCGGCAAACTATTGAAAAATTTAGCGACCCATTTTGGTTCTTCTTCTTCTACTACTGGTAGGTCTACAATCAAGAGTCATCGGCGAGGCTACAGTTTGATTCCGATGGTGATAGAGCATTCCTCAAGAGGGGAAAGAGCTTACGATATTTTCTCACGCCTGTTGAAGGAGCGAATCGTTTGCATAAACGGCCCCATTTCCGACGACACCGCCCACGTCGTGGTTGCGCAGCTTCTCTTCCTTGAATCCGAAAACCCTTCTAAACCCATCCATATGTACCTCAACTCTCCCGGCGGCGCTGTCACAGCCGGTCGGTTACCACCCACTTTCCTTTTTTTAATTAATTGTTTAATAAAAAGTGAAATTATTTGATAAACAATTGGCATTTCCATTTCATTGCGGCATTTCTCTTTCTTTGTTGATTTGGGGTTCTGATTGTTTAGTGTACCTAACTGCTTTAGGTTGAGAATTTAATGGTAACATCTTTTCTTCATGTGTTTAATTAAAAAAAAGTCAAATTTTAAGAAAATCAAATGTGTGGAACGTTTTTTCCTGCCATCTCTTCGTAGCATGTCGGTAATAATCTTTTGATGTCAAGAATTCATTTTTTCCTTATCATAATCTACTTTTGTTTCGTATGCAAATTGTTCTTATTGTTGAATTAGGTAAATTGTTTGCGTGACAGTTTGTTTATTGTTCTTGTTCTGCTATGTGTTTATTGCGCGAAATACAAAAATAGTTGGCAAATTGCAATGTGGGAAAGCTTGAGGATCTATTTTGCTAATATACCATTAAAAAAGAAAAAAGAAAAAAATCATTAAAAAGAAAAAGAGATTGCCAGGTGAAGAAAGAAAAAAAAAAAAATTTTGAAGCAGGGTATGCTGATCGTGAGTAATTCAACAGGCTTGACTTTTGGGGAAGGGAGAGCAATTAAATTAACTAAATTGAAATCCTAATGTTTTAAAAACTTGTAAAGGTTGTTAAGTGGCCTCAGCACTGTGGATGTATTAATTCAAAACATTGAGCTTGTTTTCAACTTGTGAGTTATAAATTCAATTCAAAATTCTTGTCAAGGTTCCTACTTAGTCTAGAGATTAAGATTTCAATGTCTAAAATGGTAATGTGCTTTCTGGTGCGTACATTTCCAGTTTATATACTTTAATATGTTTTGTTAGATCAGAACACTATTTTTGTTCATGATTTTTTTACGAAACCAAGTTTGAAGCATTTTAAGTTGATTTTTTGACTATGTGGATTTCATGATATGAACTTGGAAATATTCATTTTGAAGCATTCTGTATAAAATTGTAACTACTTTGAATTGTTTTTACTTCTTTGAATTTGTAAGTTTGAACTAAAATTACATAACCTGTGATTTAAATATGTTCTTTCTTTCGATTTTGTTGGGTGTGTTCGTGTTTCTGATGAAGCAGTAATTTAGGAATAAAGAAATTATGAGGACTTGTAGGAGTGATGTTTTTCCTTTTTGCTTTTCTTTGTTTATGTCTCTTTTTCCACTGCTCAATTATCACCATAACTTTTTTTTTTTTTTTTTTAATAATGGGTTTTCATATAGCTTGTGATCAATGAATTTTTCTTTGTAAAGAAATATAAGACTTCACTTTTTAGATGGATAGTGATGGTTATATTTTTCCAAGCCAGAAATAGAAACATGGAAGAAAAGAATGGGAATGAAAGGGAAACCATGTTGATGTTTTTGTTTCTTGTTTTCAATGAAGTTGAAAATGAGATATTTTCCTTTTTTACTTGTCGCTGTGTTAAAGGAAGTCGAAATTAGTTCTGGTAGTCAGAAAGTAGATAAGGACAGATGCTTGAAATCCAGTGTAAAACAAGAACAATTAAAACTTCTTGAATATGTCATGTAGAAAAACAATAAAATCTGTGGAACTGCAAACTAATTGAAAAATGACAACTTTTCTTTTTGTTCTTCTTTCTCCTCAATCTTTTGCTTGTGGCTGCTATTTGTTTGCATTGTAAGAATGGGAGGAAATGTTTCATGTTGCACTATATAGGAAAATCTGCTCTGGACAATTAATAGCTGGTTACCTCTGTAAATCATTGTCCTTAATAGCACCAACAGTTTCCAATTTCCTAATATGATAATATCCTTCTTCATACAAGTAATTTTAGATACTTTTCTGTGTACATTTAATTTTTTAAGATTTAAAACTTGGAGATGTTTTTACTTTTTATTTTATTCACTTTTGAGAGTGTCATGTGGGAGTCATAATTGAAGTTATATAACCGAGTTGCTGTGTGGATTTCTGATAATGCTTCCCACTGCCAAAATGTAGGTCTTGCAATCTATGATACAATGCAGTATATCCGCTCTCCCATAAACACTATATGTATGGGTCAAGCTGCTTCAATGGGTTCTCTTCTTTTGGCTGCTGGTGCAAAGGGTGAAAGGAAAGCACTCCCTAATGCTACCGTTATGATCCATCAGCCTTCTGGTGGTTATAGTGGACAGGCTAAAGATATGAGCATTCACACAAGGCAGATAGTTCGAGTTTGGGATTCTCTGAATGCTTTATATGCAAAGCATACTGGGCAACCTATAGAAACAATTAAAACACATATGGACAGGGACCATTTTATGACCCCAGAAGAGGCGAAGGAGTTTGGAATAATTGATGAGGTTATAGATCAGAGACCAATGGCCTTGGTGACCGATGCTGTTGGGACTGAGAAATAATTTAAGTTTGAGGTAATACAGGAGCTCTTCACCTTCATGTTTTCACTTATCAAATTTCATCATCTGGTTGAGACTGAAATTTCATCTATGCACATGAAAAAAAATTTGATATATTTATTTGGAGTGGTTTTGGAAGGATGGGTGGCAGCACTACCTCAGTTAGCGAAGATTTGGCTGTTTCTCAGTGATTATTTATTGAATCTGAAGTCTGGATATGCAGTTTACTTGATGAAAGCAGTTGAGAGATGGGTAATTTTGCTGAAGAGTGTGTGCTGTTTGCCACTTAATTTGGACTTGTATATAAACGAAGAAATGAGTTAAAGAGAAAAATATAATAACAGTAAATAATTTGAACATTTTATGAAGGATTCAGGATGAATTATTGAAGTTATAAAACACATTGCAAACTAGGAAATGAACTAGGATAAATTTTGCTTGGTGATTTTGTTACATTTTTTTCTTTTAAGTCAATATATTGCTTCTTAGAGAAAACTTGTGGCTTATATATTTGTTTCTGTATTCCATTTTGTTTATAGCACAACGCAAGAATCAATGATTCTTTTCATGGTTGACCTTTTCATTAATAATCTTGAGGATTTTACTCAATCTTTGTGTGCTGACTCCAATGAATTATGTGTATCATAGAGCAGCCTTTTCATCTTCTTGAAGCCCCAGTTTGAGTCTTGTTTCTGTTGTTTTAGTTTCCTTCTGAGACATATGAATAACATCGAATGAGGGAAAAAGAGCAAACAATGAGAACAAAAATTTATAATATTCATATCTAAAACCTGTATATGAGATATTTTTAAGATTATATCTGAAGATTAAAGAAAAATGACTCACAATTCTGAGTATAATTTCATGTTTATTTTCCTTGATTTGCATTAAATATCGTTTTTTTGGAACTTGAGTCATCTGTGAGGTGAATGTAATTGTAATGTCAATCTTTAGAATGTAATGGATAATTGTGGTTAGAATGTTTTGTGTTTCACTCATCTTTAGTGCAAGAGAAGCCAAGAAATATGAAACTAACGAGCAAAATGAGAGCTTGAAACTACGTAATCCAGTTTACTACATGTATCTCCTCTTGATCTTTTGGTGCATCAATGGACAACATTTTTGCAGTTTACTGTGTAATCCAATCTCCATTGTGATGTTGTCCATTGTTCGTAAATCATTTTGTTAGTATAGCTAGTTCGTCTTATCAGACAGAATGTTGTGAAATAGGTGACTGTTAACTTTTTGCGTGTGATGCTGTTAAATTGCTGGTTTTTTTGGAAGAATTACTTACTCCAGAAATTTGAGTTTGTGACTTCTTCCTATGCCAGAAGCATGATGTGACACAATAATAAAAGATTATCTACTCCAGATTTTTTGGTGCCTTTGCAGTTGGATCTATCACTTTGCATCAATAATTTGCGTGGATAATTTTCATTCATTCTACAATTAGTAGATCGGTGCTATCACTTATTCTAGGACAGGAATAATCTCAAGAAATGTGAGAATGTACAAGTCAGTCAGCTTATACTATAGAGCGCGAAGAGAGAAGCAGCTAGGGAGAAGATATAAAACTGCTTGAACATACGTCTGAAGGCATACTTTGTAACCCCATTATCAGGAAGAGATGACAATTAGCACTGGTTCTGAACATGGAAGAACATACATCCATCTACTAAATGATGTTTCCTCATAGAGTTCGGCTACTGAACATGTCTTGTATTTGGAAACTAGGATTTTTTTTTTCAGCGGAAACTAGGATTATCAGTAATACCTGCATGACTTACAATGAATGTTGAAATGATTATTAATAATTACGTGTAAAGGGATGCACCATGAAAGTTTTGATGGTAATCCCTTCAACAAATCCAGATTTTTCATAACTGACATAGGAGGCAATCTGAATGCCACCCCCTTTACTCTTCGTAAAATATATAATACTTCCATGGATATCTACAGTGATAGAGGTCTCTGCTAATGTTCATTTTCGTGAAAAGGTATGCCATTTGAACTTCTGACGAAACTCAAAAGTACTTGAAGTTTTAGACTTCTAAACTCATGATTAATTCAGCACTGTAAAGTAATTGTGGATATGATTGCGTCACAGAACTTAGTCGTAGAATCTTTAAGAATCAGAGATGTTTCAGAACTTTCAGCTCTGAAACTTTGAGCATAAGATTGTTGAAGGAATTCAGAAGGAAGCAAGATAGAAAGAGGAATAAGAAGCTCTTGAAATTCCAACTAGTGCTTTTAGGCAACCTAAAATCAGGTTTTCTTCATTTATAAAAAAAAGTTCAAAACGTAAACTCAAGAGAACATAATTTCCTTCCATCTCTTCCTTTCTAAGCTATTACAAGCAACATGTATATAGTAAGAGCTATACTTGTGTGCCAAAACTTTGTTAGGATTTACAGAACTTTTTAGGTAAGAAAATTTAGCAACTAAGAAAGCTTAAAGCTAAATGATGTCAAAAGTCAATCTTGATCTGACCTCTTACATTCAACCTTTTGCCTCCTGAAAATTCTAATTTCTGATAGTAGAAAATACTATAACTAGTACATTTACATAAACCTAAAACACATTACTATAAACAACTGAGAATATCCAGAATTGGACAGTTTTCTCGGATTGTCCAAACATCTTGGTTCCACTCTAGGTATTCTGCATTGATGCTTATTTTATCATTATCCAGATACTTTGAATAAAAGCAAAAGGACTTTTAACTAAGAGCAACAAACGTGAAATGAGACCTGGACATTTTTGCATTTTGCTTATCTATTATCTCACTTTGGGCTTACAAGTCTGATTGAATATATTTGATGTGAAAGATTCTGAGTATGGCTTTTGTTTCTTTTTGCTGTTGATACCTCAAGTGGTTGACTTTGGTTTCAAAATTTCTGAAAAGGACAAAATATTCATCCATGGATACATGAAAAAATGTGGTGGTTCCAGCGTTCAATGTTGAAAGCCTTAACATGTTTCTGTTTTCTATATTTAGCTCTGAATGTCTGGGCTTGAGAAGCCATAGCAAAGTCGCTTCCATAACTTGTGTTGAAAGCCAGACGCCTGGGCTTCGTGCCATAGCCCTTCTATTCATTGCCATGCATTTAGATGTGCAATGTAGTGCCCTGTTATCCACAACTTGCTGTTCATCTAAATCAAAATTTACATTAGATTGCAATACACAACATTACTGGACAAGTTCCCTAAGAGTTAAACCATATAAGGCCAACTGGGCCTGAATGACCTCTTGAATAATGAGTGTCTGTAATTGTTGGTCGGCCTGCTGTGGTTGCTTGATCTTGAAACTAATTGACAAGAAGAGGAACTGATCATTCTCTGTTGCTGTTTTCTTAGCTAATCATTGCTGGTATTAAGTCAATAAGCTGTTTTTTGTAAATTGCAAATATTGAGTTACCGCTTAAGTGCCTTTTTTTTTTTTTGGGGGTCCTAAGCCGAAGGATATTTATGCCAATTTTAAAGTCTTTAGTAACCTATACATGATATGATTGACTAGCAATATAGAAGTGGTCCATCGCTTGTAGCTGGATAGAATGTTTTCCAACTACTCAATCTGCATGAAATACCAAAGACTACTATTGCTTACTTTTCCTCCGATAATCCAGACTGCCATATCTCAAACAGTTCCCTGTGCATTTTGCTCAAAATAGAATATAACGACTAAGATGCTGGAGTGAACATCGAAGGTACAGAAGGATACAATATCCTGTAACTCTAAATTTGTTTCCTAGGTATACTGTAATTAGATGATGGACCTTAAGATTTTATTCACTGGTGAACAAAGCCTTGACCATCCTGCTCAGATGAACTCCTTTTGTCCTATCAGTGCAAAGTGGTTGCTGAATTCGCTTTGTTTAACCCATTTTTATTTTGTTATTTTCATTTCCATCTATGGTTGATCTCGAATGGAATATATAGCCTAGCTGTATGTTATGTGTCTTAAGCAAAATTATGAGAGAAAAATAACTTTGTGATGTTTATTTATAGAAATTGTTTTGTGAATGTTTGTTTATTTGTTTCTGACTTGTTGAGCTAATCCAAGGATAAGTAGTTAGCAGGAGAAAACATCTTTCTATTCATGCTTTTGGGCATTTTTCATCAACTCTTTCAAAGGGTACAGCCAAAACCTGCTTGGACTCACGAGATTAGAATGGTGTCTGACATTTGGTTCTCATACATCTTAAATTCTGCTGTACCTAGTTTTCTCATGGTGCATCTTTTGGCACTTAACCTGCTTGGACGCTGCTTGAATGTAGTTGCTCGATATAGTTACAGAAATACCATTTTAAGTATAGAAGTTAAAAATCATTAAAGTTTGAAATTGGCCATAATCCTTGGTTTTTGGCATATGATGAAATTCTGTGACATGCTATTACTTCCTTGTGTCATTAGCATTGGGCTTTAAAATAACTTATTGCAATGTGCTAGTGGCTAGGAGTTTACATCCTCTGCTTGGGAGCCCCTTAGTGTGCCTTAGAACATTAGAACATCTATTTTGGCGAAGTGAACAGAGCTTATGTGATATCGATTGTTTGATTGGAATTAATGTTTGGCAAGAAAGAAAATTCTGTTTTTCTCATGTTTGTAGAATGAGTTGTATCCAACACAAAAGTTCACTCTAGTTGCTCGCCTTTTTAAGAATCTTCTTGAAAGTCTCTTTGTTAAGGTTGTGCGAGCAATTGGTGTTTTAGGAGTTTTGAGGAACTTCTTGCTTTAGAACCTGATCACTTTTCCTTTAGTCTTGATGCAGGAAACTTCAGGACGGGCAATTTATGAGAACTAAACGTAGGTATAATTTTTTCGTTATGAAGTGATCAACCTTTGAGAATCAAGCATGCATCTGCTGGCTATAAAACAGGTCGTTGGGAAGAAGAAGAAGAGTTTTCTGATTGTGCCATCATTGCATAAAATGGTGGTATACTTTTAGTCATGTGACTGATCATTTCTTGTTCACTCGCCATAAGAGTTCTTTTAACTTCCAGATAAGGAGGACAACAGTTCATCAGTTTTCGATATTTCACTCTTTTGGAAAAGATAATGTAGGACATTTTGTGGTGCTTTGTGTGTCAACATCAACTATGAAGGGCGTTTTGAGATGTATCTGGATAATGTACTGCATGTACGATGTATCACATTATTCACACTTAATAGTGTGATAAATGTCTATCAGAACTCAGGTTTAATTTTTGATGAGCCAATCCTTTCATGACTGTAATAATCTGAATCGAGGCAAATTGGCCGCAGAATATGCTACGTGTATGAAAATTTTATTAAAACTGCCACTATGTAGCATGGGTAAATTGCTCAGAATAATGCTAAAAGTCAAAATTATCCTCAATTTAGTGTTCAATTTTTTTTTTCCCCCTAGATCAAGCGGTGATGTGCAGCACCAGGAGTAATTTTGATTTTTTTTTTTCCATTTTGGTAGATAAAATATAGAGGGCCATGTGTGTAAATATGTGAATTTTTTCTTACCGGTGCCTCACATAAGCCAGAAAAAAAAAAAAAAAAAGAGGGATGAGTGGGGTGCTGCACATCTATGTAGAGCTTGAGTTGCACCTCCACACTCATTTCTTGAATGGTCAATTATTTATTGATGCAATAAATGGTTGATTGAATCTGCATTTATATTTAAGAATGTACTAGCATGTGTTTTATGAATATGTCCTACAATATATATAAGTGGTTTCGCTCAGTTGCCACTGTCGTGGAGCAGCTCAATTCGCTGGGCATTTGGTAATTCTTCATGAAATTCAATGGCAAATGTTTGGTCGTTTATTCTGTTTGTGATTGGTTCGATTGCCATTGTTATCAAGCAGCTCAATTCCCTGGGCATTTGGTAATTGTTCATGAAAATCGATGACAATTGTTTGGTCGTTTATTCTGTTTGTGATTGGTCTGTGTCTAATTTAGACAGAGTGCAACCATGATACTAGCAAGTGAATTGCATGTTCATTCTTCGTTCGCCACCTGGACGGCCTTTCTTGTTGTGTTGTCGTTGTATTTATTTGATTTCCAATTCGAAAGCACGGTTCTGAGGGCAGCTTTTTTTGGTGGAGTATTTTCTTCAGCTTCTTCTTCTACTTTTGCCGTCGTCTCAGGTTTCAACTCTTTGTTGGTGACGTTTGGTTTTCTGATTTCTTTTGTTGTTGTTTGGTTGTGCTTTTGTCCAATTTCTTCTTAATTTCTTCCGTCCTATCTTTTGTTTGGTTTCTTTGATTCCTTCGTTTTTCGATTTCGTTTCTTGTTGCAGAATCCTGCCTTTTCTTTCTTTGCTTTTACTGAGTTCCGAGCTATCTTTTGTTGTTGTCTGCTTGTGCTTTTGTCTTAACTTCTTCTTTTGCTTTTGTCATCGTCTCAAGTTTCAGCTCGTTGTTGGTGACATTTGGTTTTCTGATTTCTTTTGTTGTTGTTTGGTTGTACTTTTGTCCTATTTCTTAATTTCTTCCGTTCTATCTTTTGTTTGGTTTCTTCGATTCCTTCATTTTTCGATTTCGTTTCTTGTTGCAGAGTCCTGTTTTTTCTTTCTTTGCTTTTACTGAGTTCCGAGCTATCTTTTGTTGTTGTCTGCTTGTGGTTTTTTCTTAATTTCTTGCATTCTATCTTTTGTTTGCTTTGATCAATTCGTTGGTTTTCGGTTTCTTTTCTTGTTTGTTTGCTTTGTTTGATTCGTTGGTTTTTTGATTTCTTTTCTTCTTGCAGAGGTCTGCTTTTTCTTTCTTTACTTTTGCTGAGTTCCGAGTTATGCACATGCAGTCTGCTTTTATCATGCATGAACATCCAAAAAAGAGTTCTGAGCTATCTTTTGTTGCTATCTGCTTGTGCTTTTGTCCTATTTCTTCTTAATTTCTTGCGTTCTATCTTTTGTTTGGTTTGTTCGATTTGTTGATTTTTCAATTTCTTTTCCTGTTACAGAGGTCTACTTTTTCTTTCTTTGCTTTTGCTGAGTTCCGAGCTATGAACATGCAATCTGCTTTTTGTTCGTGCTAATTTCTGCAGTCCACGAACACTTGCCGACTAAGGGTCGGCTCTATGCGCGTGCCACCTAGTTTGTTGCCGAAAACTAGGAAAACTCTAATCCACCGATTGGGTGATGCCCTGGTCTTAGTGCGCTGATTGTCCTGACTTCTAGACGATTGCTGTTCGTCCGCCTTGAGTGGCCTCAAGTACTTAAATCCCGTGTTGGTGGCAGTTGAAAGAAATAAGTGCTGAAAAGATGCTACGAACGATGCCGATACACTAAGAGAGCTTGAAACTAAATGCTGAAAGGAAACAAATAACACGAACAAGCTGATTGCGAGATGAAAGAACTGAATTCTGGTATGAGATAAAGAACATAAACAAGCTAATTGAAAGAAACAAGTAAGGACATGTGCTGATTGAAAAGTAAAGAGAAACCGAAATAAAGAACATGAACACGCTGTTCGCGAAATGAAAAGAACTATCTAAAAACTACTTCTACTTGCTACTCGATTCTAATTTTGCTGTTATTTTCATATGTTGTTGATGATGTCAATGATCTCCTTTTTGCTGGAACACTCACTGATATTTATAGGCGTCACTTTGCAACCATTTTCTCCCAAAATCGGTGCGGGTCTTGCTCCTTGCCCACTTCCCCATTTGCTTCTGATTGCACGAATAGTGGGGGTAGTGCTGTCTACCACTTCCTAGAATATAGGGTCATGCCAACCGCTCTATCCGCTGAACTCCTACTCGTTCCTGGTAGTGGGGTGTTTGTTAACCATCGAGCGACCCTGGCCCACTTGCGCGCCGGTCCATTCGATGAGTCCGTGACCCCCATCTCCTTGTTGCCACCGTTATTGGTCACTCTACTGGGATTGGCCCCTTCATCCCTCAACCGCCGATACCATTGGCGCCTCTACCAAAGAATAAGTCGGCTCTTCATCCCCTGACCGCCGATACCCTTGGTGCCTATTATTAGGAACGATCTTTTGTATCCTTCTATGCCTCATAATCGGCGCCCTGTGGTTGTTCCTACTTTTCACCCACTTACCGATCGATCATTTGGGCCCAACAGTTGATGGCCAGCCAACTTCCTATTTTGACCTGTGGTTGACCGCCGTTGAACGACCCTAGTTCCTCTAGTCGCCGATGCACTCGGTGACCCTGTTCAAATCGGCTCCTTGCATACCCCATGACCGGCCGATTCACTATCTCGACTTGTGGCTACTTCTCTCGACTCATCAGTTGGCCGATTATTTGGACCCAACGGCTGATGGCCAGCCGACTTCCTATCTTGACCTGTGGCTGCTTCTTTCAGCCCGTCAGGTGGCCGACTATTTGGGCCCAACACTTTTATCATGCATGGACATGCAGAAACTCCTTCAACTATTAAGTCTCTGTATCCAAAGTCTTCAGCCTTCCCCCTCCCCCCTTTTTTCTTCCTTTCTTTTTTAAGGCATTTTCATGCCTGGTATCATTTAAAAGTTTCTAAACTTTGAGAAAGAGTTAAGTGTAAAGTTGGAGAGTGTGGTACAGGTCAATTTTGAAATTACTTCATCATCCACCACGTAGTAGTCTACTTTTATCATGCATGAACATGTAGAAACTCCTTCAACTATTAATGAGCAAGGGGGAAATTGTATTCGCTGGTTAACAATGGGTTATGTAATGAAATGGAAGTTTTTACTCATTCTCTTTTCCTTATTTTTTCAGCGTAAATGGTCATTGATTTTGTAGATTGGGTTTCGGTTATAAATTGTTTATCTATCACCAAAATTGCAAATTACTTCGTACTTCGTACTTTGATTCTTTTCTATATGTATACGCGTTGTTTTGTCAGTATAAATGTGCTAAGGGAGCAACTATATTAAGAGAAAAATAAGACAGCAAGTATAGTTAGTAATCAAATAGATAGCCTCACCTGTAGTTTGTCGTTTCAGGTTTGAGCCTGCTCTTTAAAAATGATAAGCTAACAATCTTCAGGTTGCAATTTACTTACAATCAAATACCAAACAGAGTTTCCATTGGTTTGCAACAGAAATGAGTCATTGCTGTAACTATTGAAATTTTTAATCATGTGATTGAAACTAAATTTTCATTGGTCAAGTAACCTATGACTTGTAATGGTTAATAATGCATTTAATGCATGACAATCAAGGAACATTTTGGGCTGTTTACACGCAAGCTTATTTCTGTTATCATGCTAAACTTTGACTACCTAGGAGTTACCATGATTGTAAGTGACTAATTGCGTGATTTATCATATATTTCATGCTCTTTCTATGTTTTGTAAAGTGTTAATACATACACATTATATTCCGATAGTGGATGGTTAAGAAGACAACGATCCACGAAAGGTTAAAAAACAAAGAATGAAGGTAAAAGGCCATGTAAAAAAAAAAACTGTACTTGTACTCTTGGTCTGGCCTTCTATATATCAGAAAGCCAATTACCTTGCAATATCAAAAATCAGAGAGTTGTAATATCCAACAGAAATGGAAAATGGTTGAGAGAAAAGCTTTATACGTACTGGACATGCAAGTTTCTTGCATTTAAAGCAAGAATAAAGTACACTAATAATGTGTACAAAAGTAACGATCTTCTGTATGTGCATCAAAGAACTAAAAGGTTTTGTAGTAATGGGTGGATCAACTGATAATTGTACACGAAATTGTTGTTTCTGTACATGAATTTTCCAGCTTTCCTCTCCTTATGCTGTGGCATCGGTTAGAGTACCAACATAACGGCTGTTCTATATCATCAATTTAACCGAAGTAACTCTTATTACTTTGTCAGACACTCATAATTTATGTGGACTTATTGGTGAGATAACCAAGACGAAGTGACAAACTCAATGCATTTTGCATTTATTCCTTCTGTGTATTAACTTTCCATTTTGACCGTTTCAATGGTTACACCCTTTAATTGCCAATTAGCTTCTTGACATGTACAAAATCACCCAATTAGCTCCCTAAATTCAATTGATTATAGACTCAAAGTAATGCTTTTTGCTATATTTATTATTTATTCTTTTGACTATGTGTTTGATCGTTAGGCTTTTCATTCTTTCTTTATAATTGTTCTTCTCTTTTCTTTGATAGTTATTCCCTTATTTCTTATTCGTGCTCTTATTTTTGTATCCTATTATAGGATTTGTTATTTCTTTTTTGGTTGCTTTCTATTCTCTCTTATTGCATTTATACTGTTGTCTATTCTTCAATATTATTTTTGATCTGTTCTAGGAGTATTTTTTTTAATTATCGTTCTTCCAGTCATTATATGGTTAGTGTATTATTAATAAATAAATCAATATTTTTTCCCTCACATATCTTATTTGCTTTCTATGTGATTCTTATAGGTTACATTCTGTTCTACATTAACGTTTCAATTAGGATCAGATATCTACTTATCATGGATGAGATGAGGTTAGGGCCTCTAGCATAATTTTATACATAGTATTTATTCTTCTAGATTTTCCTTCTTTAATATTTTGTTTAAAGTATTTATTGCGCTCCTTTTTTTCATTATTGTTTGTACTTTTTTTCCCTATATTTCCATTACTTTTTGTCATATCCTTTGTATTGTATTATTTCTCTATCATATTACTTATGCTACATTAGTTTAATATCTATAAAATATCTATTCTAATCTTTTTACGTGTTATTTTTGTTTTTATGTTCTTCCTTTATTTTCTACTGTGTATTAAATCTTTCTCTGATCATTCTAAATTATTAGTATGTGCATATTAGTGTTAAGTAAAATTTTATAAAGAGTAATACGCCATCCATTAAGCAATTCTTCCATAAGAATTTCTTCATAACAAATGGAGCGTCAATGAAAATACACAACTTTAGAAGAGTTTTATGCTCAAAAAAATCAAAAACGGCATGAACAATGTCTGTCTGAGAGAATGGAAAGCCCTGGTAAAACAGTATCGGGTTACTCTACTGTGGCATTGACGGCCTATAATGTCTGCCAACCAGCTTCTTATGGTAGTGCTTTGAAATTGGATGGAAAATATTTGGCCGTTTATTCATTCTCTGATTGGTCCAGTAATATGGTAATTTCTTTGGAATTGAGGAGCAAATGAAATATCACCCGGTTGGTGGTTCATTCTTTGCATGTGGTTGGTGTTAGCTGGCTTATTTTGGACCATTGGATTTCCATGAGGGGTGATCTCTGCCCTTGTTTCTCTTGCTGCATGGAGACTGATATGTGTGGAATGCTATTTACTATCCACTTGCCACCTAATCAGTATAAAACAGTGGGGCTCTTTAGTTTGTGCATGGTTCGGTGCCTTATTTATGCGATTTACATCAGACCATTTGTTATTGCCTATTCAAGAGTGTGGATGTCCTATATATGAAAATGAATTTGCTTTTACTCTCTTGCTTTTTCTCCTCAAGCGTTGTGGTTTTCCCTTCGCCCCTTCTATTTTTTTGTTCTTGTTTTTGTTTTTTTTTTTTTGGTTCATTTCCCAGCCTTGGTTGGCTTTTGCTAGAGTTTTTGCATTCACTCTATCTACCAACTGAGGACATGCAATTCAAAAGAGGCAATAGTGTGTGAAGAATTTGTGGATATTTTGTTTATGAAGATGAATTTGCTTGCTTCTTTTGTAGCCTTAAGTTTCATGGTGTTTTCTCTTTCTCTTCTTTGTTGGCTTTGGTGGTCTTTTTGTATTTTTCATTTTTGACTTATCAACTCAGGACATAATAGTTGTCTCCTCTTGGGTAGCAAGTGATATCCCTAACAAAAAAATAAAAATCCTCTTAACAAATAGTTTTATTATTTCTAAAAATATACCATAATAGATAATATCTAATTTATTAAAACACCCACCATGAAAATAGCTAATTTTCAGCCTACAAATTAATATGACGGGATGCTCATTTGCAATATGAGCAAGATGTATGCCATCTGGTTCAATAAAATCTTCCCATATTGCAAATATCATAGGCGTCATCCTACAACAACAAACATCACTTAATATATATACAAACACGCACATATATATTAAAAATCAAGCCTAAAAATCAAAAATAAAATTATGAAAAACTCCTAAACACGCACATATCTCGTCTCAAAAAGAAAGATTTGCAGTGGTAAAGTTCGATAACTATAGCCAAAATTACTGTACCAATAAAATTTCTATATAAACAATCATGATAACCAGATATAATATCCTAATATAGTTAGTCCAAACCGTGAAAATAAATAATAAAATACCTAAAATTGGATCATGACAACGTCTCAATCCACCCAAACTCGCAAATGAAACAAAACGATAGATATCATGAACCGGCAGTGCAAGAGGACCATCAACTAACTGAATAAAACTATCTTAGTCTTATCACTAATTCAAATGGAACTTTTCCAATTCTGACGCGATTATTTAGTAGCCTCCAAACGCTCTGACATCCAACATTATAAGTAGAATATAATTGTAGCACTTCACCCAGAATAGAAACATCATTGAGAGAAACAACCGCCTGAATCCAATCACCCTCAAAAAATTCACAAAACACAAAATAAAATCCATTCTAAAACCAACAATAAAAACATAAAATAAAACAAAGAAAATACATTTCTTAATTCTATCAACAATGAAGACAAACAAAGAAAGTAAGAAAGAATTTATGAAAGAAAATCCAAAAACCATTTATAAGACCACCATTTGTTACGCCTCCACCTCTCCCGAGAGCGAACCCTAAGGTCTCAGTGAGATGCCTGCCCAACTCTCGCCGAGACTCACTCGTTCAGTTAACTTAAATAACAATTCCACCTAAAATATCATTCCCAACATAACTAACTTCACATTTCAAACCAACTACTTAAAGGAACTAAAGTTCAACTTACATTTCCAAAATAAGTTCCAAGTACTAAATATACATGCAAAAGCTGAAATTACAAATCCCAATAATTCCATCAAAATTTCATTAGTACTAACTCCAAGTACTATAATCCATCAAGTGCACAAATCAAAACAACCTTATACAAAAGTGCAGGAATCCTATAGAAGAAACTAGTTTCCCCGATTAGCGAACTCCACCTCAAAAATCTGTTAAGGAAAACAAATCTTATGGGGTGAGCGAAACTCAATGAGGTCAAGAAAATCAATCAAGTAAGCACAATGCAATTAACAAAGTAAATATCACACTTAATAAGAATGTCACATAGACGAGCAAGTGGAAAATAAAACACAAGAAAAAGGATACAGAGGCTCTCAGGAGCCAAGTTCCACGAAGCTCGATCATGATTTCCATTTGAGTTGACACTCCGTCAACTTTCATAATTACTATGTAGAATTCCACTTGTCGACTATCTCCGTCCACCATTACAACCCCCTAACCGGACTCGCTCGTCAAAATAAGTAATTTGGTAATACTCGAGTATACCAGGTAAGAAGTCGAGAACGCATTCCAACTGACGAAAATATGTAAAGACCCATGACTTACCAATCTCTCGGCCAAACCCTTGTCGGCCCGAAGTGAAAGGTTTACCAATGAGTTTTGGGCGTCCCCATTAAGTTCAGGTATCAAGTAATATGATGAGACAATGCTCAATCATTAATCAAATACAAGTGCAAGTTTAGCCAAGTCATTACAAGTACAAGCAAGCATGTTCATGTCAAGTAAGAGAGGTCAAACGAGATAAAGTACACGTCCGCCTCGACAAGTTTAACAATATGTTCAATTCAAGCATGTAACAGGCCAAACAAGTCAACAAATCATGCACTTGACACTCACCAATAACCGAGAGTAGGCAAGAGCAATTCAGGAGATCAAACAAGCTTCTCGGTGTCCACGTAATCACTTGAGAGATGCATAATCAAAATTACCTAAGTATGCATTCAAGGTCAACTTTCAAACAATTAAGCTTTTCGATTCCAAATTAAGAGGAATCTCATGAAATTGGAAAAATCCATTTTCCAAGTATGAAATGGCATGCAAATGATCAAGAAGGTTAGGTTTGAAAATTAGAAAAATGTTTCCAAGGCATTTATAAACTTTCGTCACTCCTTAGAAGAATTTTCAGTTTTGTGTGACATTCTTTAAAAAATCATAACTTGAGTTCTATAAGTCCAAAAATTACAAATCTTATACCGTTAGAAAATAGACTCAGTGAAATAAAACTCTCGAGAAGACGCTTATACAAGATTCAGATCATAAACCAGTCGAATTTCAGTTTAAAGCTATTGCAACAGTAAAACCAGGGCATAACAGTCTTGGTTTTCAGCCAATTTTGGAAATTTGCCAAAATTTATAGAAATCGAACTAGCCCTTGAAATTTATACCACTTAAAGAACTTGGATTCTAGTTTCAAACACAATAAACAAAACTCAATTCGGATCTTCCTACACGAAGATATAACAGTTTTATGAAAGCTACTTTTCAAAACCTGTTATACAAAGTTTTCAACAATTCACTTAAAATCACCGAAGGCCAAACTGCCACATCTCCTTGTTCAGACCAATGTTTTAAAACTCGGACCGGCTAGTGAACTGGTAGAGGTGGCGGTTCGCGATTCAACCGGTCCGACCGGTCCGATCGACCGGTTCACCGGTTTCCTTTTTTCCTCTCCCTCCCCTCTTCTCCCCTCCTCCCCATGGTCGACCAGATCGGTCTGGTCGACTGAGGGAGAGAGAGGGGAGGAGGAGGAGAGGAGGGGAGGAGGGGAGGGGAGGGAGGAGGAGGGAGGGAGGGAGGGAGGGAGGAAAAAAAAAAGTAGTCAGGGGGGGAAGAAGAAAGAAAAGGAAAGGAAAAGGAAAAGAAAAGGAAAGGAAAAGAAAAGGAAAAAAAAAGGAAAAGGAAAAATTAAATCTATCACAAAAATTTTACACATCCAAAATAAATTTCTACAAATTTCTACAAGAGGGTTACAAGAAAGTTTTCTACAAACACCCAAAAAACTCATTATCAAACGGGCCCATGAAAATTGAACACAAATTTTCTGAAATTTGATAAATGTAATTTCTTTCAACCATACAAAAAAAAAAGCCTGAAAAAATTTGAAATATTAGATACATTTTTAACTGAAAATTGGGAAAAAAAAAAAAGAAAACCAATATCAATAAATGAAAAGAATTCGAATTTCAAATTTTTGTACTCATCTAGCTTCAAAAATACTTGTTGGTGTGGTGGTTAAGACACTTGTATCTTATATATGAGGTCCCAAGATCAAATCTCACTACCACCACATTTTATATTTTCAAAAAATGGAAAAAGTCAAAAAACCGCCGGTTCGCGGTTCGCACCGGTTCGCACGGTTCGACCGGTTCTTGACGATTTTTGATCATTTTCGGCTTTTGAAGAGAACCGGACCGGTGGCACGGCCGGTTCGCGGTCCGACCGGTCGAACCTGCCGGTCCAGTCCGGTTCTGAAAACACTGGTTCAGACCATATCTAAGGCTACACTCATCAAAATTAGGCAAGGCTTATGGCTATGGAAACCAGACTTGAAGTACTACAATTCACTAGAAGGGCTCATTCTGAGATTCATTTTGTAAGATAGGCTAAACTTAGCCGCAAGTTGCCACAAGAAACAAAAACAGAAAAACAGTTTCGAAAAACAGCCATTTTTCTAGACTTGCTGGGATTGATAGAAAATGAGTTAGTATGCAAGCCATACACCATTGGAAATTCCTTGAAGTCTAGTTTCAAACGCCACAAACGGCGCTCGATTTTGACTCTTGAGCAAGAAAATATAGTCATTTGAACATGAGGCATAAAGCTGGTCTGACACTACAATTTTCCAGGTTTGAAGAGCAATTTTGAGACATCATTTGAGCAATGAAATGCTACTGGAAAAACACCAAATTTTGCACACATAAACCTCAGTATGTGAGCTACATTTGTACTGAAATTTAGCCAAAAAATCATATGGGAAGGTAGTGATCAAAGCGACTAAAACAGGGCAGCAAAGTTCTACAAAATGGAGACTGTTTTCCAGATTTTGGCCTCTTCTTTTCATGCGATTTTACCACACCAAATGGAATGATTTTTGCAATGAAATTTACACACATATAACCCAACATTTCAGCTCTCAAAATAGCCAAGAAACTCATGAAAACTGCTGCCAAAACAGGACATAAAAATCGAAAATGAAACCGACAGCATAACTTTCCTTCCTCCCTCAATTTTCCTTCCTCCTATCTTTCTAACTTCCTAACTTCCATAAATTCATCACAACTCACTCCATCACACATACACACATCATAGCAACCAACAATCAAGAAATGTGGGAGTTCATAGAGCCCACAAAACCATCCAATTCAACAAGAATAGCAACATTGAACTATCAAATCTTAAAACTACATAAAAGGCATCAATAGAGCAAGGTTGAGATGGAATAAACTACCTCTTCCTTTTCAATTAGAAACCCTAGTTGAAGATGATTTAAAATGCACCAAGACCTCCTCTTTTCCTCCTCCAAAGCTTGGCCCTCACACAAGACAAGATGGTCTTCAAGCTCCAAGTGAAAGGGTGGAAGATTTCTCAACTTTTCTTGGTTGATTTGGTGAACCTTTGGAGTAATTTTTTGAAGGTGAAAGGAAGGGGAAATGGGGGAGGGAGGTTCGGCTAAAACGAGAGAGAGAGAGAGAGAGGGGTTTTGTGTGATTTGGTAAAGTGAAAATGTGGGAGGAAGAAATGATATAAAGCTTATCTTTATGGTGCCAAAAGTCAACTTGGAATTTGTGGCCAATAATGCTCCATTTTGAGTTTAATTCCAATCACTCACTGCTAATCCCTCAATTAACTTTTCTTAATTTACTACTGATCATTCTTATTCTCCAAAATTACGTCACTCTCAGTCCAAATGTTTATCTCAAAAAACGTGCCTTTTCTCGTTTTTCACAATTGAGCGATAGAAAAATTAAATTGAAGGTTAAACAAGGTTTTAAAATAAAAATGAGGTAATGTATGGTGTAATTGCAATTAAAATGATTTAAATCAATTATTCAGAGAAAATAATTAATTAATTAATTAATTAGGTCAAATAAAATAAATTTTTGGATCCTCACACCATTTATCGACCGATTCTCTTGCAAATACTTGGGAAGAAGTTTTGTTATAGGCTAACAATACTTGGGAAAGCCCTGCCTTTTCCCTCTTTTTTTTTAATAAATTTCATTCTGATTTTGTGCTTATGATTGGAAAACCGAGATATTTAGAACGTCCAGTGTCTTCCTTTTCCACAGCCCAAAAAAAAAAGGAGAGAGAGAAACCACTCTCAATTTCGAAAAGCATATGTGCAGTAGAATTGAGAGAGAAGGAGAGTTCTTCCACCAGACTTCCTGAAGCTTTTGACATTGCTATCAGCTTCCATCAAGCAATTATTAACTTATTGAGACCAAAAATGTAAAAAAATTAAAGGCCTATACATAAAAAATCTAAAGGGATTACAATCTGTCAACCGAGATTGAAGTTCAAGAGGGTAGCCTAATTACTAATTAGGAGGCCATCTTGTTCTTACCATCTATCCTACTCCAAAATTGTAGCGTTAATGGGTACTGTACATCAGTTTACTTAACTGCACAAAAATTTCCCAAGTACTATCAAATACAATCGAAGTTAGACTGCCTATATATTCAGCATTAAGGGAAATTATATACTTTCTAAAACTCGATATATAATCAGGAAGTAGTATACCACACCACATTTTAACTTCAATAATATATCCATCATTATTGCTCTAATTAATTGCTGTTATCCCACATAACCCATAAATTTACACCGACTATCCTAATCAAACAATCATCGCTGAATAATAAGAAACAATTTGTACTTCTTGATATCACATTGGCAGAGGCCCCAACTTAGACGCTCCCAAAAGTAATCAAAAGCAAAAGGCCATTTCTTTTTGTAATGCTTTGGTCAGTAACCCTCTAATTTCATTCAATGCTGCAGGTGACATTCTGGAGATTTTCTCATATTTCATCATTAACCTGAAGCTTTAGGGTCATCGGCAATGATATATCTTTAGATATCACTATATAAATTGTTAGGTTATAAGACAGCAGACACAGCGAAAAATTAAAAATTTTAGCCCCGATAACCCACCAAGAATCACCCTAGGCCACGTATGGCTTATAGAGAAGAGGAGTTGTGGAATTACCTTAATCCTGAAGGCAACTCCTTGCAACGTTGTAGAGGATAGTCAGCCCCTCAAGCAGTCCAGATGTCCTGCCTCTACTGTAATCCATGCGAGATTGCTTTGGATCTTCTCCTGATCGTCTTTACGATCTATGTGTGTATCAGAGTGAAGAAAGGTGCTAGCCTTTTTCTCTCTTTCTTTTCTTTTCTCTCTCCGTAGGTTTTTCTCTGTGTTCTAACTATCAGTAGTAGCAACAGACGTATCGTATAGTCTGTTTGTATTAATAGGAGAGAGAGAGAGATAGATAGGAAGATAGATAGGATCAGGTTGTTTGATTCAAAAATCAAACAACGTAACTTCTGATCCTTCACTCTATCTTCTGTTATCTGACAGATAAGGAATAACTGTTTTATCCTATCTGTTAGATAAACCCCTGGAGTTTATTTTTCTTTACAACTAAACCCCAAAAGTTTTTATCTCCAAGTCCCAACTTGGACACACAATTTTAATCCAGAATTTAATCTCTAAGCGTGTGATCCAATAGGTTTCAAATACACTGGTAATAATTATGAATTATAATTCTCAAGAAGAATTAGATAAAATAAACAACTTTATTTTATCATTAATTATAATAATTAATTTATTCATAATTATAGATTGTGATCGGTGTCTAACAACACATCACAACCACCCAGGTATTCGAAATTAGTCAAGGGAATTTTGACCTAGCCTTTCCATGGAAAATTACCATGTAATTATTATCCTTTCACCATCGATATCCAATTAGTCAGGGAATAAGGAACAAGTGCCAATTCCCTAATAACCAATTAATTTGCTAGTTCTCGGAATTAACCCTAGACTAGGTTAACTTGAAAACATTCTTCAATTAACCTAATGTAGTCGACTATTAAGGTTAATTTCCCACTAGTGGCCTTTCTGGATATCAACTCCCACTATCGGAGTGGTGAATCCTCTCTTGATCACTCACTGTCTTTCCATGCTTCACACTACCTCCAATTTCTATTCTTTAAGTCACTCTTGGTGAGTAACAAGAAATAGAATCAAAAGGCAGTGATTCACACTCAAGATACTATGGTGATTTCAAGTCTAGGATCACTTACACAATTTCCCATAAGAGATTCAACCATTGGCACTAAATAGATATCCTAATGGGATCTCTGTGTAGATCACTCCAATGAACTTGTACTTTACAATTCATCTACACATTAGCCTAGGTATCCCTATACCATGGTTGATGAGAACAACCACTACTTACACTAAGTAGAGGCTAACTGTGTACTAGTCTCTCCGTATTAATGATGTCATGTCTCATTAATACTATGACTAGGGAAATTTAAGAATATTATTATAAATGTGATTGATATCTCATAGTCATCAACTCTTGTGACTACCATTACATTAATAAATATTCTAAGGACTTTATCAGTTATATCCAATATTTAACAGATAAAATAGAAGTTCATAAAATACAAAACTTAATAAGAAATGTATTTAAACAAAATAATTATTTTAGGACATACATTCCAACATAAACTTTAGCCAAAAAACAAGATGAATAACAACTTTAAGTGTAGTTCTTAATTCCAATCTGTTAGCAATCGAAGCAAACCAACAAATTAGGAAAGAGTTTATAAAAGAAAATCCAGAAACATTTACAAGACCAAAGTTTAAGATTAACATGACTATCACGATTTCGAAAATTATTTATGGGCCGATTCTCCTACAAATACTTGACTAAAAAGTTTCTTATAGGCTAACATTTAGGAACCAAAACAGTATATTTCTCAACCTATATAGATTCACAAAATACAAAACAAAATCCATTCTAAAACCAACAATAAAAACATAAAATAAAACAAACAAAAAAGCTTACTATCATCACTTACCCTTGCATCAGCGAATACAAAGCGTTGGTACTTCCGACCCATATAATCGCTATGTGGAGCAAAGGTTTTTTCCTACTACAACTGCTCAAATAATCCACCCGTAGATATCATCATCTAGCTGCCTAGAAATAAAATTTAAGTCCATCTCTATAAACAAACTACCTTTTACAAGATTATACGATAACTACTAGATCTCCGTTCGGTAAGAGAAAACTACTACCCTTTTATTACAAAACAACTATCAGATTTATACAGAAGATCTAATCTACCAATTATTCTGATCTTACATAAAGCAAACGAAAAGACTACGAACTATGCACTTCTTATCGCTCACTCCTGCATTTCAATAGTATATATAGGCACTTCTTAACAACATAGACTACTTTCCTGTCATGACACTCTACTTCAGTAAGAATTAACTTACCACGTGTGAACTCATTTCACATATCTGGCAGCCATGCACAAACAAAACAATATCGTCCTGCCAGCATGCACTAACATGCACCACAACCCATTCTATGCTGGCAGGACAAAATATTAACTCTCTGCACTCAATTCGTCTAACCACAAATCCTATCCTAAGATATATAAAAATGATTTCCCTCGATTAACGCTATCCTCTAGCAACTCAATTCGTTTGGCCATTTAGTAATTTTTTATCAAACTCGGTGGTAAATATTTAGTCCTTTATTCTATTCCTGATTCCTCCATCTCCAGCTAAGACAGAGCACAAACACTAATCACACAAAAACGGTCACCTATACTACAAAATATACTGCTTTCTTTATTTCTTCAAATCTGGGCAAGCTGATGCGTAGCATCAGCCAAAGAAAACTAGTACTAAGTATAAAAGAATTTGCAATTGTTAAGAATCTTGGTCCTAAACTAATTTGTGATAGAAGTGGATGTATTTGTGTCAAGTGGTAATTAAGTATAAAGATGTCAGGAACGTGAGTAATATATGTTAGACTACCTTTACATGAAACTAAGATAAAACAACTCAAATAGATCATTTATTGTATGCAGTGAGCTAGAGAAAATTCATTTAACCAACTAATTGAATCTAAACAACATTAAAAAATTGTATACCTTATAAAAATCATCCATGATAAAGCTGAAATAAACAAGATGGAGAAATTTTTTTTCTTTTTTGTTTATCATTCTAATATGAATTAGACAACTTCGTACATACAAATAGCTAATGTACATGTCAAAAGCAACATGGGAAAGGTTAGGATAAGATAATCTGGACTAATATAATAACCAAATTTACTCAAACAATATTGCACCAAATTTACTAATATAATAACCAAATTTACTACGTAGTTTCAAATTTCTTTTGAAGGAACAATAGCTATTTTAAGAGGTAAAAATGGTTGATAATAGTTTTACGTATTCTTAAATTTATGATGCGTATAAATCGCATTGAACGATTTCTAATAATCTCATAAATAATATTTGTTGATTTACTCTACTATGCTTTACTACCAGAAAAAATTATTCTCAAGTCCTAAGATAACTCACAGAATTAGAATAAACTGCAGAGTGTTGTTTCCAATTTTTGAGGAAGTTAAACTACTTTCAAGAACAACAAGAGAAAGTTCCAAATTAAGAAAAACGTATTGAAGACTTTACCTATGTATCATGCACATTGCTTTGGGTCTTGGCTCCCTTTGTATTGTTCGCTCTAATTCGGACTACCGCTTTCACCACTTTTTTTTTTTTTTAATATGTTACTGGTGCCACACATTGAGTAACTCTCATCCCTTTTTTTTTTCTTTTTTCTTCTAGCTTACCGGTGCCGCACATTGCAAGAAAAAATTTACATATTTGCACACATACCCCTCTATATTTTATCTGTCAAAACGGAAAAAAAAAAAATCAAAATTACTCTTGGTGCCGCACATCAACTGCTAGATCTGGAAAAAAAAATTGATCACTAAATTGAGAATAATTTTGGCTTTTAGCATTATTTTGAGCAATTTGCCATGTAGCATGACCTATTTCATTTATTCTCATCAAGGATCTTTATTTTACGTAAAGGGGATGAAATGGGGAATTTTTTCATTTGACTTTTGAGCCCTTTTATACGGGACTGTACGTTCATCTGTTTTTGACTACCAAAACATGTAGGAGAAAATTGTCACAGGGCCAAAATTATCAGGCACTTAACAATGATCTGCCAGATTGGAATTCCAACTATTAAGAAGCGGTGGGGTTAGCGTATTACAACCTAAGATCTCTAATCTCTGGGGTTTCAACTTTAATCATAACTAAGGTCTCTTCAACAGTTTAACTAATTGTAACTTTATTTATACCGAAAAGAATGAATCAAGGCCCCCTTGACAGTTAAACTAATTGTAACTTTATTTATACCGAAAAGAAGGGATACATTCAGTTTCTTGCACCTAAGAACACAAAACAGAAATAAACTACACATTGCTGCCACTTATAAAATACATCATTTTATGTGCTAATGCGAAAACTATTTCGAGTTACCAAATATACTAGGACCTGCAGAAAAATAATGCAATTGAAGTCCCATTTTGTATTAACTTTCTACTTTGATTTAAAGCATATATATATATCTCCAATCTACACCACATTTTCTGATGCCTATCTGGGTGTTTTTGTAGAAGGGCATAAACTAAATCTGGCCTTCATTTTTAAGCAACCCCTGGTTGTGCTCTATCCACATGAAACACCATAGCAACTAATACAAATATTAATTTGAAAAACCAATTCCTTTTGAGACGTTAAACAAACCAATAGACCTCTTCCATGCATATACACCTTTATATAATCACCATCTACCCTGCATAGCAAATTTTGCTCAGTTTCACCCCAGGCATCAATGAGTCGACTTTTGATCCTAATACAAGGTGCAAATGTGGGATCCGAACAACGTGTGGAAGAGTTTCTTGGATGTTCAATTGTAAGGTAAGAAATCCGCAAAGCACTATGCATTTTTGGTAGACAAAGCTAACCTGGAACTCAGCCATTGTAACTTAAATTCGAAGATGTATGCTACTTTTTGGGGCTGATCCTGAAATATCTGAAAAGAAAAACAGATTAGGAAAGAGATGATATAAATAGACAAAGATTTAAAAACTAATATATGCTATTTGGAAAGAAGAAGCTCGAATCAGATGATCTGAATTGCTGGATCACTAATGATGCAGGAAAGTGGAAAATTTTTATGGATTTTTGCATTTGTGAACTAATAAAATGGAGCTTTTGAAAGGTTATTAAAGAAATGATGGTAGCATGAGATGAACATTAACAGAGAAATGGCTAGACATCGTTTGCCATTATGTAAAGCACTGAGCATCCTAATGGAAATGGACATTGGTTCAAAAGTTTTAGCAAGAAACTATATACAGAGTAAGGGATTATCTATCATGTGATATACCACATTTGTGATATCTCACGAGTTTTTTCTTTAAGGATCATCTATAGGGTTGGCAATAGGGAGGGATACTCACATGTGCTCATCCCCCGAGGGAGTAATGGGGTGAGGTGGAGGCAAGAAGGGGGGATTTTTCTCCGTCGACTTTAAATGGAGGTAGGGGAGCTCCCCCTTAAATTTATTAACATAAATAAATATAATATAATACATAATCTAATAATAATAAACTTAGAATATTGAGTAGTTTTGTATGTGTTTATTACTTAGGATTAGAGGTATCAATCACACCCATTTATATTGGTTCACCCAAATCTATCCATTAATAATTTACCCAAACCCACCCATTAATTTTAAATGGGTATAAATGGGTACCCATTTATACCCATTTAATTAATGGGTAGTGGGTTGATTTGGCTCACCCATTTAACCCATTTAAAAATAAATATACATTTTATTCAATATTTTAGTTAGTATTAAGGAGATAAATTTGAATTTTTTACCAATGTAATAACAATAAAATGCCATTATTTATTGTTAAACACCATAAGAAAAATTTTTGAAAAAATAATAATATATCAAATGAGTCATAGATGGATAGTTGGGTATACCCATACCCATTTAAATAAATGGGTATAAATGGGTACACCAAATGGGTATAAATGGACTCCCCAGCCCAATGCCATCGCTTAGCATCTATCAAGGCATCTCGTGGGCTTTTCCTACCCTTGAAGAACGTGGCATACCTCACTATAGCATATTCTTCAGGGTAACTATAAATATGGCAGTTTAGTGGTGTGAAATTGAGCTTTAATAGTCATGCATTTGCGTGAAACTTTGGCCGGGTCCTCTTGTTATAGCTTTTCTAAGGTCTACCGCCTTTTAGTGCTACACCGGTTACAGTATAACATTCAAACCATCATGATAATTAATATCTGACTAAATGAAGAATTTTATTCTTTTAACCGGGTCTCCCATAAGGTAATTCTTTTCCTAATTAGTCATTCGCTCTCAGATTTAGATGTTATTGTCCAAATTATTTGAGGATAATTGGTACGAATGACAAGCTCTACCAGTGGTATGACTTGAAGTTATCCTCAAGTCCAAAGACATGGTAATCCTGGATTTCTGCAAAGAATGGTGAGTTGTGCAAGAGAGAAAAATAGACTTCAGGATGCCCGCTGGGGCCCCGCCGGGGGGAAGGCCCCGCCGGGGGGAAGGGGGGGGGGTTTGGTGATGGGGAACAACATCCATTTCCACATGAAAGCAAAAAAGGGCAAAAGAAGAAAGACATCTAATTAAAAAGGCCCTCTTAATAACAATTCGCCATAGTTTGGGTGGTTCTGTCTGCACAGGTTTTGCTCACCACAAATATATGCTTCCACAGATTATATAAAGATGTGTCCTTATAATTCTTCAACATATCAACAAGCGCACAAGGTCCATTGCAGTCGTCCCCTCAGGAATGATTTTCCAGCACCTCTCATCCATATGCTGCTACTCTAGCAACTGAAGCATGCTTAGGACTCCAAAAGCTTTTGCCTGTTTGATAAATACCAAAAATGGAAAGGTTAAACGACTTCAAATTTTTGTGAAAGATTAATCTAGTGAAGCATAGGACATTTAAGTTACAAAGTAATCCGGCTTAGTAATCATAGGCTTCAATAACTCTGTTCAAGGCAGGCAAACACATTTAAACCAAGTAGATAACCACATTTCACTATTTCAATTCATCCAAAGCATGACCAACAAAAAGAGACGAAAATGTATAGTATCAGTGTATGATCAGATTTCAGCATACGCGTTTCACTCATTCAACTCCAACAACTTCTTTGGCAGAAATAATTATCACTCGGTCTTAACAGAATGTTGAAATCGAAGAGATGTACAACCTTTGTGTCCATTCAATTACTACTTTAACCATTTCATAACTGAAACTCAGAAGTCAAAGTTGTTTGTTCTTATCAACTGGTTTTAGGTGTACAAATATGTAAGTTCACCTATACTTACCTCGATATTAAAAAGTTGAAAGAGAAAAGGAAATGTGTTGGTGTACTAGATTGCATACTTACATAGAGAAATTTCAGAAACCTCCCTAATCTTGAAATGGAGAGAGATCAATTCTAAACTGTTGCTTGCCCTTGCTAACCTTCTGCAAAACCACAATTTTAAATCAGTTTAAAAAAAAAGGGAAAAAGGAACGTTATAATTAAGCAACTGAACAAAATGCGAAGCTGAGTCAAAGGGCCAGTAGCCCAAAACATTAAGCTACCAGTCTAACCATGGGCATATTTGGAGAGGTGCGTTCTTAAAAGTGCAAGAGCGCATATCTAAGACAATAGTCTAAAAGCCAACCAATAGATCGTCATAATTAAATAGGTTAATCATCACAGCATCCTAAAGGTCTAGGTCCAATAGCAAGATATTGCATTCATTCAATCTCCAACTATCCAAGTAAAAATGAACCAAAGGGCTGGAATTCAGAAAGTGATATACATCTTTTATCACTATGCAGTGGCACAAGGACGGGCAACTTACAGCAATTGACACAAGCTCTTCTAACAGTTCCTCGAAATGGCGAAGAGGCTATTCAGAAGACAAGGGGAACAAATGGAAATACAGGTAAATCTGATCAGCTTGAGAAATTGTAACACCTTTACAAGGAAACACTACAAAATAGGACACTTTCACAGAGACCGAGAAATTTGGGCAGTGGACAGAAAACTTACCCATTGTGTTGGGCCATCAACTGGAGCACTTAAGGGGTCATTATGCACCTAATCACCGAGGAAACCAGGCTAGTCAAGAGTAAGCAATAGAGTTCAAAAGTCTAGAAGCTGAATAAGAAATAGTCATATTCACCAGGTTAAAAGTGTCACCAATTCAAATTTTCTGAGCAAAGCTATTAAAATCCAAAGAATTCTAGCATCAAGGAGAAATACTGTTTGTTAATCACCAAATTCCTTTTGATACCTCCATAAAGATGCCATCCACGCCAACAGCAACTGCTGTTCTGGCAATGCAAGGTATTAATTCACGGAAGCCTCCACTGGCAACACCACCTCCTTCCAGCTGTTTAAAAATGAATAATTTCACTATGGTAAGAAGTCAATAATTAGTACACAGACTTAGAAACATTAGCATTGTTCTTCAGATCATTGTTTGTGCATGCCCTTGCTTGCAGCTATTTTGATCCTTAAGGCATCATCAGTTTCAGCTCTCTCTCTCCATCATGTAGTGTTATTCTTTTAAACAAATGGTTTGGTGCTTATCATCTTCTAATCTGACAGCCCAAATATTTACACAGAGTTTCTGATTTTCATCTCTACACATAATAGAATACACTTTTTCCTCCTAAATCTGAAGTCAACAATTGGATACATCATTCTTTTTCCTGAACAAGCTACACAGTTCATTTGAACCACCCCAAAAAAAAAACAGATGTTACTCTAGCATCAATCTATACATCATAAAGTATTCCAAACCTTTTTTCCTGCAGGTTGTTGTAATGAATGTGTTATGTCAGCCACCTGAAGATGGTAACCAATTGACAACAAAAGTAGTCTTTAGAAAATTATACAATACTAAAAGCAGCATGGTGTGACTCACAGTTGGCAAAGTAAATGCTCTATTTGCTAGAACACAGCAAGTAACAACTTGTATGCATGAGAAGGTGCTTATCTTACCACTGGACAATTGGCTTCCCTCATCCACTCCAGGTTGCGCGGATCAACAATCAAATCATCTGAGATACAGCAGATAATGACAAGATAAGACACTATCTTGAATTTCAGGTAACATAGAAACAAATTTTGTTCATGAAATTCTAGATGCAAATCAACGTTGAAAAGTACACAAGTAAAACTTTCAGAAACTCCAAAAAAAAAAAAAAAAAAAAATCTCTTCGATTGTCCAATATAACATAGTTCACACCTATCCTTCAAACAATATATCCAAATTAAACAGAGTTAGAGAGTCTAATAAGGTAAACTTTCTTTATTTGGATATGTCAAAGCAATATTTAAGTAGCAGCCAGTAACAGAGCAATGCCAGCTTATGGACAAAAAATTGGGCAAGAAACTCAAAAGGACTTACTATAGCCAAACATTGTTCCTCTCTCACAGACCATAACATTTGGATTTCCTGCCAACCTAACCTTTTCAGCAGAATTCACCATGACCTGACCAGATGCTTGATTGTCAGTTTCTTATCTGGGTGTGCATGCATGTACACATGGACTTAATATACAACTAAAGATCCATTATGGTTGAAGGACATAAAAGAACAGCGGACAGACAAAGAAACTCGCCACTTACAGAAGGTGCACAAAATTGGCCTTTCTTAATATTAATAATCTTCCCGGTCTGGGCAGCTGCAACTAGCAGATCCGTCTGTCAGTCAAAAAGCCAATTGAAACTATCAATTTTACCTCTCAGATACATATTATTATCTCTTTTACCATGAGATGTAAAAACATCATCCTGAAAAATAAGCTATGGGAACAACCTTACCTGTCGACAGAGGAAAGCAGGTATCTGAATTATGTCGGCAACCCTTCCAACTGCTTCGCACTGGCAAAACTAGTATTACAGACTGTCGCTGTTTTCATTTAACCACAACTTGTACACCAGAAATGTTGATCGGCATTTGATGACTCAGTTAAAAAAAAAAAAAGAAAGGGAAAACGAAACATTTACATAATGGAAGGGAAAAGACATTTAAGTGGTGATCAAGTGATTTCTCCAACAAAAAGAAAATGATACTTATGGAATGCAAAGTTCAAGCTTCCTAATCATCCATGCTCATTTATCCATGAAAGTGTAAAAAGAAGACTTGGAACTTAGGAGTCAACATAGGTAACTAAATATAAGTGAGCACAAAGGACCCATATTTGCCCCCAAAAATTTAGGTGTTATGGTTTAAATGTCTTCTTGAAAAGTAATTAGCGAGATTAACTTGTATGTAAACCACATAAATGCATACATGGGAATTTTTAGATGATTAACTATCAAATTAGGCGGGGTTAAAGTTTATGGCAAGTAACACAACATTTGCAGCAATGTTTCTGCATGCAAGAAATGGTGCACCTTAGATGTCTGCCACAGCATAACTCAAAATAAAAACAGGAGGATTCAAGAAATACACAGAATGCGGTAGAAATCCAGTGAGAAAATAAAAATTACCTGTATTGTCTCGTGAACATCAGTGATTACAGGAATGTCATACTCGACTTTCACCTTTTCTAGTATCTATCAGAAAATGCCAAAAAAAAAAAATAATGGAAATGAGAGCTTCTGTAGAACAAAACCTCATTGTCAGAAGTTCAATTTGCACAGATGTGAAGCAAAAGTCAATCACGGAGAAGGGGTACTAAAGGAAAACTGTGAAACTTTGTGATGTAATGGTACACCAACGAATGCTGGGAAAAAAAATCTTCTTTCTTCAAATTCCTCTCTTCTTGTTTATCCAATTACAGTCTTCAGAAAGTAGTCAAATAGAGGTTGACTATTATAAAGCAGCAAAAATAAGCCTAGATGTAAATACCTTCAAGCCTTCAGTCAAGCCAGGGCCACGAAATGATTTAGAGGAAGTCCGGTTAGCCTTGTCGAAGCTAGACTTGAACACCAATGGCAACCCAAGTCTACAGGTGATAAGTAAATTAAGAACACAAACAAACAGCATTCACATCTATTGAGAGGCAGCAAAGTAAAGAATATTTCTCAAATTGGAATTCTACAGGTGACAAGCAAATGAAAAATACAAACAGCAGTTGATTTATTGAGTGGACACTGGACAGAAGACAGCAGATCTGATAATTATCACACAAAAGTAGAACAAGTATCCCTGGTTGAAAGCAAAACTCATAAGAGCACCTCGAAGTGATGGCCTTGATGTGCTTGGCCATATAGAGAATGTGCTCCTCTGATTCAATCACATTGGGACCTGCTATAACAAAGAAGGGTTTTGCTGTCTGGTTTTGATAAAATTATTTGACAGCAGTCCCAATCCATAAGTGCTAAGTTTAAAACTGAGAGGGATAGGGCAGAAAAATAGGAAAGGCAAACAAGATGAAATCAAGAGAAGATGGGACTCATCAGTTTAAAACCTTGAGCTGGCTGAACAAAGCATTTGTAGAATCCATCTCTTCTCTGCAAAATTTTAAAAAAATAAAAAATAAAAAATAAAAATAAAAGGCTAGTTAACTGGGCCTCACTCATTGCATGATGTTGCCCAGATATGTCATTGATTTTTGTAATGGCATCAATGTAATCAAAACTACAGATAGTTAATGTTGTATTTAACACTGAATTGATAAAGCGAGAACCAATAAAAATTTAAATTATTCCCTTGCTTCTTTTATAAGAGAAGAAAATCAATACTCAAATCTTTACTTACTCAAAATATTTCGCAATCATGAATGTACATCCATTAAAGAACATATATATACTTGAAAATTTACATCTAAATACTACCAAGGTGTAATATTTTCCCATTGCGCAACAGATTTGGTCTATCAGTATGCTTACAGCAAGTTACAACAGTTGCAGTGGTCCTTCAAATTCAAGCATCAGCTCATTAACATTGCCTACTGTTCAAGAAAAATTTAAGACCACAACATCAAATTGTAAAATCAGTATTAATTATCTTCACTAGTTTTTGCTTTTTTATACATATGATCAGTCCCTCATAGAAATACCAGAACACATGAAATAGCTTTTAACCTGTACAAGTAATAGATAACTTGAAAATAGAATCACCAGTTGTATATGTTTAACATACAAGTACTTCCAGAATGTTCCTTACTTCACAAATCATTTCACCATTTGGCAATCACATTAACGTGTTTATGCCGCTCATTCTATTCACGCCACCCACATAACAGACTGGAAGCTTTAAAAAATCCACCAAAAAGCAACTATCTGCTCATTGTTCAATCTATATCTATATCCAGATCAAAAACTGTTATATTTAAACAATTAGACAAACACCAACTTTCAATTAAAAAAAAAGAAAAACTCAGCAATAGTAACAGAGTAATGATAGATTCATCAGCATCATGCATAAGGTTACATACAGTGCAAAAAGAGCAAACTCAAGGATGCACTGAAAAGCTGAAATGGTACATATTTCAGTTTCTTGATAAAATGAATAAACAAAAACAAAATCCATCTTGTGGTATATATTAATACTCCATTATCATGATTTCTAACATCAGCAAGGATTGGATAAGTCAAAGTCCCTTTATTTTATTTTATTTCATATTTTTGGTTGTTGTCAAGTAAGATGAGGAACTTGGGGAATCATACCATGCATAAAATAGCAACTAATGAAATGATAATTCACAATTTTTGATAGAAGCCACAGATATTTTAGACAAATGAACAAAATCACACAACAAGAATCAAAGGAAACAATCAAATCTCCACTATCAAGAAGAATCCACATGAAAACTTTACACCATTCAAGCAGAACTAACCAACAACCATTATACGGATTTCAAGCAAAATTTATGGACATCATAATAACTGGCAGAAGCCAGTAAGGAAGCACTAACAGATACAAATTATGGAATTTATTGTATTAAAGATACCATGAGGTTTAGGTGAAACAGAAGTAATGCCAAAAAAAGTCAAGTGAAACTGAGAGACAAATTTAAAGCCATAAAGATCCTCTTATTTAAGAATTTATGAGGACTGACATGTACAGACTCAACCATGCAAGATGCATCTGTGCTCAAACAAAATCATAATTAATGAAGTCCTGGAGACCAGAAAATGCTTAAGTGTGCATATTCACTTTCTTGAAGTAATCATAATCACTTAAGGACTGGTGAAACCAATGCAGACAAATTAGAAATTTGACAGACTTTTCAACATATTTTATACTAAAAGTACACAAAAAAAAAAATCAAAAGGATAAAACCCATAACAATACAGGCTGGAAATTTTGAAAATATATGAGAAAATAAAATCTTGTCAGGTGAACATGTTGTTGAAAGGGTACACAAATTCACTGCTCCTTCATTTTTGGAAATAAACCCAAGAAATAAAGAACAAAAATTGCAAACAATGACCAATTGGAAACTTAAAGAGAAAATGTAGGAAAAGAGGAAGGCATGGCTGTCAGAGTCCTTGACACTTTAAATGATATCACTAGACATGAAGAAGTTCTTATTCCATCAGGCTTTCGTATTAAATTTTCTTTCCAGGCTTTTTTAGAAATATATTAGATGCACGCAAAAAACTATTTTTTTCTTTGTTTAATTCAAATTAGAGCTAGGCCAAAAATTATCGCAGGGTGCATGTAGAAGACTTATATATAAATGCTTTAAATTGACTGTTTGTTCTATCTATATTGACAACCATAAGCCCTATATCAATATCTAAAACACTTTTTTGCAGAAATAATTTCCCCATCAAAATCAATTTTGTAGCAGAAAACACATCAAAATCACAAGCCAAAACCATTGACCACCCATAACACTTCACCGAAACTGAACTTAAAATCATAAAAGTGAAAATTGCATATAATAATTTACTCCAAAAAGGAAAATGATTAGTATCATATATTTACCTTAATCGAAACTTTGTTCTTCACGTGAGTTTGAAGAGCCTCAGTCTTTGACTGCTAGCAGCACAAAAAATAGCACCAAAGTTCAAAAACAAAACCAGTATCCACACACAAATTGTCAAACTGAAATTGATCAAAAGAAATACTACTTGAGATGAAAATCAACCTTGTTGAAGTGGACGACAAAGACTTGAACAGCAAGCTAGGGCAGAGGATGCAGTTGAATTATCTAAGATGACATTAAAATCATATAAATCGTCCAGTTGATCTACATCAAATTTAAATATGTTAACTTAGCAACAAAAAACAAAATGACTAACTAGTTTCTACGTTCTCGAAATTGTAGTGAGCACACCAATATTTATCAGATCCTCTTTATGTGCTTTGCCTACTTCAAATCAGCCATGGAAATCCAACTTGATAAGAAAAATAGTAAAAATAACTTGTACATTTTCAAGTAGAATACAGAGGATTTCTTGATGTGCACCCACGTGGCTAGACAAGCTAATAAGTAGCTTTTACAGGGCTAATCTGGACTAAAGTTATTGCTCCAAAATATACACAAACATAGAAAAAATCATTATCTCCATATAATTGCAACTTTGTTCATAGGAGATCATAGAATATCTGTGATCTAGAACAGTTCTTGGTCTCTTTCAACAAAAAATAAAAAAATACAAATAATGTGGCAACAAACGCCAATATTCCATTCAACAACCTTAATCAAACAAAACGAAAATAAGATTCACAATTATTTTAATTTCAACGAAAATTCCTCACAAACAACAAGACGGAAAACAAATTCAAAAAAAAAAAAGAAGAAGAAAACTTTGCACCAATTACCTCGCAATCGGAAGGTACATTGATGGATTCGGATAAGAAAACAAGTGGATTTGGAGGAAGGTGAATTTAGGAGAGAGTGATTGGAAGAGAGAGAAATGGGGAGATTAGAAATAGTTCAGTCTTTTTGAATACGACGTCGTTACCTGATGGCGGGGTTTTAGCTGGGGAAACAAAATCACAGTAAGGAAATGGAAACTGAATCTCTTGAAAATCCTAGTTATTTTTCTTGTTTGGTTGACTAAAGAAAGTGTTGGGCCCAAATGATCGATCGATAAGCATGGTGAAAAGTAGGAACAACCACAGGGCGCCGATTATGAGAAACAGAAGGATACAGAAGATCGTTTCTAGCAGTAGGCGCCGATGGTATCGGTGGTTGAGGGAATTGATACGCAAGAGGGTCAGGGTCGCTTGACGGTTAATAAACATCCCACTACCAGAAACGAGTGGGAGTTCAGCAGATAGAGCGGTTGGCATGACCCTATATTCTAGGAAGCGGTAGACAGCACTATCCCCACTATTCACGAAATCAGCAGCAAATAGGGAAGTGGGTGAGGAGCAAGACCCGCACCGATTTCGGGGGAAAACGGTTACAAAGCCGTGTCTATAAATACCAATGAGCATTTCAGCATCAAGGACATGATCAACATACCAAAACAACGACAAAATCAGAATCGAGTAGCAAGTAGGAATAGTTTTTAAATAACTCTTTTCATTTCGCAATCAGCGTGTCCATGTTCGTTATTTCAGTTTCTCTTTACTATTTAGTCAGCACATGTCCTTACTTGTTTCTTTCAATCAGTTTGTTCATGTTCCTTATTTCATACTAGAAGTCAGTCCTTTCATTTTGCAATCAGTTTGTTCGTGTTATTTGATTCCTTTCAGTATTTAGTCTCGAGTTCTTTTAGTGCATCGGCATCGTTTTTAGCATCTTTTCAATACTTATTCCTTTCAACCGCCATTAGCACGGGATTTAAGTCCTTGAGGTCACTCAAAGCGGATGAACAACAATCGTCTAAAAGTCAGGACAGTCGGCGCATCAAGATCAGGACATCACCGAATCGGTGGACTAGAGTTTTCCTAATTTTCGGCAACAAACTAGGTTGCACGCGCGTTGAGCCGATCCTCAATCGGCAGGTGTTCGTGGACTGCAAAAATCAGCACGAACAGAAAGTATTGGAGAAATGGAAAAGGAATCCAAGGAAAGTAATTCCTTTGTTTGGATTGTAACTTTTTTGAAGCAAAGGAAATTTGAAGTTAAAACTAATAAGAACAGATGCATATTAATTAAATAATAACACTCATATTGAAATTTAATAACTTGATAATTTGAAATTGACGTAGAACAAGATACGTAAGATCTTACCTTACTAGCGCTAGTGGAAGAAAAGGAGAGTCGGGACCTTTTGGCCTTCGAACAGTACCCATAAACAAGGTAAGATCTTATCTTATTAGCGCTAGTGGAAGAAAAGGAAAGTCGGTACCCATAAATTGTAAAGTAGGAAGAAAAGAGATGAAGAGAAAGAGAAGATGAAGGGAAAAGAATTAATCAACTAAACTCAGACATTATTTTGTTAATTCTCTGTGTCAAAGTTTAGATACATAGACATTTATGACTAAGATCTTCCTAAAATCTCTCCTAAATCTAAATTTTTTTAGGGACTTTAACTAGTTTTAAAACTCTAATACTTGTAGGAAAAATTATCTTATGATAAAAGACTCCAATTACTTATCTAACGAGAGTAAAACTTAAATAAAGACTCAACTTCTAAATAATAATAAAATACTAAACAAAAAATTGAAATTAATTGTGATAGCCTATGATGCAGACTCCATGAATCATCACCACGAACAAACTCTCTTGGACCAAAATTTCTTCTTATTGCCATGGACCCTTTAACTTTATTCTTAGTTAGGCTTCCAAAGATGTGAATATATGTCTAGCCAACTTATGTTTGCATCATCATCTTCCCCCCATTGAAAAGAACTCGACTCCAACGAATTGGGATGGGGTCCAAGAATACCATCTCCTTGAGAAATGCATTTCATAAGAAACGTCCTTTTCAACTTCACTAGTCACAAATCCTTGGATGGAAGAAGTGGGTCACCTTGTTGAAAAGTATAAGTATCTGTATACCTACAATGCTACACATTTCGATCAAAAAGCCAAGGCCGACCCAACAAAAGATGACTAACTTTCATGGGCAACACATCATAATCAGCATTTTCAATACTAAACATTTCTCAGTTACCTTCAAATTGGTATTATTAACCCAAGCAAGCTTTTAGGGATTAGGATGAGCCTCAGCTGTCAAGCCTAGCTTGCGAACGGCATTCTCAGATATGACATTGCTGCAATTTTCGGGGTCAATA
Source organism: Gardenia jasminoides (assembly GCA_013103745.1). Classification (NCBI taxonomy): domain Eukaryota; kingdom Viridiplantae; phylum Streptophyta; class Magnoliopsida; order Gentianales; family Rubiaceae; genus Gardenia; species Gardenia jasminoides. The sequence goes on from CM023105.1 coordinate 19,161,058, forward strand.
ATCATGGTGCATAAGGCTCCATTACACCTTACTTTAGTGTGGAAAATACTACTTCATCGCCAATCTTCAGTCTTGTCACTTTATGCGTACTAAGAAGAGGGCGTAAAACCAAACAAGGCTGTTCATCATCACCTATTTCTTGTTCATTTTCATCAGCTACTTCAGCTTCAAGAAGAATAAACTCCTTCTCTCTTTCTTCAGGGGCTACATCAAGATGGAGAGTCTTTTTGCTTGGACATATTGCCTACAATGAAAATGTCCATCCTTCTTTGCTTTTTGACGATCATCAATGATCGGAGCCTTACACTTAGGATCACCAGACCTTGAATTGCATTGTGTACTCGGCAGGTTGTGAAAATCAGCACCAAAAGCATCATTAGGATGACCATTAGACAGGGGAGGTAATATAGAAACCTTAGTGAAATAATTTTAGTTTGAATTTGGTGAGCGAGGCGTATGGTATCATTCAAAGTGAAAAGCATAGAAGTTGATAGTCATGACAAAAGCTGCGGTTTCAACCCATAATTGTAAGAAGCAATCATGACATCTTCATCCCATTCGTAGTCACTATGAATTGCTAGACAATAGAATTCTCTAGTGTATTCATCAATAGTCATTCTTCCTTGTTGTAGCTCCATGAATTAAAAATGAACTCGCTACTTATAGTCAGAAGGAAGGAAGTGGCAAGTCATTGCTTGCTTCATCTCTTCCCAAGTTCAAACATCACCCAATCCAAGTTTCCTATAATTTGCTTGCTCCTTTGTCCACCACACACGAGTAGTTCCCTTCAATTTAGCTTCAGTAAAATAAATTTGCCGAATCTCATTCATGCCACATACCATCTCAAATAAGACTCTAAACTATGCACCCAATCAAGGAAACCATCAGCATTACCATCCCTATACAAATCTGGAACATCCAACTTTACTCCTTTGCTAAAATCTTGCTGAATTGGTATGTTGTTATTGTACTGAAACTGATTTTGAGGTAGAGGTCGGGTTTGGATAGATATTGGGTTTGAGGTGAAGGATGGGATGTACTACTTGTGCCAGAAGATAGAATTCCATAAGACGAACTAGTAGTGAACTGAAATTGATGATGAATTGGCATAAAACTACTATTTCCTTGGAAAACAGGGCTACAATTTTGGCTACATAATTTGTTGATGGATTGGTAGAGGAACACATTGGAAAGTAGGTTGGGAAATAGGTTGGAAAACTGATGGGAAATTTGATAGAGGGATAGATACAGAAGGGAAGCCAGATGAAGGAGTTGATACGGCTCTTGATTGATTGGAACTTGAAGCTTGCAAAATCTTGTTATTATCTGTGTCAATTTGATGTTTGCCCAACAATAAAGTTTCAATTCGATCGAATCTTCCAGCCATGCCATCTAATATAGCGATAGAAGATTGCAAAGTCTCTAACTTCTTGTTAACCCATGCACATTATCCTTCATCAAAGCAACTTGTCTCTCTGCATCCTTAAAATCTTTCAAGAAAGTCTCGAACTTTGAGAAGGATTCTGCATTGGCAACCATATTGATTGAAGAAGAACAATTATGGATGATAAAGAGGAAGGGAATTTGGCTTTGATACCAAATTGATGTAGGACAAGACGGATAAGATCTTGCCTTACTAACGCTAGCGGAAGAAAGAAGGGTCGAACTATTTTGGGTAGTGAATAGTAATGCGTGAGCGGTAAAATATGAAGAAAAGAGATGAAGAAGAGGGGAAGACGACGGGAAAAAAATTAATCAACTAAACTCAAACATTATTTTGTCAATTCTCTATGTCAAAGTAATGTAAATATATAGGTATTATAAGTAATATCTTCCTAAAACTTCTTCTAAAATCTCTCCTAAATCTAAATTATTTTAGAAACTTTAACTAACCTTAAAACTCTAATACTTGTAGAAAAGGTTACCTTATAATAAAAGACTTCAATTACTTACCTAATGGGAGTAAGATTTAAATAAAGACTCAAATTCTAAATAACAATAAAATACTAAACAGAGGATTAAAATTAATTGTGATGGCCTATGACGCAAACTCCAGGAATCATCACCACGAACAAACTCTCTTAGAACAAAATTTCGTCTTATTTGCCATGGATCCTTTAGCTTTATTCTTAGGCTTCCAAATATGTGAATATATGTCTAACCAACTTATAGTTGTGTCATCAGAAATATTTGGAAATTTAGAGTCACAGTTTTCATACTTCCTTTGTTGTTAACCACCGTATGTCTCAAATAAAATAAAATAGCAACAACTATGAAAGAGACAAAATAGTTGCAAAATATTAATTAATATTTTGAGTCTTACATGATTCTTTTATCCTTCAATATGATAATTTCTTATAAAAATTCTTTATTTTTATTATATCACTTCACGATTTTATATCAAACTTTTTGCACTTAAGTAGACCATTAGAAAACATGCAACACTGTTTGCAATCTACTGAATTAGGTAGTAAATTAAATTACATAAGTAAAAATTCCACTTCAATCTATTGCAACACGAACTAACCATGCTTGTTCTCAAACTGATGTCTATTTCTAATTCCTCTAGTTCAAAAATCAGAAGTCATACAAACAATTCATTTGAAGATAAAAACTCAACATTTGCATATCTTTAACTGTTCCTATATTGAAGAATGCAATATCTTTCAGAACAGAATGTATTCCCTACTATTTAACAACATTTCTATGCCTGCTCAAAAATTAGTAACAACAAATTTAAAATTAGGGCCTCGAATTATTTTCATTTCTTTCTTTACTCTCTCATTTCTGCTTTTCCGCTCATTTACTTCTTTGTTTCAAACTCGACCAAGGTTTTTTTCGATTGGTCTAAAACAGATAAGTATCAGGTACCCCTCATGATCATAGAGTTACTAGGGTGATTTTTAGTGGTTAATCTATTATCCTATGAAGTCTCGACCACCTAGATTTCAGGTTGATAAAAATGATACATTATTAGATATACTAATCATATGCCATCCCATATTCCAATCACTAACTAAGTCATATGAGTTGATAAATTCAAGTGTACTCCTAAGTTATATGAATTTATACCAAATATAACGAAAACTCATGAATCTGTTTGAATTAGATAGAACTAAATGTATGAGGCCCTAATCAACTCCCACCGCACAATTTCCATTTAAACTAGCCTCTACATCTATACAGTTTCCATCTCTTCTTCTTAGTATAAAAAGAGAGCAAACTTTCCACCAGATTACAGCAACAAATAAGACTAATCAAGAGCAAATCAGGTCTGCTTGTATTCAATAAAACAAATGCAATAATCATAAATGATTATCTCTTCCAACAAGTTTAAGACCCTGGCTCCTATCTTTACAATGCTACACATGAGGTGAAAGTTTACTAGTGTCAATCCTTCCTTTCCTTTTGCAATCATAGGGTAGAAAGGCATGGAAACACGGTTCCATTAACACAGTATACTGGCTTGGTGGATTTGGTGCGGTATAATTCTCAGTCATGTAAAGTATCCTCAGTTTTCAGACCTGCAAGACTTTGATCAACATACCCAAAAGTTGACCATGTGCTTGTGACCAACTTATCTATATCACAGATCACTGCATTTCTGAAATATAATGAAGACTATTTTGTTCTACTTCTTTTTATTTCTTTTTTCTGTTTGGGGACCCATTTTCTTATGGTTTCAGTTCTAGATTCTCCATTCACCATCTAAGGCACTAATGCTACACTTTAACCAAAAAAAGCACTAGATAGTCTTCTAAATGTCAATTTGAACAAAGTCTATACCGTAACTTGCTTTAACTTCAATTATTTACCTTTAACTTTAGCCACTAACTTTAAATAATGTCCACAGTTGTAGTACAAGAATAGGAAAAATGAAGTAGCATCTTTTCTAAAAGATCTGAAATCAAGAAGCCTAGCTTCAGAAGATGAAGGATTCTTCAACACTGCGAACAAAACAAAGAATCCCATGAAACAACCAACGAAAATCCCAAATACTGAGATCAGCAACAACAAAATTAAAATTAGGACTTTAATCAGTTTCATGAGGATGAATCATATTGGCGCACAAAATTATATAATTATCCCTTTAACAAGTTAAAGATCTCATTTTCTTCTATCTATTTATCATTGTTTTCAAATTCGGACTGGATTGGCCAGTTCAACCGGTCAAACTGGGAATCGGCCAAGCATCCGATCCGAGTTGCCTTAAAAAACCACGAGTTCAAGACTTGGTCAAACCCGGTCAAAAATTGGGTTTGACCAAAAAAAAGCCCAAAAGTGGGTTCTCTCTTTGTTAGAGAGTTTGGTGTACAATTAAGTCGAATCATTTGAATACTATCAAATCTTTGATGTCCATATCTAATGCCATCTTTAATCCGAACATGCAAGCTTCATATTCAGCCATGTTGTTAGTGCAAGAGAAATTGTAGCTTAGCTGCGGGCGGATAATATTTTCCCTCTGGCGACATAAGTACAGCCCCGATCCCGGCCCCGAAAGAATTTGAAGCACCGTCGAAAAATAACCTCCATCCTTGATATTGCTCATCCATATCTTCCAGAGTACCGACAAACAAGATCTCTTCATCGGGAAAATAGGTGTGCAAGGGCTGGTAGTCATCTTCTATTGGGTTCTCTGCCAAGTGATCGGCTATTGCTTGCCCTTTAATTGCCTTTTGCGTGGTAAAGACAATATCAAATTCAGATAACATCATCTGCCACTTAGCCATACGTCCTGTTGGCATCGGCTTCTCCAACAAATACTTCAGGGGGCGGAGATGAGATAAGTTGTGTGGCGGAGCAGGTAATGTCTTAACTTTTGAGTGGCCCATGCTAAAGCACAACAACTTCTCTCGAGAAAAGAGTAGTTAGCTTCATAGGTGGTGAACTTTTTACTCAAGTAGTAGATGGCTCTCTCCTTCTTTCCAGATTCATGGTGTTGTCCCAAAACACACCCACGACTTCATCGAGCGGATAGATACATGATCGAGGAGGCCTCCCTGGCTTTGGTGGTACTAGGACTGGGGGATGAAGCAAATAATTCTTGATCTTATCAAAGGCTTGTTGGCAATCTTCATTCCAGTCCATCGGTGCATTTTTCTTTAACAACTTGAACAGGGGCTCACATAGATGTTAGGCGTGCTATGAATCTACCAATGAAGTTTATCTTTCCTAGGAAGCTTTTCACATCCTTACGGGTTTTGGGGTTGGCATATCTGGATGCTTAATCTTTGCTGGATCTATTTCTATACCTTTCTTGACAATAAATCCTAGCAATTTATCGGTGGAGCCCCAAAGGCACACTGCGGGATTCAACTTTAAATTGTACTTCCTTAATCGCTCAAACACTTTCTCAAATCAATCAAATGGTCTTCAACTCTTTGGACTTGATGATGATGTCATCAACATAAACCTCCATCTCCTTGTGAATCATATCATGGAATAGGATGGTCATGGTTGTTGATAGGTAGCTCATTTTTTTCAAACCAAAGGGCATGACTTCGGTAGCGAAAGTCCCCCAAGGTGTAATGAAAGCAGTCTTCTCTCGGTCATCCTTTGCCATCAAAATCTGATGATACCAGTAACTTGATCTCAAAGGATTGATCTCATGTCCCGCAGTGTTGTCCAAAAGGATGTGAATGTTCGGTAAATGGAAGTCATCTTTAGGGCTAGCTCTATTCAAATCTCTGTAATCAACACACACACCTCTCCACTCTTCTTAGGAGCTGGGAGGATTTGAAAGCCATATAGGGTAGTGTGATACCATGATAATCCTAGCATTCAGTTGCTTAACGATTTCTTTTATTTTGAGACTCATATGCGGTTTAAACTTGGGGCTTTTTTCTTGGTGACATATTTGGATTGGTAGCGTGTGGACCACAATGTAGAAATCCTGGCATATCATCATAAGACCATGCGAACACATCTTGAAACAAAGTTAAGAACTCAATCATCTCTCTTTGCTCCATGTTCAAGTGAATACTAACTTTGACTTCTTTAACCTCCCTTAGTTCCAATGTTAATGATTTCTTTCCTCTAAGTTCGGCCTGGGTTTTCCTCATATTGTTCAAGGGTTTTGAAATAGATTCATACTCATAATCTCCTCAAGAAACGCTTTCGTTTTGAATTTCAGATTCTAAAACTTCATATTCATGAGAGATATCGAGACTACAGTCATCAAATTCTAAAGTGGTGATATTCAAAGGGTCAAATAATTTTATTTGAGGCCATCGAAAAGAAACAAAATAAATGTCGAAAGTAAAATGAGTGGAACATGGCGAAGGACAAAAGAGAAATTCCATTTCATTTAGCAAAAACAAGATGAGATGGTAACATGGAAGCATAATTAAAGGCATAATTTTAAACAAGCAAAAGTAAAATGTCAAGTGCATCATTTTTTGAAGGCGTGATTGATATTAAACATGATTCATTTCTAAGGACAATCCCTCGATTTACGAAACCTCCTCAGTAGCGGATAATCGGCAGCCCAATTTTGCATTGCCTCTTGAGGAATCAAAGGAAACTCCACATTTTACGGGATGGGTGTCAAGGGTAGCCCGACAAGCTTGAGATAACCCCGTCTCTATATCCTCGTCAGACTTTTCTTCTTCAACCACAGATATGATTACTCCAGACGGGCGAGGGAATGTGTAGTACAGAGGCGGGATGTAGATGTTGATCTGCTTTCCTTCCTTCTCCGCTTGCTTGTGTGCCTTCATCTCCTTCTTATCCTTGGCGGTTGGATGAAAACCGAGTCCGAAAGTGTTCTTTTGCATTGGCACTTCAACCGGCACCGGAATTCCTTGCAAATTTTTCCCAAGGCTTTTTCCCATCTCAAATCCTCCTCGATCATTTCTTTGGCCATCATCACTAGCTCCGGTCAAAACATGATTGACGAAGCGATTTACCATTGGGGCCCATCCCAGTAAACTATGGTTTGTATGATGAGAGGAGACTAAGTTTCTCTTGACGCTTTCATCCTTGGATCGGGTTGACACCCATAGTGCAATCATCTTTGCAAACACGGTGATCATTGGTCATTCATGGTGAACCTGATCGATGAAGAGAGGAAGGCAACTAGAAGTATGTATCCAAGGTGCCCAAAATATTGTAGATGTCTTTGGTGAAATCCATTACTTGACAAGCCACTTGAAATTGGGCAGGTCCTATCTCCAAAACCAGGTCCACCTCCCCCATAGACTCCCTCCTCGCACCATCGAATCCTCTTACTATAGTAGCTGACGGACGTAACTTGGTGTCGGACAACCCTAGTTTTACAAGTGTGTTCCACGGGTAAATGTTCAGTGCCGATCCATTGCCTACTAGTACCCTTGGCAGCAGCCTCCCATTGCGCATATATGTATAAAGCCTTGTTATGTCCTATCCTTCGACGGTCGATCCTCGTCCGGAGTAGATGTGATTAGCGGTTAGCACGTTTTCAATGACATGTGAGAACTTCTCCACAGGGAGATCCTTAGGCACTTGAGCCTCATTCAAAATCTTGAGGAGCGCTTCCCTATGAAATTCACGTCAAAAGCGATTCAAGATGGAAATCATGGGGCATCTTATCCAATTGTTCCACAATCTTGTACTACTTCGTTTCAACATTTTTAAAAATTCAAAGTCTCGGTATCGGTCACAGGTGGTTTAAGCGGCATGGGACTCTCTCGGCTAGTTTCTGGATTAGTAAGGACTCTTTCAGATCTCGTGATGGCAGGTCACCCCTCCATGTCCTTGTCTCCAAAATGCAGGGATGGTTCATCGTAGTTCCATGGCACTTCTTGCAAATTGTTGATAGGCATTTGTTCAGGGTACTCAAGTATGGCTGGCTCGGTAATTCTAGAATGAAAGGTTTTTCAGCCTTGCATGCCTTAGGGGTCCACCTCTATCACGAAAAGGCTCTTCTCTTCTTACAAGCGATTGATTAAACTTTCCTTCAAAGATATCTTATATTAGTGGCCAAGAACTCCTTGGCAAGTTTCCTTTCTCTCAAATGATCCACCCCTTACCTCACTTTCCTCTTTAATGGGTTGAGTAGGGTCAACAAACTCTTCATCCACACTAATCACTCCAACGGTGTTTTTATGTTCAGGGAGAGGGTTTTTATTGACGTTCGGCCCTTGCTTGTTCCTTCTTCTCAGAACTATATCCCCAGCATCCACCATGTCTTGAATTTTATGCTTCAAGGCCCAACAATTAATCGTTGAATGTCCTGGACTTCTAGAATGGTAGGCAGCATGGGGGGTCGCACCTGGGAGGGGAATCCTGGGGATATAATTTGGGAGGACAGTGCCGATTTTTCCAGTGCCTTCAAGCTGCTCATACAGCTGGTCAATGGGCTGCTCGATCGGTGAAAGTTCGAAAGGTTTTTTGCATTTCATTATGCTGAAAAGAATTTTGGACAGAATTTTGTGGGGCAAGTCTAGGAGCATAGTTCTGACGAGGGTGGGAGATAGGTTGGGAAGTTGAAAACAAAGGTGGGAAATTCAAATGAATAGGTCGGGGGTGAGGCATTTGGATGGCAGTGTGATAAACAGGTTGATGGTAGGGATAAGAGGAGTATGAGCTTGAACTGGTTGGGTTACTCCGGACTCTGGGCCTGAAAGGTGGGCTCTGATTCCACACAAAAGCAGCTCCCCCTTCTTTCTTTTTAAACGGGAGTTTCCTCCCACCGCCATTCTGCCCTTGCAATGCTTCCAATTGCTTGTTTGGTCACATTGACAATTTTTCAACTTTAACAAATTCATCGTACTCTCCAACTTGTTGACAATTGAAGCAAAAGAACTCCAGGTCATTGAAAAATCTCCTCAAAATAAGGGGATCATGAGCCTTAATGAAAGTATGCACAATCTCCTCTTCTATCATGGGAGGCTCAACTTTGGCGTAACTTTCTCCATCGATTGGCATATGACTTGTGATCTTAGGGGCCTCTCTTGGTCCCTCAAGCGTGGTTACGGTGGTGCTAGTTCACAATTGTATTCGTATTGTTTCACAAAAGCAGTTGACAAATCCAGCCAAGAATTAATTTCACTCGACTTCAGGTTGAATACCAATCCAAAGCATCCCCCTCCAAACTCTCAAGGAACAGACGCATGGGCAAGTTCTCATCATTTATCGGTTTGCCAAGTTTGTTGGCAAATATCTTAAGGTGCGTCTTGGGGTTACTGGTTCCGTCATACTTGCTGAACTTGGGGGTCTTGAAACCCACGGGCAGCTGCACGTCAGGAAACAGGCAAAGGTTGTCATAGTCAAGACCACCATGTCGGTTTAGTCCCTGATTTTTCCTTATGAACTCATCAATTTATCCAACCTTTTACGTAAATCTTTGTCAACGGTGCAATAAGGTCATCCACCGCCGATTTTTTCTTGGGAAGTCGGATCCCACAAAGGGTTGATGGTATGGTATTGAGGCTCTGGAGGGTGAGTAGGCATGTTTAGAGTGATCTGAGGTTGAGTATGAGGGTTTGTCTTTTTGGTTGGGCTTAGTAGGATGTAATTAGGGTGGGAATGTGGAAGATTGGTGTTGTGGTGAGAAAAGGTAACATCGTATGGGTTAGAAGTAGGTGGGACAAAAGTAGTTTGAATATTGGTCAGGAAGGGGAGTTGACTATCTGTCACAGGGGGGTTGCTAACAACGGGTCCATGTTCATTCGAGACACCTCCTCTATTGTTATTTGCCACCAACTGATCAATTACACGCCTTTGCGCAGCCATCTCGGCGCTCATCTCATTAAACCTTCCCAATACTTCACTTGGCGAGCTCCCAGCTGAAAGTCGGCGAATGACCAAAGCATTCCTATCTGAACCTTCTGGTGCAGAATTCATGCTTACGGGCTGCTTTGAGCTTTTGCTTTTAGATCGGGTAATGATGGGGCTTCTGCGTAAAGCTATTTTTAAAAGTACCTGAGTGGGAAAAGAAACATACTTTAGAAACTTATTTCCAAAGGGGAGCTGCAGAGATTTATTTGAAAGAAAGAAAAAAGAAAAAGAACGAAGTTAGTGATTGCTTATATAATTCGGATGCATGTCCTAGAGGGGAGCCCTTTTGTGCCAAGGGTGGGCCTAGCATGATGCAATACTTTCAAGGTGGGGCCTGTTCATCAAACCTGAAATTGGACACTTGTGAAAATGATGAAAAAGTTCTTCATTAGCAAATTCTAAAACATCATAGTCTACATCATCTCTTGAAGGCGTTCTTGTACAAAGCCATTGAATTTTTTCAGCCTATCTATTACAGCATCTTTTGGTTCTTTAGAGTAGGGGTTCCTCATGCGCTCAGCTTGGTCATATAGTTCGGCACATTTCCGTTTCAAGTCTTGGTTCTTTTCTTGCATCTCCTCATACATCTTCTTGTTCTTGTCTGCCAAATCCTTGTTTGCTTGCACGGATTGCTTTAATTGTACGTTCTCTCTATCCTTTGCCTCAATGATTGCCATTAGTCTCTTGACTTCGGTTCTGCCTCTTGCATTTGTCTTCCATTACGACTTCTAAAGCGGTCTTATACTGAGATGTGACCAAAGCTGTTTATCTTTGTAGAATGTAAATAATATCCTTGTCCTTTGACAAGCGTTCCCATACTTGTGTGATTGGTACCTTCATTGGAATTTCGGCAACTTTGTCAAAATGATGGTGAAGTTGGTCAAATCGGTAGAAGGCGGTAGTCCTTGAGCACGCGTCCCAAGCTGTCTCAAAAATCTCTTTGGAGTGTAGCTTATAATGCCTTGAGTTCCTAACAAGCGGTATAAATCGGAGGATTTGCGAAGAGCGGATCGAGGCAGTCCGTCCAATCTAATACCCGTCTAATCTTGTGATCTAGTAGTGTATGAAGTCCACCCATTCGAAGCATTTCTCGGTAGGTCATTCCTATCCACCCTCTTGTAATGAGTAATCAGCCAATTGTATCCCACTAGAGGCATACTATCCGGTAGTTGTCTTGTCTTTAAAATGCTATAGCCCACATGTGCAGAATTCGTTGCTCGGTCCATGGAAGAATTTCACCCCTATTTTGGCAATTTGTACAAACCTAAGGAGATGGCTATCACGGCGGTACTATAGAGTCTCGTGATTTCCAATCCCATAGAACAAGTCATTCATAAGTTTGCGATCTTAAAACCAATTTTTCCATCTCTTAAATAAATAGATTCCATAGCATGACAAATCCATATACCCACGCTTTGGCCCCAGTGCAGCTTTGGAATTGAACAAAATGGGCATGTTTGTGAATCCATCTCTTATAGCAAACCTATCAAACAAAAAACCTCACATCTATACTCGATTCGACCCTAGTACCACGGACTCCTTTAATCGGTGAAACGAGAACTCAGCCTTTCCTGTAAGAACGGGAATATCACGCCGTACCTTCTAGCGATAGTTAAGAAGACGGATACCTCCTCAATGCTCATAGTAAATTCTTATTTCCTATATTAAAGGCCTGAACAGCTAGGTCCCATATGTTGGTTAGAGCCTACCAAATACCCATCGTCTATATCAGCCAAATCCCCAATTGGTCCGAGATAGGGTCCCCACTTGATTGATCTCGCTGGTGAGAAAAGTCCGGGCTAACCACGAATTTCCACTGGCGCTACTTTGTTTGATACGCCCGGGCTCTATCCATCTCAATCACGCGTGCGGTCAGGCGGCTCAAATACCTTACCTCAAGCCCCACCTATGGGTGCTTTTACTGAAATTTAAACATGAATCTCCTATAAAGGTTAATTATCCTGTGAGAAGTGAGGTGGGCATAGTCCTATAATGGGATTCCCTAATGCCTCTAAGCATGCATGATGCCATTTTATTAAAAGCAAGTAAGAGTGCAAAATGAAACATGGCCTATAGGAGCCCCATTTGAATGCCGAGGTAAGCCTAAAGTGATATGCCATTACAACTTAAATGCAATAGATATAAATTCAAACGCGTAATAGCCTATCTAGAATGATGGTTTGTCTTAAAAGAGTGCCAAGACTCTTATTTTCTAGAGTTTGTGAAATGCAAGAAAAGGACAACAAAGGTTAGTTTAATCGGCAGATATCACATAACACATTGGAGCAACAAATTGCAAAAAAATAAAGAGGGTGGAATCCTCCTCTGCCCAGGTCAGTGATCCCTTAGGTAAGGTGGACTCTACCCTAGGCAATTCTAACATGGATGCATGAGGTTGAGCTCACTAATGCATCTAGACTGACAAAGGTTGTTCCCAAACCTTCTGACCAAAAGGCAAAAGGTCATCAATCCAAATGCCTCAAGTGGGGTGGTTCGAAAGATCCCTATTTAGACATTGCTACGTGCGGCACGCGTACCAAACATGTCCAAGTGGATCAATTCTAATCCTATAGGGAAGAGGGCGAAGCACCAAAGTAAAAAAAAAGTAGAGTCAAAGTAAAATACATATGCGCGTATGAAAGTGATTCCCTTGAGAGGAGGGGATTCAAACATCAAACATTTTCGAGGATCTAGGGTAGATGCACACCAGCCCCAAATGCAAGGCTGTACAAGTAAATATCAATACAAATAAATAAAGCAATAATTCATTCATCATCGTAATACTTGATGTAAAGTGATTATTGCTCTGGAAAACCCTAAAAGAGAAAAAAGAAAAAGGAATGCAACCTAAAACATCAAATGTGATATATAAGAAAGTTAGAAAAAACGAAATAGTCAACTAAATCAAGTGCTCGGATCCTCTTGAGGGAAATTTCCGATTGGAGTAATAGCTAAAACGTATCAATTTTTGTGTAAAGGGAAGATTGATTTTGAAAAAGAAAGGAAAGAAGGGTCATGGGACTAAAAAAAAATCTGACGGTTTGGACCAAACAAAAGAAAAGTCTAGAAAAGGGTTTTAGAAAAGTTTGGAGTAATACACTTGGTATGGTTTAGGTGTACCAAGTCACCCAAAAATTTTAATTAATGAAAATAAACTAAGAAAACCCTTTTTAGACGACTCCAGGTCTTTGAAAAACTAGAGAAAAGGTTCGGGGTTCACAGTTGAAAGAAAGGAAGGCAAAGATTCGATGTTACTCGTCTCTAAGGTACCCTTCTAACCTAGCCAAAGCTAGTTGCAAGATTTAGTTAAAAATTTCCTAATTCTAACTTTAAATTTATCACATTTGGATGTTATCTATATGGATGCAAAACCTAAATCTAATGTTGGATCGAGAGGGGCAAAATGTCTCCTTGAGGTTTGATAGGAATTGACCACATTAGTTGTGTCATCCAAGTTTGATCCCCGAGGAGGTCTGAAAAAATGCAAATGATGAGACTCCGAAAAGAGCGGAAATTAAGTTTTCAAAAGAAATGCAATTGTTATAAAATCTAATCTAGGGGAAATTGGATTTTGAAAAGATCAATTTTAAGTGCAAAGATGAATTTGAATTTCCAAAAGATGCAATTTTAAGAAAAAGTGTTTGTTGACTTTGAATTGCTAAAACATGAAGAAGAAACTTGATTTTGAAAAGAATGATTTTGATGGAATAATGCATATGTATGTCCTAAAGAGGGATAATGCAACATAATGGGTGCGAGGACTAAGTTAGTGACTTTAAATCTTCCTTTCATAGAAGGAAATGAAAGCGTGCTAAGAAGTAAGAAGCCATACTAAGCTCTTTTCCTAATTCAAAGGGTAATGCCCTAAATGCACTAATCTATTTTTTTTGTGAAAAAAGAAAACTAAATGTGATGTCTACGCATATGGGATGGGGGAATAGTAACATACAAAATGGGAAAGAAACTCTAAAGTGTGTGAAATTTATCTCTACTTGAGCCGGCATTGGGTCTAGTGGACTAGCCCTCTTTTAAGTTCTTTAACATTGGATTAGTGAGAAATCGAAAGGAAGAGACACAACTTAGCGTTGGACTAGTGTGGTGGCGTCAATATAGCAATACGTAACATGTAGACATGATAATAAAATAAACACATAAAACCACATAAACATAACACATAGGCATAATATCTAGATGCAAGACCCTAGGAAAACAAGTAAACACATAATGGCTATGCAAAATAAGCATATAAACCTAATGAGTATTACATTTAAGGAACCTAAGCAATACATTGTAAAAA
>CM023105.1:19176113-19399982 GCA_013103745.1 Gardenia jasminoides
TCGATATTAAAGTTGAAAGAGAAAAGGAAATGTGTTGGTGTACTAGATTGCATACTTACATAGAAATTTCAGAAACCTCTAATCTTGAAATGGAGAGATCAATTCTAAACTGTTGCTTGCCCTTGCTAACCTTCTGCAAAACCACAATTTTAAATCAGTTTAAAAAAAAAGGGAAAAGACGTTATAATTAAGCAACTGAACAAAATCTGAGAAGCTGAGTCAAAGGGCCAGTAGCCCAAAACATTAAGCTACCAGTCTAACCATGGGCATATTTGGAGAGGTGCGTTCTTAAAGGGTGCAAGCGCATATCTAAGACAATAGTCTAAAAGCCAACCAATAGATGGTCATAATTAAATAGGTTAATCATCACAGCATCCTAAAGGTCTAGGTCCAATAGCAAGATATTGCATTCATTCAATCTCAACTATCCAAGTAAAATGAACCAAAGGGCTGGAATTCAGAAAGTGATATACATCTTTTATCACTATGCAGTGGTACTGGGCAACTTACAGCAATTGACACAAGCTCTTCTAACAGTTCCTCGAAATGGCGAGAGAGGCTATTCAAGAAGAAGACAAGGGGAAATACAGGTAAATCTGATCAGCTTGAGAAATTGTAACACCTTTACAAGGAAACACTACAAAATGGGACACTTTCACAGAGACCGAGAAATTTGGGCAGTGGACAGAAAACTTACCATTGTGTTGGGCCATCAACTGGACACAAGGTCATTATGCAATCACCGAGCCAGGCTAGTCAAGGTAAGCAATAGAGTTCAAAGTCTAGAAGCTGAATAAGAAATAGTCATATACCACCAGGTTAAAGTGTCACCAATTCAAATTTTCTGAGCAAAGCTATTAAAATCCAAGAATTCTAGCATCAAGGAGAAATACTGTTTGTTAATCACCAAATTCCTTTTGATACCTCCATAAAGATGCCATCCGCCAACAGCAACTGCTGTCTGGCAATCCAAAGGTATTAATTCACGGAAGCCTCCACTGGCAACACCACCTCCTTCCAGCTGTTTAAAAATGAATAATTTCACTATGGTAGAAGTCAATAATGGTACACAGACTTAGAAACATTAGCATTGTTCTTCAGATCATTGTTTGTGCATGCCCTTGCTTGCAGCTATTTTTTTGATCCTTAAGGCATCATCAGTTTCAGCTCTCTCTCCATCATGTAGTGTTATTCTTTTAAACAAATGGTTTGGTGCTTATCATCTTCTAATCTGACCCAAATATTTACACAGAGTTTCTGATTTTCATCTCTACACATAATAGAATACACTTTTTCCTCCTAAATCTGAAGTCAACAATTGGATACATCATTCTTTTCAACAATACACAGTTCATTTGAACCACCCCAAAAAAAAAACAGATGTTACTCTAGCATCAATCTATACATCATAAAGTATTCCAAACCTTTTTCCTGCAGGTTGTTGTAATGAATGTGTTATGTCAGCCACCTGAAGATGGTAACCAATTGACAACAAAAGTAGTCTTTAGAAAATTATACAATACTAAAACAGCATGGTGTGACTCACAGTTGGCAAAGTAAATGCTCTATTTGCTAGAACACAGCAAGTAACAACTTGTATGCATGAGAAGGTGCTTATCTTACCACTGGACAATTGGCTTCCCTCATCCACTCCAGGTTGCTGGGATCAACAATCAAATCATCTGAGATACAGCAGATAATGACAAGATAAGACACTATCTTGAATTTCAGGTAACATAGAAACAAATTTTGTTCATGAAATTCTAGATGCAAATCAACGTTGAAAAGTACACAAGTAAAACTTTCAGAAACTCCAAAAAAAAAAAAAAAAAATCTCTTCGATTGTCCAATATAACATAGTTCACACCTATCCTTCAAACAATATATCCAAATTAAACAGAGTTAGAGAGTCTAATAAGGTAAACTTTCTTTATTTGGATATGTCAAAGCAATATTTAAGTAGCAGCCAGTAACAGAGCAATGCCAGCTTATGGACAAAAAATTGGGCAAGAAACTCAAAGGACTTACTATAGCCAAACATTGTTCCTCTCTCACAGACCATAACATTTGGATTTCCTGCCAACCTAACCTTTTCAGCAGAATTCACCATGACCTGACCAGATGCTTGATTGTCAGTTTCTTATCTGGGTGTGCATGCATGTACACATGGACTTAATATACAACTAAAGATCCATTATGGTTGAAGGACATAAAAACAGCGGACAGACAAAGAAACTGCGCCACTTACAGAAGGTGCACAAAATTGGCCTTTCTTAATATTAATAATCTTCCCGGTCTGGGCAGCTGCAACTAGCAGATCCGTCTGTCAGTCAAAAAGCCAATTGAAACTATCAATTTTACCTCTCAGATACATATTATTATCTCTTTTACCATGAGATGTAAAAACATCATCCTGAAAAAATAAGCTATGGGAACAACCTTACCTGTCGACAGAGGAAAGCAGGTATCTGAATTATGTCGACAACCCTTCTTCTGCCTGCACTGGCAAAACTAGTATTACAGACTGTCGCTGTTTTCATTTAACCACAACTTGTACACCAGAAATGTTGATCGGCATTTGATGACTCAGTTAAAAAAAAAAAAAGAAAGGGAAAGCGAAACATTTACATAATGGAAAAAGACATTTAAGTGGTGATCAAGTGATTTCTCCAACAAAAAGAAAATGATACTTATGGAATGCAAAGTTCAAGCTTCCTAATCATCCATGCTCATTTATCCATGAAAGTGTAAAAAGAAGACTTGGAACTTAGGAGTCAACATAGGTAACTAAATATAAGTGAGCACAAAGGACCCATATTTGCCCCAAAAATAGGTGTTATGGTTTAAATGTCTTCTTGAAAGTAATTAGCAGATTAACTTGTATGTAAACCACATAAATGCATACATGGGAATTTTTAGATGATTAACTATCAAATTAGGCGGGGTTAAAGTTTATGGCAAGTAACACAACATTTGCAGCAATGTTTCTGCATGCAAGAAATGGTGCACCTAGATGTCTGCCACAGCATAACTCAAAATAAAAACAGGAGGATTCAAGAAATACACAGAATGCGGTAGAAATCCAGTGAGAAAATAAAATTACCTGTATTGTCTACGTGAACATCAGTGATTACAGGAATGTCATACTCGACTTTCACCTTTTCTAGTATCTATCAGAAAATGCCAAAAAAAAAAATAATGGAAATGAGAGCTTCTGTAGAACAAAACCTCATTGTCAGTTCAATTTGCACAGATGTGAAGCAAAGTCAATCAGGAGAAGGGGTACTAAGGAAAACTGTGAAACTTTGTGATGTAATGGTACACCAACGAATGCTGGGAAAAAAAATCTTCTTTCTTCAAATTCCTCTCTTCTTGTTTATCCAATTACAGTCTTCAGAAAGTAGTCAAATAGAGGTTGACTATTATAAAGCAGCAAAAATAAGCCTAGATGTAAATACCTTCAAGCCTTCAGTCAAGCCAGGACCACGAAATGATTTAGAGGAGTCCGGGTTAGCTTGTCGGCTAGACTTGAACACCAATGGCAACCCAAGTCTACAGGTGATAAGTAAATTAAGAACACAAACAAACAGCATTCACATCTATTGAGGAGGCAGCAAAGTAAAGAATATTTCTCAAATTGGAATTCTACAGGTGACAAGCAAATGAAAAATAAACAGCAGTTGATTTATTGAGTGGACACTGGACAGAAGACAGCAGATCTGATAATTATCACACAAAAAGTAGAACAAGTATCCCTGGTTGAAAGCAAAACTCATAAGAGCACCTCAGAGTGATGGCCTTGATGTGCTTGGCCATATAGAGAATGTGCTCCTCTGATTCAATCACATTGGGACCTGCTATAACAAAGAAGGGTTTTGCTGTCTGGTTTTGATAAAATTATTTGACAGCAGTCCCAATCCATAAGTGCTAAGTTTAAAACTGAGAGGGATAGGGCAGAAAAATAGGAAAGGCAAACAAGATGAAATCAAGAGAAGATGGGACTCATCAGTTTAAAACCTTGAGCTGGCTGAACAAAGCATTTGTAGAATCCATCTCTTCTCTGCAAAATTTTAAAAAAATAAAAAATAAAAAATAAAAATAAAAGGCTAGTTAACTGGGCCTCACTCATTGCATGATGTTGCCCAGATATGTCATTGATTTTTGTAATGGCATCAATGTAATCAAAACTACAGATAGTTAATGTTGTATTTAACACTGAATTGATAAAGCGAGAACCAATAAAAATTTAAATTATTCCCTTGCTTCTTTTATAAGAGAAGAAAATCAATACTCAAATCTTTACTTACTCAAAATATTTCGCAATCATGAATGTACATCCATTAAAGAACATATATATACTTGAAAATTTACATCTAAATACTACCAAGGTGTAATATTTTCCCATTGCGCAACAGATTTGGTCTATCAGTATGCTTACAGCAAGTTACAACAGTTGCAGTGGTCCTTCAAATTCAAGCATCAGCTCATTAACATTGCCTACTGTTCAAGAAAAATTTAAGACCACAACATCAAATTGTAAAATCAGTATTAATTATCTTCACTAGTTTTGCTTTTTTTATACATATGATCAGTCCCTCATAGAAATACCAGAACACATGAAATAGCTTTTAACCTGTACAAGTAATAGATAACTTGAAAATAGAATCACCAGTTGTATATGTTTAACATACAAGTACTTCCAGAATGTTCCTTACTTCACAAATCATTTCACCATTTGGCAATCACATTAGCGATGTTTATGCAGCTCATTCTATTCACGCCACCCACATAACAGACTGGAAGCTTTAAAAAATCCACCAAAAAGCAACTATCTGCTCATTGTTCAATCTATATCTATATCCAGATCAAAAACTGTTATATTTAAACAATTAGACAAACACCAACTTTCAATTAAAAAAAAAGAAAAACTCAGCAATAGTAACAGAGTAATGATAGATTCATCAGCATCATGCATAAGGTTACATACAGTGCAAAAAGAGCAAACTCAAGGATGCACTGAAAAGCTGAAATGGTACATATTTCAGTTTCTTGATAAAATGAATAAACAAAAACAAAATCCATCTTGTGGTATATATTAATACTCCATTATCATGATTTCTAACATCAGCAAGGATTGGATAAGTCAAAGTCCCTTTATTTTATTTTATTTCATATTTTTGGTTGTTGTCAAGTAAGATGAGGAACTTGGGGAATCATACCATGCATAAAATAGCAACTAATGAAATGATAATTCACAATTTTTGATAGAAGCCACAGATATTTTAGACAAATGAACAAAATCACACAACAAGAATCAAAGGAAACAATCAAATCTCCACTATCAAGAAGAATCCACATGAAAACTTTACACCATTCAAGCAGAACTAACCAACAACCATTATACGGATTTCAAGCAAAATTTATGGACATCAAGTAATAACTGGCAGAAGCCAGTAAGGAAGCACTAACAGATACAAATTATGGAATTTATTGTATTAAAGATACCATGAGGTTTAGGTGAAACAGAAGTAATGCCAAAAAAAGTCAAGTGAAACTGAGAGACAAATTTAAAGCCATAAAGATCCTCTTATTTAAGAATTTATGAGGACGTCTGACATGTACAGACTCAACCATGCAAGATGCATCTGTGCTCGAAACAAAATCATAATTAATGAAGTCCTGGAGACCAGAAAATGCTTAAGTGTGCATATTCACTTTCTTGAAGTAATCATAATCACTTAAGGACTGGTGAAACCAATGCAGACAAATTAGAAATTTGACAGACTTTTCAACATATTTTATACTAAAAGTACACAAAAAAAAAAATCAAAAGGATAAAACCCATAACAATACAGGCTGGAAATTTTGAAAATATATGAGAAAATAAAATCTTGTCAGGTGAACATGTTGTTGAAAGGGTACACAAATTCACTGCTCCTTCATTTTTGGAAATAAACCCAAGAAATAAAGAACAAAAATTGCAAACAATGACCAATTGGAAACTTAAAGAGAAAATGTAGGAAAAGAGGAAGGCATGGCTGTCAGAGTCCTTGACACTTTAAATGATATCACTAGACATGAAGAAGTTCTTATTCCATCAGGCTTTCGTATTAAATTTTCTTTCCAGGCTTTTTTAGAAATATATTAGATGCACGCAAAAAACTATTTTTTTCTTTGTTTAATTCAAATTAGAGCTAGGCCAAAAATTATCGCAGGGTGCATGTAGAAGACTTATATATAAATGCTTTAAATTGACTGTTTGTTCTATCTATATTGACAACCATAAGCCCTATATCAATATCTAAAACACTTTTTTGCAGAAATAATTTCCCCATCAAAATCAATTTTGTAGCAGAAAACACATCAAAATCACAAGCCAAAACCATTGACCACCCATAACACTTCACCGAAACTGAACTTAAAATCATAAAAGTGAAAATTGCATATAATAATTTACTCAAAAGGAAAATGATTAGTATCATATATTTACCTTAATCGAAACTTTGTTCTTCACGTGAGTTTGAAGAGCCTCAGTCTTTGACTGCTAGCAGCACAAAAAAAATAGCACCAAAGTTCAAAACAAAACCAGTATCCACACACAAATTGTCAAACTGAAATTGATCAAAAGAAATACTACTTGAGATGAAAATCAACCTTGTTGAAGTGGACGACAAAGACTTGAACAAAGCTAGGGCAGAGGATGCAGTTGAATTATCTAAGATGACATTAAAATCATATAAATCGTCCAGTTGATCTACATCAAATTTAAATATGTTAACTTAGCAACAAAAAACAAAATGACTAACTAGTTTCTACGTTCTCGAAATTGTAGTGAGCACACCAATATTTATCAGATCCTCTTTATGTGCTTTGCCTACTTCAAATCAGCCATGGAAATCCAACTTGATAAGAAAATAGTAAAATAACTTGTACATTTTCAAGTAGAATACAGAGGATTTCTTGATGTGCACCCACGTGGCTAGACAAGCTAATAAGTAGCTTTTACAGGGCTAATCTGGACTAAAGTTATTGCTCCAAAATATACACAAACATAGAAAAAATCATTATCTCCATATAATTGCAACTTTGTTCATAGGAGATCATAGAATATCTGTGATCTAGAACAGTTCTTGGTCTCTTTCAACAAAAAATAAAAAAATACAAATAATGTGGCAACAAACGCCAATATTCCATTCAACAACCTTAATCAAACAAAACGAAAATAAGATTCACAATTATTTTAATTTCAACGAAAATTCCTCACAAACAACAAGACGGAAAACAAATTCAAAAAAAAAAAAGAAGAAGAAAACTTTGCACCAATTACCTCGCAATCGGAAGGTACATTGATGGATTCGGATAAGAAAACAAGTGGATTTGGAGGAAGGTGAATTTAGGAGAGAGTGATTGGAAGAGAGAAAATGGGAGATTAGAAATAGTTCAGTCTTTTTGAATACGACGTCGTTACCTGATGGCGGGGTTTTAGCTGGGGAAACAAAATCACAGTAAGGAAATGGAAACTGAATCTCTTGAAAATCCTAGTTATTTTTCTTGTTTGGTTGACTAAAGAAAGTGTTGGGCCCAAATGATCGATCGATAAGCATGGTGAAAAGTAGGAACAACCACAGGGCGCCGATTATGAAACCGAAGGATCTGTAAGATCGTTTCTAGATGTAGGCGCCGATGGTATCGGTGGTTGAGGGAATTGATACTAAGAGGGTCGGGTAAACGGCTGGTTAATAAACATCCCACTACCGAAACGAGTGGGAGTTCAATAAGCGGTTAGCATGACCTATATTCTAGAAGCGGTAAAAGACTATCCTATTCACCGAAATCGGCCAAATAGGGAAGTGGGTGAGGAGCAAGACCCGCACCGATTTCGGGGGAAAACGGTTACAAAGCCGTGTCTATAAATACCAATGAGCATTTCAGCATCAAGGACATGATCAACATACCAAAACAACGACAAAATCAGAATCGAGTAGCAAGTAGGAATAGTTTTTAAATAACTCTTTTCATTTCAATCAGCGTGTCCATGTTCGTTATTTCAGTTTCTCTTTACTATTTAGTCAGCGCATGTCCTTACTTGTTTCTTTCAATCAGGTTTGTTCATGTTCCTTATTTCATACTAGAAGTGATCCTTTCATTTTGCAATCGGTTTGTTCGTGTTATTTGATTCCTTTCGATTATTTAGTCTCGAGTTCTTTTAGTGCATCGGCATCGTTTTAGCATCTTTTCAATACTTATTCCTTTCAACCGCCATTGCGGGATTTAAGTCCGAGGTCACTCAAAGCGGATGAACAACAATCGTCTAAAAGTCGGGACGGCGCATCAAGATCGACATCACGAATCGGTGGACTAGAGTTTTCTAATTTTGGCAACAAACTAGGTTGCAGCGCGTTGAGCCGATCCTCATCGTCGGTGTTAGTGGACCGCAAAAATCAGCACGCAGCAGTATTGGAGAAATGGAAAAGGAATCAAGGAAAGTAATTCCTTTGTTTGGATTGTAACTTTTGAAGCAAAGGAAATTTGAAGTTAAAACTAATAAGAACAGATGCATATTAATTAAATAATAACACTCATATTGAAATTTAATAACTTGATAATTTGAAATTGACGTAGAACAAGATACGTAAGATCTTACCTTACTAGCTAGTGGAAGAAAAGGAGAGTGGGACCTTTTGGCCTTGAGCGGTACCATAAACAAGGTAAGATCTTATCTTATTAGCGCTAGTGGAAGAAAAGGAAAGTCGGTACCCATAAATTGTAAAGTAGGAAGAAAAGAGATGAAGAGAAAGAGAAGATGAAGGGAAAAGAATTAATCAACTAAACTCAGACATTATTTTGTTAATTCTCTGTGTCAAAGTTTAGATACATAGACATTTATGACTAAGATCTTCCTAAAATCTCTCCTAAATCTAAATTTTTTTAGGGACTTTAACTAGTTTTAAAACTCTAATACTTGTAGGAAAAATTATCTTATGATAAAAGACTCCAATTACTTATCTAACGAGAGTAAAACTTAAATAAAGACTCAACTTCTAAATAATAATAAAATACTAAACAAAAAATTGAAATTAATTGTGATAGCCTATGATGCAGACTCCATGAATCATCACCACGAACAAACTCTCTTGGACCAAAATTTCTTCTTATTGCCATGGACCCTTTAACTTTATTCTTAGTTAGGCTTCCAAAGATGTGAATATATGTCTAGCCAACTTATGTTTGCATCATCATCTTCCCCCCATTGAAAAGAACTCGACTCCAACGAATTGGGATGGGGTCCAAGAATACCATCTCCTTGAGAAATGCATTTCATAAGAAACGTCCTTTTCAACTTCACTAGTCACAAATCCTTGGATGGAAGAAGTGGGTCACCTTGTTGAAAAGTATAAGTATCTGTATACCTACAATGCTACACATTTCGATCAAAAAGCCAAGGCCGACCCAACAAAAGATGACTAACTTTCATGGGCAACACATCATAATCAGCATTTTCAATACTAAACATTTCTCAGTTACCTTCAAATTGGTATTATTAACCCAAGCAAGCTTTTAGGGATTAGGATGAGCCTCAGCTGTCAAGCCTAGCTTGCGAACGGCATTCTCAGATATGACATTGCTGCAATTTTCGGGGTCAATAATCATGGTGCATAAGGCTCCATTACACCTTACTTTAGTGTGGAAAATACTACTTCATCGCCAATCTTCAGTCTTGTCACTTTATGCGTACTAAGAAGAGGGCGTAAAACCAAACAAGGCTGTTCATCATCACCTATTTCTTGTTCATTTTCATCAGCTACTTCAGCTTCAAGAAGAATAAACTCCTTCTCTCTTTCTTCAGGGGCTACATCAAGATGGAGAGTCTTTTTGCTTGGACATATTGCCTACAATGAAAATGTCCATCCTTCTTTGCTTTTTGACGATCATCAATGATCGGAGCCTTACACTTAGGATCACCAGACCTTGAATTGCATTGTGTACTGGCCAGGTTGTGAAAATCAGCACCAAAAGCATCATTAGGATGACCATTAGACAGGGGAGGTAATATAGAAACCTTAGTGAAATAATTTTAGTTTGAATTTGGTGAGCGAGGCGTATGGTATCATTCAAAGTGAAAAGCATAGAAGTTGATAGTCATGACAAAAGCTGCGGTTTCAACCCATAATTGTAAGAAGCAATCATGACATCTTCATCCCATTCGTAGTCACTATGAATTGCTAGACAATAGAATTCTCTAGTGTATTCATCAATAGTCATTCTTCCTTGTTGTAGCTCCATGAATTAAAAATGAACTCGCTACTTATAGTCAGAAGGAAGGAAGTGGCAAGTCATTGCTTGCTTCATCTCTTCCCAAGTTCAAACATCACCCAATCCAAGTTTCCTATAATTTGCTTGCTCCTTTGTCCACCACACACGAGTAGTTCCCTTCAATTTAGCTTCAGTAAAATAAATTTGCCGAATCTCATTCATGCCACATACCATCTCAAATAAGACTCTAAACTATGCACCCAATCAAGGAAACCATCAGCATTACCATCCCTATACAAATCTGGAACATCCAACTTTACTCCTTTGCTAAAATCTTGCTGAATTGGTATGTTGTTATTGTACTGAAACTGATTTTGAGGTAGAGGTCGGGTTTGGATAGATATTGGGTTTGAGGTGAAGGATGGGATGTACTACTTGTGCCAGAAGATAGAATTCCATAAGACGAACTAGTAGTGAACTGAAATTGATGATGAATTGGCATAAAACTACTATTTCCTTGGAAAACAGGCTACAATTTTGGCTACATAATTTGTTGATGGATTGGTAGAGGAACACATTGGAAAGTAGGTTGGGAAATAGGTTGGAAAACTGATGGGAAATTTGATAGAGGGATAGATACAGAAGGGAAGCCAGATGAAGGAGTTGATACGGCTCTTGATTGATTGGAACTTGAAGCTTGCAAAATCTTGTTATTATCTGTGTCAATTTGATGTTTGCCCAACAATAAAGTTTCAATTCGATCGAATCTTCCAGCCATGCCATCTAATATAGCGATAGAAGATTGCAAAGTCTCTAACTTCTTGTTAACCCCATGCACATTATCCTTCATCAAAGCAACTTGTCTCTCTGTATCCTTAAAATCTTTCAAGAAAGTCTCGAACTTTGAGAAGGATTCTGCATTGGCAACCATATTGATTGAAGAAGAACAATTATGGATGATAAAGAGGAAGGGAATTTGGCTTTGATACCAAATTGATGTAGGACAAGACGGATAAGATCTTGCCTTACTAACGCTAGCGGAAGAAAAGAAGGGTCAGAACTATTTTGGGTAGTGAATAGTAATCGTGAACAGTAAAATATGAAGAAAAGAGATGAAGAAGAGGGGAAGACGACGGGAAAAAAATTAATCAACTAAACTCAAACATTATTTTGTCAATTCTCTATGTCAAAGTAATGTAAATATATAGGTATTATAAGTAATATCTTCCTAAAACTTCTTCTAAAATCTCTCCTAAATCTAAATTATTTTAGAAACTTTAACTAACCTTAAAACTCTAATACTTGTAGAAAAGGTTACCTTATAATAAAAGACTTCAATTACTTACCTAATGGGAGTAAGATTTAAATAAAGACTCAAATTCTAAATAACAATAAAATACTAAACAGAGGATTAAAATTAATTGTGATGGCCTATGACGCAAACTCCAGGAATCATCACCACGAACAAACTCTCTTAGAACAAAATTTCGTCTTATTTGCCATGGATCCTTTAGCTTTATTCTTAGGCTTCCAAATATGTGAATATATGTCTAACCAACTTATAGTTGTGTCATCAGAAATATTTGGAAATTTAGAGTCACAGCTTTTCATACTTCCTTTGTTGTTAACCACCGTATGTCTCAAATAAAATAAAATAGCAACAACTATGAAAGAGACAAAATAGTTGCAAAATATTAATTAATATTTTGAGTCTTACATGATTCTTTTATCCTTCAATATGATAATTTCTTATAAAAATTCTTTATTTTTATTATATCACTTCACGATTTTATATCAAACTTTTTGCACTTAAGTAGACCATTAGAAAACATGCAACACTGTTTGCAATCTACTGAATTAGGTAGTAAATTAAATTACATAAGTAAAAATTCCACTTCAATCTATTGCAACACGAACTAACCATGCTTGTTCTCAAACTGATGTCTATTTCTAATTCCTCTAGTTCAAAAATCAGAAGTCATACAAACAATTCATTTGAAGATAAAAACTCAACATTTGCATATCTTTAACTGTTCCTATATTGAAGAATGCAATATCTTTCAGAACAGAATGTATTCCCTACTATTTAACAACATTTCTATGCCTGCTCAAAAATTAGTAACAACAAATTTAAAATTAGGGCCTCGAATTATTTTCATTTCTTTCTTTACTCTCTCATTTACCTTTTCCGCTCATTTACTTCTTTGTTTCAAACTTCGACCAAGGTTTTTTTGATTGGTCTAAAATGATAAGTGTCGTACCCTCATGATCATAGAGTTACTAGGGTGATTTTTTAGTGGTTAATCTATTATCCTATGAAGTCTCGACCACCTAGATTTCAGGTTGATAAAAATGATACATTATTAGATATACTAATCATATGCCATCCCATATTCCAATCACTAACTAAGTCATATGAGTTGATAAATTCAAGTGTACTCCTAAGTTATATGAATTTATACCAAATATAACGAAAACTCATGAATCTGTTTGAATTAGATAGAACTAAATGTATGAGGCCCTAATCAACTCCCACCGCACAATTTCCATTTAAACTAGCCTCTACATCTATACAGTTTCCATCTCTTCTTCTTAGTATAAAAAGAGAGCAAACTTTCCACCAGATTACAGCAACAAATAAGACTAATCAAGAGCAAATCAGGTCTGCTTGTATTCAATAAAACAAATGCAATAATCATAAATGATTATCTCTTCCAACAAGTTTAAGACCCTGGCTCCTATCTTTACAATGCTACACATGAGGTGAAAGTTTACTAGTGTCAATCCTTCCTTTCCTTTTGCAATCATAGGGTAGAAAGGCATGGAAACACGGTTCCATTAACACAGTATACTGGCTTGGTGGATTTGGTGCGGTATAATTCTCAGTCATGTAAAGTATCCTCAGTTTTCGGACAAGACTTTGATCAACATACCCAAAAGTTGACCATGTGCTTGTGACCAACTTATCTATATCACAGATCACTGCATTTCTGAAATATAATGAAGACTATTTTGTTCTACTTCTTTTTATTTCTTTTTTCTGTTTGGGGACCCATTTTCTTATGGTTTCAGTTCTAGATTCTCCATTCACCATCTAAGGCACTAATGCTACACTTTAACCAAAAAAAGCACTAGATAGTCTTCTAAATGTCAATTTGAACAAAGTCTATACCGTAACTTGCTTTAACTTCAATTATTTACCTTTAACTTTAGCCACTAACTTTAAATAATGTCCACAGTTGTAGTACAAGAATAGGAAAAATGAAGTAGCATCTTTTCTAAAAGATCTGAAATCAAGAAGCCTAGCTTCAGAAGATGAAGGATTCTTCAACACTGCGAACAAAACAAAGAATCCCATGAAACAACCAACGAAAATCCCAAATACTGAGATCAGCAACAACAAAATTAAAATTAGGACTTTAATCAGTTTCATGAGGATGAATCATATTGGCGCACAAAATTATATAATTATCCCTTTAACAAGTTAAAGATCTCATTTTCTTCTATCTATTTATCATTGTTTTCAAATTCGGACTGGATTGGCCAGTTCAACCGGTCAAACTGGGAATCGGCCAAGCATCCGATCCGAGTTGCCTTAAAAAACCACGAGTTCAAGACTTGGTCAAACCCGGTCAAAAATTGGGTTTGACCGAAAACTGGTAAAAACTGGCAAAATTGGGTTCTGCTCTTTGTTAGAGAGTTTGGTGTACAATTAAGTCTGAATCACTGAATACTATCAAATCTTTGATGTCCATATCTAATGCCATCTTTAATCCGAACATGCAAGCTTCATATTCAGCCATGTTGTTAGTGCAAGGAAATTGTAGCTTAGCTGCGGCAGGATAATATTTTCCCTCTGGCGACATAAGTACAGCCCCGATCCCGGCCCCGAAAGAATTTGAAGCACCGTCGAAAAATAACCTCCATCCTTGATATTGCTCATCCATATCTTCCAGAGTACCGACAAACAAGATCTCTTCATCGGGAAAATAGGTGTGCAAGGGCTGGTAGTCATCTTCTATTGGGTTCTCTGCCAAGTGATCGGCTATTGCTTGCCCTTTAATTGCCTTTTGCGTGGTAAAGACAATATCAAATTCAGATAACATCATCGCCACTTAGCCATATCACGGTGGCATCTCCAACAAATACTTGGGGTGGAACGGAGATGAGATAAGTTGTGTGGCGAAAGGGTAATGTCTTAACTTTTGAGTGGCCCATGCTAAAGCACAACAACTTCTCTCGAGAAAAGAGTAGTTAGCTTCATAGGTGGTGAACTTTTTACTCAAGTAGTAGATGGCTCTCTCCTTCTTTCCAGATTCATCGTGTTGTCCCAAAACACACCCCACAGCTTCATCGAGCACAGATAGATACATGATCAGAGGCCTCCCTGGCTTTGGTGGTACTAGGACTGGGGGATGAAGCAAATAATTCTTGATCTTATCGAAGGCTTGTTGACAATCTTCATTCCAGTCCATCGGTGCATTTTTCTTTAACAACTTGAACAGGGGCTCACACGTAGATGTTAGCTGTGCTATGAATCTACCAATGAAGTTTATCTTTCCTAGGAAGCTTTTCACATCCTTCTGGGTTTTCGGGGTTGGCATATCTCGGATCGCCTTAATCTTTGCTGGATCTATTTCTATACCTTTCTTGCTGACAATAAATCCTAGCAATTTATCAGCGGGAGCCCCAAAGGCACACTTTGCGGGATTCAACTTTAAATTGTACTTCCTTAATCGCTCAAACAGCTTTCTCAAATCAATCAAATGGTCTTCAACTCTTTTGGACTTGATGATGATGTCATCAACATAAACCTCCATCTCCTTGTGAATCATATCATGGAATAGGATGGTCATGGTTCGCTGATAGGTAGCTCCTGCATTTTTCAAACCAAAGGGCATGACTCGGTAGCAGAAAGTCCCCCAAGGTGTAATGAAAGCAGTCTTCTCTCGGTCATCCTTTGCCATCAAAATCTGATGATACCCAGCGAAACAGTCTCCAAAGGATTCGATCTCATGTCCCGCAGTGTTGTCCAAAAGGATGTGAATGTTCGGTAAATGGAAGTCATCTTTAGGGCTAGCTCTATTCAAATCTCTGTAATCAACACACACCCGCACCTCTCCACTCTTCTTAGGAACTGGGACAGGATTTGAAAGCCATATAGGGTAGTGTGATACCATGATAATCCTAGCATTCAGTTGCTTAACGATCTGTTCTTTTATTTTGAGACTCATGTCTGGTTTAAACTTGCGGGGCTTCTGTTTTACTGGTGACATATTTGGATTGGTAAGCAGTCTGTGGACCACAATGTCTGTAGAAATCCCTGGCATATCATCATAAGACCATGCGAACACATCTTGAAACAAAGTTAAGAACTCAATCATCTCTCTTCTTTGCTCCATGTTCAAGTGAATACTAACTTTGACTTCTTTAACCTCTGCCTTAGTTCCAATGTTAATGATTTCTGTTTCCTCTAAGTTCGGCCTGGGTTTTTCCTCATATTGTTCAAGGGTTTTTGAAATAGATTCATACTCATAATCTCCCTCAGTATCGCTTTCGTTTTGAATTTCAGATTCTAAAACTTCATATTCATGAGAGATATCGAGACTACAGTCATCAAATTCTAAAGTGGTGATATTCAAAGGGTCAAATAATTTTATTTGAGGCCATCTGAAAAGAAACAAAATAAATGTGCGAAAGTAAAATGAGTGGAACATAACTGAAGGACAAAAGAGAAATTCCATTTCATTTAGCAAAAAGCAAGATGACAGATGGTAACATGGAAGCATAATTAAAGGCATAATTTTAAACAAGCAAAAAGTAAAATGTCAAGTGCATCATTTTTGAAGACGTGATTGATATTAAACATGATTCATTTCTAAGGACAATCCCCTCTGATTTACCGAAACCTCCTCCGAGTAGGCAGATAATCGGCAGCCCAATTTTGCATTGCCTCTTGAGGAATCAAAGGAAACTCCACATTTTACGCAGGATCGGTGTCAAGGGTAGCCCCGACAAACAGTTGAGATAACCCCGTCTCTATATCCTCGTCAGACTTTTCTTCTTCAACCACAGATATGATTACTCCAGACGGGCGAGGGAATGTGTAGTACAGAGGCGGGATGTAGATGTTGATCTGCTTTCCTTCCTTCTCCGCTTGCTTGTGTGCCTTCATCTCCTTCTTATCCTTGGCGGTTGGATGAAAACCGAGTCCGAAAGTGTTCTTTTGCATTGGCACTTCAACCGGCACCGGAATTCCTTGCAAATTTTTCCCAAGGCTTTTTCCCATCTCAAATCCTCCTCTGATCATTTCTTTGGCCATCATCACACTAGCTCCAGTCAAAACATGATTGACGAGCGATTTACCATTGGGGGCCCATCCCACAGAAACTATGTCGGCTGTATGATGAGAGGAGACTAAGTTTCTCTTGACGCTTTCATCCTTGGATCCAGGGTTGACACCCATAGTGCAATCATCTTTGGCAAACACGGTGATCAGCTGGTCATTCATGGTGAACCTCAGTATCTGATGAAGAGAGGAAGGCACCGAACTAGAAGTATGTATCCAAGGTCGCCCCAACAAAATATTGTAGATGCTGGTGAAATCCATTACTTGACAAGCCACTTGAAATTGGGCAGGTCCTATCTCCAAAACCAGGTCCACCTCCCCCATAGACTCCCTCCTCGCACCATCGAATCCTCTTACTATAGTAGCTGACGGACGTAACTTGGTGTCGGACAACCCTAGTTTTACAAGTGTGTTCCACGGGTAAATGTTCAGTGCCGATCCATTGCCTACTAGTACCCTTGGCAGCAGCCTCCCATTGCAGCGCACAGATATGTATAAAGCCTTGTTATGTCCTATCCCTTCGACAGTCAGATCCTCGTCAGAGAAGTAGATGTGATTAGCGGTTAGCACGTTTTCAATGACATGTGAGAACTTCTCCACAGGGAGATCCTTAGGCACTTGAGCCTCATTCAAAATCTTGAGGAGCGCTTCCCTATGAAATTCAGACGTCAAAAGCAGATTCAAGATGGAAATCTGTGCGGGCATCTTATCCAATTGTTCCACAATCTTGTACTCGCTTCGTTTCAACATTTTTAAAAAATTCAAAGTCTCGGTATCGGTCACAGGTGGTTTAAGCGGCATGGGACTCTCTCGGCTAGTTTCTGGATTAGTAAGGACTCTTTCAGATCTCGTGATGGCAGTCACCCTTTCCTCCATGTCCTTGTCTCCAAAATGCAGGGATGGTTCATCGTAGTTCCATGGCACTTCTTGCAAATTGTTGACAGGCATTTGTTCGGGGTACTCAAGTATGGCTGGCTCTGGTAATTCTAGAATGAAAGGTTTTTCAGCACTGCATGCCTTAGAGGGGTCCACCTCTATCACGAAAGGCTCTTCTCTTCTTACAAACGATTGATTAAACTTTCCTTCAAAGATATCTTCCATATTCGTGGCCAAGAACTCCTTGGCAGACAGAAGTTTCCTTTCTCTCAAATGATCCACCCCCATTACCTCACTTTCCTCTTTAATGAATTGAGTAGGGTCAACAAACTCTTCATCCACACTAATCACTCCAACGGTGTTTTTATGTTCCGGGAGAGGGTTTTTATTGACGTTCGGCCCTTGCTTGTTCCTTCTTCTCAGAACTATATCCCCAGCATCCACCATGTCTTGAATTTTATGCTTCAAGGCCCAACAATTAATCGTTGAATGTCCTGGACTTCTAGAATGGTAAGTACAGACAGCATGGGGGTCGTACCTAGGAGGGAATCCTCGGGGATATAATTTGGGAGGGACAGTGCCGATTTTTCCAGCGGCCTTCAACTGCTCATACAGCTGGTCAATGGGGCGGCTCAGATCGGTGAAAGTTCGAAAGGTTTTTTGCATTTCATTATGCTGAAAAGAATTTTGGACAGAATTTTGTGGGGCAAGTCTAGGAGCATAGTTCTGACGGGGGTGGGAGATAGGTTGGGAAGTTGAAAACAAAGGTGGGAAATTCAAATGAATAGGTCGGGGGTGAGGCATTTGGGTGGCAGTGTGATAAAGGTTGATGGTAGGGGATAAGAGGAGTATGAGCTTGAACTGGTTGGGTTACTCGGACTGGGCTGGCTCGATTCCACACAAAAGCAGCTCCCCCTTCTTTCTTTTTAAACGGGAGTTTCCTCCCACCGCCATTCTGCCCTTGCAATGCTTCCAATTGTTGTTTGGTCACATTGACAATTTTTCAACTTTAACAAATTCATCGTTCTCCAACTTGTTGACAATTGAAGCAAAAGAACTCCCAGGTCCATTCAAAAATCTCCTCAAAATAACATGGATCATGAGCCTTAATGAAAGTACAATCTCCTCTTCTATCATGGGAGGCTCAACTTTGCGTAACTTTCTCCATCGATTGGCATATGACTTGTGATCTTCCTCGAGGGTCTTCTCTTGGTCCCCTGCGTTCTGGTGCTAGTTCACAATTGTATTCGTATTGTTTCACAAAAGCAGTTGACAAATCCAGCCAAGAATTAATTTCACTCGACTTCAGGTTCGAATACCAATCCAAAGCATCCCCCTCCAAACTCTCAGGGAACAAACGCATGGGCAAGTTCTCATCATCTATCGGTTTACCAAGTTTGTTGGCAAACATCTTAAGGTGCGTCTTGGGGTTACCGGTTCCGTCATACTTGCTGAACTTGGGGGTCTTGAAACCCACGGGCAGCTGCACGTCAGGAAACAGGCAAAGGTCGTCATAGTCAAGACCACCATGTCGGTTTAGTCCCTGATTTTTCCTTATGAACTCATCGAATTTATCCAACCTTTTCTGTAAATCTTTGTCAACCGGTGCAATAAGGTCATCCACCGCCGATTTTTCTTGGGAAGTCAGATCCCACACAAAGGGTTCAGTGGTATGGTATTGAGGCTCTGGAGGGTGAGTAGGCATGTTTAGAGTGATCTGAGGTTGAGTATGAGGGTTTGTCTTTTTGGTTGGGCTTAATAGGATGTAATTAGGGTGGGAATGTGGAAGATTGGTGTTGTAGTGAGAAAAGGTAACATCGTATGGGTTAGAAGTAGGTGGGACAAAAGTAGTTTGAATATTGGTCAGGAAGGGGAGTTGACTATCTGTCACAGTGGGGTTGCTAACAACGGGTCCATGTTCATTCGAGACACCTCCTCTATAGTTATTTGCCACCAACTGATCAATTACACTTTGCAGCCATCTCGGCGCTCATCTCATTAAACCTTCCCAATACTTCACTTAACTGAGCTCCCAAAGCAGCAAAGTCGGGCGAAATGACCAAAGCATTCCTATCTGAACCTTCTGGTGCAGAATTCATGCTTACGGGCTGCTTTGAGCTTTTGCTTTTAGATCGGGTAATGATGGGGCTTCTGCGTAAAGCTATTTTTAAAAGTACCTGAGTGGGAAAAGAAACATACTTTAGAAACTTATTTCCAAAGGGAGCTGAGATTTATTTGAAAGAAAGAAAAAGAAAAAAGAACGGTTAGTGATTGCTTATATAATTGGATGCATGTCCTAGAGGGAGCCCTTTGTGCCAAGGGTGGGCCTAGCATGATGCAATACTTTCAAGGTGGGGCCTGTTCATCAAACCTGAAATTGGACACTTGTGAAAATGATGAAAAAGTTCTTCATTAGCAAATTCTAAAACATCATAGTCTACATCATCTCTTGAAGGCGTTCTTGTACAAAGCCATTGAATTTTTTCAGCCTATCTATTACAGCATCTTTTGGTTCTTTAGAGTAGGGGTTCCTCATGCGCTTGGTCATATAGTTCAGCACATTTCCGTTTCAAGTCTTGGTTCTTTTCTTGCATCTCCTCATACATCTTCTTGTTCTTGTCTGCCAAATCCTTGTTTGCTTGCACGGATTGCTTCAATTGTACGTTCTCTCTATCCTTTGCCTCAATGATTGCCATTAGTCTCTTGACTTCATCGGTCTGCGCCTTTTTGTCTTCCATCACGACTTCTAAGCCAGTCTTCATACTGAGGTGTGACCAGAGCCAACTGTTTATGTTGTGGAATGTAAATAATATCCTTGTCCTTTGACAACGTTCCCCATGCTTGTGTGATTGGTACCTTCATTGGAATTTCGTCCTTTGTCAAAAATGATGGTGAAGTTGGTCAAATCGGGTAGAGGCGGTAGTCCTTGAACGCGTCCCAACTGTCTCAAAAATCTCTTTGGAGTGTAGCTCATAATGCCTTGAGTTCCTAGCAACGGTATAAAATCGGAGGATTTGGTGCGAAGAGCCGGATCGAGGCAGTCCGTCCAATCTAATACCCATCTAATCTTGTGATCTGGTAGTGTATTCAGAAAGTCCACCCATTCGGAAGCATTTCTCGGTAGGTCATTCCTATCCACCCTCTTGTAATGAGTAATCAGCCAATTGTATCCCACTAGAGGCATACTATCTGGAGCGGGCAGTTGTCTTTTAAAATGCTCCATAGCCCACATGTGCAGAATTCGGTTCGGTCCATGGAAGAATTTCACCCCATTTTGGCAATTTGTACAAACTACGGAGATGTCTGCTATCACGGTCGGTACTATAGAGTCTCGTCGATTTCCAATCCCATAGAACAAGTCATTCATAAGCTTGGTGATCTTAAAACCAATTTTTCCATCTCTTCTTGGAAATAAATAGATTCCCGCCATGACAAATCCATATACCCACGGTCTTTTGTGCTCCCAGACAGCTTTGGAATTGAACAAAAAATCTTTGGCATGTTTGTCGAATCCATCTCTTATAGCAAACCTATCAAACAAAAACCTCACATCTATACTCTGATCTGACCCTAGTACCACAGACTCCTTTAATCCAGTGAAACGACAGAACTCAGCCTTTCCAGAAGCAACGGGGAATATCACTGCAGTACCTTCTACTGATAAGTTAAGAAGACCAGATACCTCCTCAATGCTCATAGTAAATTCCTTATTTCCTATATTAAAGGCTGAACAGCTAGGGTCCTATAGTTGGATTAGAGCCTCTACCAAATACCCATCAGACTCTATATCCTTAAAATCCCCAATTGGTCCGAGATAGGTCCCCACTTGATTGATCTCGCCTG
Source organism: Gardenia jasminoides (assembly GCA_013103745.1). Lineage (NCBI taxonomy): Eukaryota > Viridiplantae > Streptophyta > Magnoliopsida > Gentianales > Rubiaceae > Gardenia > Gardenia jasminoides. The sequence goes on from CM023105.1 coordinate 19,197,436, forward strand.
GTGAGAAAAGTCCGGGCCACAACTGAATTTCCACTGAACCGCTAACAGCTTGTTTGATACGTGGGTCTATCCATCTCAATCACGCCAATGGGTCAAATACCTTACCTACAGTTCCACCTATTCAGCTTTTACTGAAATTTAAACATGAATCTCCTATAAAGGGTTACGCCCGTGAGAAGTGAGGTGGGCATAGTCCTATAATGGGATTCCCTAAGTGGCGTTCCCTCTATGGCTTATGCATGATGCCATTTTATTAAAGCAAGTAAGAGTGCAAAATGAAACATGGCCTATAGGAGCCCCATTTGAATGCCGGGGTAAGCCTAAAAGTGATATGCCATTACAACTTAAATGCAATAGATATAAATTCAAACGTGCAATAGCCTATCTAGAATGATGGCTTGTCTTAAAAGAGTGCCAAGACTCTTATTTTCTAGAGTTTGTGAAATGCAAGAAAAGGGAAGACAACAAAAGGTTAGTTTAATCGACAGATATCACATAACACATTGGAGCAACAAATTGCACAAAAATAAAGAGGGGTGGAATCCTCCTCTGGTCTAGTGATCCTAGGGGTAAGGTGGACTCTACCCTAGGCAATTCTAACATGGATGCATGAGGTTGAGCTCACTAATGCATCTAGACTCGATAAAGGTTACGTTCCCAAACCTTGCACCAAAAGGCAAAAGGTCATCAATCCAAATGCCTCAAGTCGGTTCGAGTGATCCCCAGACATTGCTACGTGCGCGTACACGGCCACATGTCCAAGTGGATCAATTCTAATCCTAATAGGGAAGAGTGGCGTGACAAGCCACTAAAGTAAAAAAAAGTAGAGTCAAAGTAAAATACATATGCACGTATGAAAGTGATTCCCTTTGAGAGGAGGGATTCAAACATCAAACATTTTCGAGGATCTAGGGTAGATGCACACCCACCCCAAATGCAAGGCGCGGTACAAGTAAATATCAATACAAATAAATAAGCAATAATTCATTCATCATGTACGCGATGTGTAAAGAGTGATTGCTCGGGAAAACCCTAAAAGAGAAAAGAAAAAGGAATGCAACCTAAAACATCCAAATGTGATATATAAGAAAGTTAGAAAAACGAAATAGTCAACTAAATCAAGTGCTCGGATCCTCTTAGGAAATTTCCCATTGAGTCGCTATTTTTTTTGTGTAAAGGAAGATTGATTTTGAAAAGAAAGGAAAGGGTCATGGGACTAAAAAAAAATGCGACGGTTTGGACCCAAAATAAAAGTCTAGAAAAGGGTTTTAGAAAAGTTTGGAGTCGCCACTTGGTATGGAGTTTAGGTGTACCAAGTCACCCAAAAATTTTAATTAATGAAAATAAACTAAGAAAACCCTTTTAGGCGACTCCGTGTCTTTGAAAACTAGAGAAAAGGTTCGGGTTCACAGTTGAAAGAAAGGAAGGCAAAGATTCGATGTTACTCGTCTCTAAGGTACCCTTCTAACCTAGCCAAAGCTAGTTGCAAGATTTAGTTAAAAATTTCCTAATTCTAACTTTAAATTTATCACATTTGGATGTTATCTATATGGATGCAAAACCTAAATCTAATGTTGGATCGAGAGGGGCAAAATGTCTCCTTGAGGTTTGATAGGAATTGACCACATTAGTTGTGTCATCCAAGTTTGATCCCTCGAGGAGGTCACGAAAAATGCAAATGATGAGACTCGAAAAGAACGGGAAATTAAGTTTTTCAAAAGAAATGCAATTGTTATAAAATCTCGAGGGGAAAGAAATTGGATTTTTGAAAAGATCAATTTTAAGTGCAAAGATGAATTTGAATTTCCAAAAGATGCAATTTTAAGAAAAGTGGTTTGTTGACTTTGAATTGCTAAAACATGAAGAAGAAACTTGATTTTGAAAGAATGATTTCGATGGAATAATGCATATGTATGTCCTAAAGAGGGATAATGCAACATAATGGGTGCGGGGGACTAAGTTCGTGACTTTAAATCTTCCTTTTTCATAGAAGGAAATGAAAGCGTGCTAAGGCTAAGAAGCCATACTCGCTCTTTTCCCTAATTCAAAGGGTAATGCCCTAAATGCACTAATCTATTTTTTTTGACGAAAAAGAAAACTAAATGTGATGTCTCGCATATGGGATGGGGGAATAGTAACATGCAAAATGGGAAAGAAACTCTAAAAGTGTGTGAAATTTGTATCTAATGCATGAACGGCATTTAAGGGTCTAGCATTGGACTAGCCCTCTTTTAAAGTTCTTACTAACATTGGATTAGTGAGAAATCGAAAGGAAAGGCCACAACTAGCGTTGGACTAGTGTGGTGACGTCAATATATTTACACAATAAACATGTAGACATGATAATAAAGCAAATAAACACATAAAACACATAAACACATAACACATAGGCATAATATCTAGATGCAAGACCCTAGGAAAGCAAGTAAACACATAATCATGCAAGCATGCAAAATAAGCATATAAAACCTAATTATTACATTGGGGGGAACCTAAATACATTCTAAAGGGAAAAATTCGGAATAATAATCTAACTATTACATTTTCTAGAATAAATACACTTTTTGCAAAATTAAACCTATCTATTACAACTTGGCATCCAAGGCCTCCAAATGATTTACCCAAAAATTAAATGACATAAATAAAGACTAGGCATGAATAAGAGCAAAGGAAAAACTTAATTTAAAACATGCAAGATCATGCAAAAACACATAAGAGCACATAATAGGAGAAAGAAGTTACCATCCCTTGATGTGATGCCTTAACTGAATCCTTAAGTGAGGGGAATGGTTATCTAAGACTCAATGTCAACAAAAGGGATCAAGGTACCAATTTAAAGGAAAAATCAATCAAAAATTCAAAGAAAGGATATCTAAACAGATTCTGCAAGCAACATAGACAAGACTAGGAAATAGAGTAAGATTCGGAACAAAAGAGCGGAAATATCAACGAAACAGAGAGGTTACGCAGTAGAAAGCGTGAGCTCAACTAGGTCCGCGTTACAAGCAAAAATCAAAGTCCAGAGGGGAAACGCGGACTAAGCCGTGTAACAGTCCGCGTCTCTTCCCATCTTCAAAATATTAGGAAGATTGCTTCCAGTTTTTCAGACAATGACACAAAACAAAATCTTCAGAGGCAAGGGGATATGTTCAAAGCATTAAACATCATCATTCAGATCATAAAAACAAGCTAAAACAGAAAAGGCCAAATCTTAAGCATCGACATCATCAAATAGACACAAAAAAAAAGGAAGGGAAGAACTGTCAGGCTAGAAGCGTAGTTACTGTGGTAACATCCAGCGTTTCTTCACATCTTCAAATATTCAAGAGGAAACGCGGAGCGTTAAGCGAACCAAGCCGCGCAAGGACCCCATGTTTCTTCACATCTTCAAACATTCAAGAGGAAACGCGGAGCATTACGCGGAGGAATCCGCGCAAGTAGTCCGCGTTTCTTCACATCTTCAAAGCGTGAAGAACATTTTTCCGAAATTTCTCGAAATCACAACATCATCACGTAAGCATCAAGCGTCGATTTTAAGCGTAAAACAAATCTATTAGCCTTACCAAGGCTATCTAAACGTAACATACTCATGTAACAACAAATAAACATCATCAACTATTATAAAACATAGTCAAGACCTTGGTTCCACCAAAAGGCTACATTTCTAGCAATTTTCGACCAGGAAAAACAATAGATAGAGTATAGAAAGACTACGATTGAAGCTTGAGAAGAGCGACAAGGAATCACCAAAATTCAGAAAATCTTCACTAAAAAAGAAACCCTAGTTCTTTCTTTTCTCTCCTTTTCTCTTTTTTCTTTGATTTTAATCGTTTTTTCTCTCCTTTTCCTCTCTCTCAGCCTCCCTCTTCTCTCTTTTCTCTCTCGATTTTAAAAAACCCTAACATGGGTGATTTATAGGCATTAAAACCTACAACCAATGGCTTGGATACTTTGAGGGTTTTCTTGGATTAATTTTGATCATTGGATGCGTTTTATTTGTGTCTTAAGGATCAATGGTGATTTGGGCATTAACTAAAACGATTACTTGATGCCAAAGACACAAAAATACAGCTGGAAATGAGGAAGGAAAGGTTGGAAAGCGTCATTTTTTTTTTTCGATCAAGTTACTGGATGGTTACTTATCCGCTTGGTCCGCGTTTTGACTTTCTCTTTTCTTTTTTTTTTAAGAAAAACCTACAAAATAAGAAAGATGTGTTAGAATATTCAAAAATAAATAACTAAACATTAATAGATAAAAACATAAGAAAACAATTGAAATAGTCAAAATTTGGTATCTACAATATTAGGAAGGGTTATTGATAAGTCAGTTTAACAACAGTTTTTACTATCTGAAGGAATTGTTAAAATAAAAAATTTTATTTAGACAATCTTTTTACTAAATTAGTTTAACCCTGCAGATTTAAATATTTAAACTAAACTAACTGAGAGATTTTCTGATAGGTTAGTTTAAGTAAATTTCTTTCTATTGAATTTAAACATTTGAACTAAACTAAAAGATAAGTATTAGATAACATTAATTGAACTTATTAAAGAATAAATAATCTAAAAATTTTAGAAAAAGACACATGTCATATTAATGAAAACCTTCTAGAACATATTGACTCATGAATAGTATGTAGTATAGAAATCTTGAGGACCTGCATCACATCATCAATCATATATCAAACTTGGACTACCTGCGCGTTTGGTCACTTAGAATCTGGGGCTATGATTTTGGCCAGATCGACTCCGACAGCTCGAGCAGTAATAGCATGGGTTTGGCTGTTCTTTCGGGGGTGTTGTTTAGTATGAATATTCATAAGTTAGAGGTTATGCAGTAAGTTATCGGATTATCGATCCTATATGTTTCTTGACCCTACGGGCCTTACTGAATTAGAGCGGGTTAAGACTGAAGTTGAGGAGGACCCAATGGGAATGCTTGAGAAGCTTCCTAACCTAAGAATCTAACACCTCTGACTAATATTGTCCCACAGTTGGCCACCCTGAAGGTCATGGATTTTGTTCCTGGAGGTGGGGTTATAGCCCACAACAAGTGCAGAGTCCAAACCCATAGGTCAAGAAACCCAGTACCCCTCCAAAAGGATTCGGTCAGGTGGGGGCATACCCACGGCTGGTTATAAAGCAATCAAGATCCCTCCTCCCAACCAATGTGAGATCGTTACAAAGAATACTGGAATTTGGGCTACATTCTTTTCTGGCCAAGAAATGATTTGCCACTCAACGGGATTTCCCTAACTAAGATGTCTCCACCCTGAATTTTTGCCTACTTAAAGCGGTGGAAAGTGGATGAAGGAGCCATGCCTAAACTCTCAAGTTTACGATAGGGGACTGTAAGAAATTGGAAATGATTCCAGATGGGTTGAGATTCTTAACTACCCTGAAAGATGTATCTCTTTGGGAAATGCCTGAAGAATTCAACAATAGAGTCACGATAGTGAATGGCCAACAAGGAGAAGATTATGAAAAAATAAGCCATGTGCCTTCCGTTAAAATCTTCCGGTACTCTGTTTCTCCTTTTACTTTTTCGTCCTCCAATTTTTGTCTTTTTAATTTTCAATTTTTTGTTCTTGGGAATCCCTTTTTCTTAGCATCTAGTTTTAATTGCCAAGTTTGACAAGCTTCACCAACATGATTCAATATTTTGTTTTTGTGTTTTTAATGACTATTGCACTTTTTATACCTTTTTTTTCCTCTTGCGAAAGGAACGGGATCATATTACTTGCTCTGTAAGATTTTTTTTTTCTAGTTTTAGCTTCCAAATATTTATTTTTCTTTATCTAAGACATCATTTAAGACAATTCTTTTTCCATGGTTAATTAAGGAATTGGTGAAAAGGGAAGTAAGTTTATATTTGAATGCATTGCATTCCATCCTGTAAGGTAAAATCAAAAGATTTTGGTTATTTCCTAATCTGTGGAAATGGATTGAAGTAATCTCTCATAAATTGAATTTAATGGATTAGTATGTGTTGCCGTAATATAATGTTCTCATCAACAAAAATGTTGCATGGCTTAATAAATACATATGGACCATTTAAACTATCTGTGCTTCCCATGCAATTATTTTAGATTACCATCCCTATTTAACCAAATATCTTGGATTAAACTTAAAATCTGTTTAGAATTTTGTGATAAAGAAGGATCATGTTGTCTTCAAGTCTTATTGTTATCAAAATCAACAACAGGAGCTTGCGCTAATCCAATCGAAACTCTTTATTCATAGTACAAAATGGCATGACATGTTTGTTGAGTGATAATGCACATTGACTCCATTCTTAGTTAATATTGTTACTTTTTATTACTAATTGGACAAAACGTAATATATATATTGTAGACACCGATTTTTGACTAGTTTTTATTTTCTTAAGAAAATGGGAAAATAGGTAATTTCATTTCAAGAATTTTACTTTTATTTTATTTTAATTTAATTTTTTTTAGGCACCAAGTTTTGAAAGTTTCCAGGAATATTCCTTAATCTTATCCAATATTACCTAACATTCACAAGCACACATATGGTACACACACTTACAACTCATTCTTACCTATTCTCACTACTAGTACTAATGCCACCATCCCAAGCAAAAAAAAAGGGGGAGGCGGGGGCTTATCTTTTCCTTTCATCAGCTTGAAGTCCGGGGGGAAAAGAAAAAACAAAAAAGAGGAATGGATTTTCGTTTTTCCTACTTCATCACAAGGCTTTCTTCAAAAAAAAAAAAAAAAAATCTTTTCCCCCTTTAAGACCTTTTAATCTCCATCTTCAGCCAATTTAAGCTTTTTTTTTTTTTAAGTAAAAGGTCTCCCCTTTCTCTCTCAAGAAAAAACATCCATTTAGAAATCATCATTTAAGCATTCAGCCAAGAATATCAAAACAAAAGATCAGAAAAAAGTGAAGAGGCTCGGACAAAGGAGGAGCCAGAGCTGCCACCGTTCACTGGAGTCAACCACCACCACTGTGAGGTTCATCAGAAAATCACTGTAAAAACTCCTCAGCCCTTTTGTTGCTATCACTCTATCATTTTGAAAATGAGATGTTATGTGTCTTCTTGCTTTTAAATTTAAATTTCTCTTTCTGGTATTTTTTGAAGTTTCAATGCTCTGTGATTGGATTTGGATTAATTTAGCTTTCTGCAAAACTCTGGACTGATTACTTGTTAAATTACATGAGAAAAGCTCAATCTTCATTTGGCCCATTTTATGTTTGATGAAATGTCTTAATGAAACTTTGAGCCAAGAGATGAATTTCCTCAATTTGTACGTGGGTGAGGATGATTCCGGCCAGTCCAATGCTGGCCGGAACTCGTGAATTCGCGGGCCGGAGATGATGATTTCCATTTGCTAGTGATACCTCCATCAAAGAAGCAAGAACGAAATAGATCAGAAACAACAGTAGTCGCTGGTTCGTTTGGAGAAGATGACCAATTCTTGGAAATTTGCACTCTGGTCCTTCAGTTTTTTCTTTCTTTGTAATTTAGCTCCTAAAGGTTTAGAAATTTGGAATTTGACCCTAGAACTTGTTTTTAATGTTTTTGATTAGCTCCTTAGCCAATATCATTTAACCTTTAGTTTAGTTAATTAGTTTAATTAGTCAAGTTAAATTGTAATTATTATTTTTATTTTTTTTTAGAATTGATGTAACCCATAAGGGGCATAGGACATTCAATCCTTGTAATTTCCTTATTTTCTTTCTTTTCTTTTATTTTTTCTGTTATTACTTGTGCAATGTGATCGAGTGGGTCGAGAGTGCATTATTCCTTGGCTTTTCCAATGGAGGCCATGGAATCCAAATTTTTTGTTTATTTTACTTTTATGTGCTATGTATGTTTTATGTGTCTAGATATTAATTACATGTTATGCGTTTAGCTTAAATTAACTCATTTTTTGGCCTTAAAATTAAGAGAATAAAGTCAAACTTGCAACTAGTTTTTACCGGGTGTTGGGGGGTGCTTGAGGGTAAAACCTTGACCTTCCCTCCTCACAAATGTAACTCCCGAATTCCTCTGATTTTGAAAGATCTGGAGTTGTCTAGTTAAAGGGTTTGCTTATATTTTTCTCAAAAATTAAAATCTTTCTTTAGGTAACTCGGTACACATAGATTCCATACTGAGTGGCGACTCCAAATTTTTAAGAACCCTTTTTCTAGACTTTAGTGGGCCCAAATCCGTCGCCTTTGACAAGTTCCCATCTAGGCATTTTTTCTTTTTATTTTACTTTTGAAAATACTGACAAAATCATCTCAAAAAACAAAATTTTCCTTAAATACTCATTTTCGTATCATTTTCATTATTATAATAAAAAATGGGGCGCGACATATATATGTATATTAACGATTGTTAATATCTAAGTTAAGTAGGGAAAGATGTAAGATAATTTTTTATTGGTTATAAATTTATAAGCTTATTTGGGAAGAATTTACATTTGTTTAACTTGCTTGTCCTATTTATATTTGTCTATAGTGTTGTTTCCTTCTTGTATTTTTAAATTACAAACCATGCAATCCGTATATTTGCTGTAGAGTCAAATTTGTTTTGTTGTTTGGCTGCTTTTATCTTGAATGTCATCTGATATATATCAAATTTAGTGACAACACCTTGTGACAAGATCCTTTTGTCATAAATAAGTTAACTTTACTGACAATAGTACTTATTGTCCCATACAGTTAATTTTTTTATGACAACTTGTGTTATTGTCATTAAGAAAACACATATTTCTGTTAAAAGAAAATCACTAAAATATTGTTACAACATGAATTTTTTGGCTATGACAACACACTGTTGTTGTCATTCCCCTGTTTTGTGAAAAATAGCTCCACTTCCAAATGGTGAAAAGGAAACCAACCACCCCCCCTGTGAGGGTCTCAAAATTCTAATTTTTATTTTAAAATACATACTAATGTTTATATTATGTTTATTTACTAAAATATTAGTGAATTTATGCTTTGAGTGATTATTTTCTAATTTAGAGAATTTTTCTAGAATTATTTTCCGGTGTGTGGTTTCGGCCAGTTTAAGCATTAATTTTTGTTCCGAAGTATGAATAGTGACTTTAAGATGAAACCGAGCATATGTAGAGAGATATTACAGAGATATATTTAAGGTTGGAAAGTGTCGGAATGAGATAAAACAGTAAAAGTTAGAGTGTCGCGCGTGACGTGACAAAAAGTGGTCGTTTGACCACTTTTCCATGATTTGAGGAAATGGCACCTTTTTATCTCCCTTAAAGCCTCTTTTCTTGCTTCTTGTACTTCATTTTTCAGCCACTCTTAGAACAAAAAGAGAGAGAGGGAGGCCGAACCATAGAGAGAGAAAAGAGAGAGAGTTGTGAGGTTTCTTCCAACTTCATCTTCTTCCTCAAGCTTGACGACTCCATTGAAGACTTGGCTCTTGCTTCTTCTTCCTTCCTTGGCCACCGAGAGAGAGAGAGAGAGAGAGAGAGAGAGAGAGAGAGAGAGAGAGAGAGAGAGAGAGAGAGAGAGAGAGAGAGAGAGAGAGAGAGAGAGAGTGAGAGTGAGTGAGTGAGTGAGTGAGTGAGTGAGTGAGTGAGTGAGTGAGTGAGTGAGTGAAGTTGAGAGAGAGAAAAGAAGAGGAAAGAAAGCTTCTCCTTGGTTGGCTACTTTTTGTTCTTGAGCTTGGAGACGGAAATCATCATCAAAACAAGCGGATCGTGGGCTAAGATTGGAGCTTCTTGGAGTTGCTAAAGTTGAGAGTATCATTCTTGAGAAGAGCTCACAAGATCTTGTTTGATCTTGTTAGATCTAGATAGATCTGAAGGTATAAGACTCAAATCTCTTAGATCTAACTTGATTAGTGTTAAATATGGTAAATCTACGGTTTATTGTGCTAGAAATGTTTATATTTGAAATATTGGAGTTGGGCTCTTGGATTCTCAACTTAAGTAGCAGCCTTGAGGTGACTTTTAGATAGCGGACTTGAGGACCTGATTGTGGTTCTGATTAATATTCATGAAATGAGTTCATTTTATGGTTAAAAAGTAGAATTTGTTGTTGAAAATTTTGAAGGAAGAGAGAAAAAGCTGGCCGAACCTATGCCTAAACATTTTGACTTTTGATTTCAAAATTTTATGATGTTTCTTGGCTAGATTTGCTTAAACAAATATTTATTATGTTCATTTATGAGTATATGTTTGAATGAAGTGAAAATCTTGAATTTTAATGGTGAAAAGTTGAGTTTTTGCTAATTTTTGGGTAAATGTACTTTTGGATTGATTTGAGGGTTTGAAATGTTTTATCTATTCTTCCTGAACTTTGTGCTTTGAGATTTGGTGAAAATTGCTCTAAACATGTGTTAAAAACCTTGACTTAAGTTTAGTGTTAAGTTTAAACTCGAATGAGTGATTTTCGAAGTGAAATACCTCACTTTATGTCTTTGTACTAAGAAATTTAGAAGTTGCGAATATGGAGTACATTGATAGAGTATTTTGGTTCGTTGAGATATCAACTTGAAAATAGAATCTTTTAAGATGATTTTCGACTCAAATGACTACTTTTCATTCGAGCAAAGTTAGATGATTTCTTGTGCAGAATTTTGATAAAACAAATGAATAAGTTATTTGAGTTTAGTTTCGCTATTTGTGAGGCGAAACTTATTTCTCCTTTTTACTTGATTATAGGAGGTGAGGAAGGATTTGAACCAGATCCCACCTTGGAAAATGAACTTTGCTACTGTGGTGAGTTTCCATGCATGTTACTTGATTATGTAAATTTGATTTGGAATACGATTGATTAAGTGGTTTGATGTGAGAATTTGATTTTTGATCCATCAAATGGAGTAGTGTGTACTTTATCGCACTTACTCCTATTTGAATGGTAAATTTTGTAAAAGTATTGTTGTGACATTTCAAGTATGTTTTGAACCTTTTGACTTGGGATATGATGTGAATTCTGATTTGAGTATATGATGTGATGTGATGTGTTTTGTAATTATTATTCTCGAGAATATTTAAATCTCCTTGGTAAGTTATCGATTCGAGCCGTTGGGAAAGCTCAGGTCGAGGAGATTTAACAACCTTGGGCTACGAGATAAGTTGTGTGCTCTGGACTTTGCATATGGCCTTGTCCCTGTTGAAGAGCAATACACAAATATATAAGTTTATGTGAGGTGGGCGGGCCCGTACGGGGGTTCTGGTGGAGTAAGGAGTAAGTGGTTGTCTACTTGGTTTTGTATGTGAAAGTTGACGGAGTATCAACTATGTGATTTGTGCACCAGTCCATGAACGTGCTCCAGTTTCAAGAACCCTAGCCCCTGAGGGCTACCCGTATCCTACCTTTGAGTTGTTAATTGCTTTCCTTATTTGCTTATTTCTATATATATTAACTTGGAGTGAGAATCTCATATGTGTTATGTGCATTGCATGCTTTTTGGAACTCACTGGGTTTTTAACTCATTCTTTCAAATTTGTTTTCCTTACCAGGGACTGAGAACCCAAGTGAAGGTGCCAACAGTTAGAATTAGGGTTTTCTTTTGCATCTGGCTGGTGAAACTTGAGTTGTGAATTTGGGATATTGTAAGTACTCTATGTATTTTGAGATTTTAAGATTTGATGAATGAATTGTGAGTTATCGTTTAATTTAAATTGTTATCTAAATTTTGGGTTTGTGAGATTGAAATAGTTTGATTATGAGTTGATTGTAAAATTTGGAATTGGTATTTTTAAATTGTTTCTTTGAGGAATTAGAAATCATTTGTGTGAGTGAGTTCTGGCGAGAGTTAGGCAGGTGGTCCACTGATACATTAGGGTACGCCCTAGGGAGAGGTGGGGCTGTCACACCCCCCTAAAAAAAATGCCACTCCCAATCTCTCTCTCTCTGCACTATCTATCTCTTGTCCTTCTGTTTAATCTTTTTCCCTAATGATCCAGTTGGGTTCGCCCCTTTGTTAGGTTCCCCTTCCCCCCCTAAAATAAATAGGTTAGAGCAGGAGTAGATTATAGAAAAATGCCGTTTAATAAAAAAAATTAATCTTTTTCCCGTCTTTCTCACAGTTTTTAAGTCTCTATCATCTTTTTGAAGAAATTTTGTAAGAATTAATAGTAGATTTAGCTCAATTTTGTAGTTATTTCTCTTCATTTTTGGTCGTTGTGCAGATTGGCTGAAGGATCTATAGAATTTCAAGTAGAAATTGTTTGTCTAAGCAGCACTGTTTAACGAAATCCTTGGTTTAGTCTTAAGAAAATTCTGCAGTGAATCTCTTGGCTTTCCATGATCTCATATGATTCAAATGTGAGGTAATTAAAATTACTTAGGGTGCGTTTGATAAAACTGAAATCTAAAAACTGAAGTCTGAAAGTCTGAATTCATTAAGTGATTGAATTGTTGAGCATTAAATCTAATACATTTGAATGTACATCACATTCAGTGATAAGTGAATAGCTTATCACTTATTTTTGGGAGCAAGTTTTGCCTAGAAAATTCAGTGCCATTTAATTTATTCAGATGTCTATTTTCGGTTATCAAACGGTCTGAACGTGTTAAGATCTGAATCCATTAAATTTAAGTGCTGAATTGTGTTATCAAATGGGACCTTAATCTCTTTTCTTTTTTCTGCAATCCTTAATTTATATGGAAATTTTAACGAATAGAAGGAAATTAATTGTAAAACTTGGAGTAATTGATTTGTAACATGGATTCTTGTGGTGTTTTCACAATTTTTTTAAATTTAATGTGATTTGAAGTGGAATTTATGCAGCTCTGGTTTCAAAATTCAATTTGCGATGTCTTTTGATTTACAAGTATGTGATTTTGGTCCACTCTTCTAGGATCTGAATTAAAGTTCATTCATTTTTTTGTGGTTTTTTTTTTTTGGTGTAAAATCTGGCACTATATTAGTCAATACAATTAACATTTATATGAAATTTGCCTCTCTTAATTGTCCAAAAAAAAAAAGCACGAGGCAGAGTATTATAATCTCCGTAAAGCTTATTTAAGACACTCTAGTAATCTGCCCTTTGTTGCAGATTATTGCTAGGCTTATGGAAGTGGAAGTTGAGGAAGAAAGGAGAGCTGTGGAAAGTGCTACGATTGGTCTTTCTGGTGAGGAATATAAAAAACTTATAGGTGCAGTCGTGGGAGGAGCAGTGAAGATGATAGTGACATTATCAGTTTCTTCATCTGCTTATTGCATTTGTGATGATTAGGTGTTGATGGTGTGCTTTGGTTGCAATTAGTTGTTTGCTTGCAAAGATTTTGAGTGTATTATTATTATTATTATTATTATTATTATACATCAAATATTAGAAGAAACATAATAACTATATAACCACTCCTAATCATACGTATCCCAATCCCCCATTGAAATACAAAGTCAGTCTTTCAAAGTGGTATAGTCTTGTTATCGATTCTTACATTTTATGAGACTACATAATAATATGGGCAGAAGAAACGTAGGGTACTCTTGCCTAAGTCTCGCTTGAGTACTCCCTTAGACATGTTTGTGTGCATATCATTTTTTTGTTTTACTCTTCCTTTATTCTCAAGACGTTTTTAGTTGTCACTCCTATTTTTCCTAAAATATATATTTATACTTGTTTTGTAGTTAATGAAGCAGTTGACCAACCCTCACCTTCAAGTGATCCTCTCGTTGCATAATTATAATTATACAAGTATTTTTATTTGCAAGATTACTACATCTGGATTGAGTTCCTTTTCTTTTCCATTTTTTTGGGTGTAGTTTTGTGTTATAATGCTGTTGAGTTAACATTTTACTCCACTCACAACTGTCCTATAAGAAACAAAAAATTACCATAATGTGCTTTTCTTCCCCTCTCTTCAAATTACTGATGTCAATGGAAGGACAAAAACTTCTGCTAAACTTCTCTTGGCCAAAGATATGGAAACCAAGGATGATGACAATAAAAAGAAAAGATAAGCATTAACTGTCTTGTCTTTTAGAGTTCCCAAGGAGGTTCTTGTTCAATGGTAAAGATTAAGGTCTCACAAAATAGCTATGTTTTCAGACTCGGACCGGAAAGCAAACCGGCTGAACTCAGGAGTCAGGGGTCGATGGGTCCGACCGGGGGTCGAATCGGATGATGTCATAAATATATATTAATAAATTTAATCAAAATAGTATATAAAAAATTTCCTTAAAAAATAGTACATAAAAATTCCCTCAAATTGGTAGTTTTCAACTTTATATATATATAAAATTTTCTCAAATTGGTGATTTATGACTTTATATACAAATTTGAGAATTTTATATTTAATCACAAATTTGACTTAAAAAATATAAAAAATATATATATATAGGTATAAATGTAACTTAAAAAATGTATTGGATTAATTTTACACTTTATTAAAATAATGAAAGGTTGAACCATATTTACTAAAACTTAAAAAGTGAGTTTGAAAGGATATGATGGGTTAAAGGTTAAAAAAAAAAAAAACTGGTCAAATAGTCAAAATTCGGTCAACCGGTCAAACCCGGGTTTTGACCGGGTTTTGAAACTTCCGATTTTTAAGGATGACTCGGACCGGATGCCTGGTCGGTTCTCGGTTCAACTGGTCGAACCGGCCGGTCCGGTCCGAGTTTGAAAACATAGCAAAATAGAGTTTTTGAATTCAAATTCTCCTTCGTCCTCCTCTTTTCTTAAATCCCACCCCTCCCCTAGGTTTTAAAAAAATAAAAATAAAAATCTTGTAAGACAAAATTTCTAGCCTTTGATGTAATCATTTGTACATATAACATATTATTCACTGCATGAATTAGGTTTACTCTAACCTACAACTCCAGTTACAACTCAATGGTTTACGCTCATGATTGGCCAAAAAAGAGGTAAGGGATCACTATATGTACATCAAATTTAACATAATATGTGGGATCTATAAAAATTTGTTCTATATTTACTTTATATCTAAAGTGAGTTGCATCTTGAAGAAATAGATGTACACCTTGTGGAATTGGACAAAACACCACAAATAGTCAACCTGATAATCATTTGTGCCCCAAGTCCTGTTGGTGTTGTGCAGCTGATATTTGGTTGATAGACCTATTAAATCATGTCAGGCTTTTAGATTTAAGTCCTTCAAAGAATGAGTTCATATTATAATATGTTATATATAGCATGAAACGTGAATGCATTTCCTCTGAAGTCTAAAACTTCTTCCAGCTCAGAAAAAGAAATGTCATTTATAATGTGGAATGGAAACTATATGTTGAAGACAAACAAATCATGAGATATTGTAGTGACATGACAAAATTTTGGTCCAAAGAGAATTCATCTTCATTAAATACACAAGTAACTGCTCCTAAGTGTTAAATCGAACAAGGCAAAGAGAGGCTGTGTGGAGCAGGGTTCGCCATATCGTCCGAGTCGGTTATGACTCGGATGATTCGTAACCGGAACAAAGCATTCCGGTATGATACCGAGACCCGAATCAAATTTTTTCCTATATCCGAGATGTCTCGCATCATACCGGCCGGTATTGGACGAGATATTTCACTGATACACCAAATCGGACGAACTCGCCGATTCGCATCCGAGTGAATTCAGGAATCCCAAAAAACAAAAATCTGAATTGTACGTGTGTTCTTTACAGGCTTTTTACAGGCTTTGCCGGCTTTCAGAAACCACCAATTCGACAAAACAAGCATTCAGGAACCCCACCAATTCAATAAAACAAGCTATTTACAGACCCATAACCACAAGCTCTGGTTTTCTTCAAACAAGAAAGAGGAAAAATCTTGCCTTGAAACAAAATGAGCCAATTGAGAGAATATTAACTTACCTTTAGCAATAGCCAACAACATCTACCCTTCAATCTCATCTCCAACCTCCGTTGCCTCTGTTCTTGAGAAAACATGTGAGCTGTGGTTTTCTGCCCTCAAAATTTCGTATCTGCCCTCAAAATTCTTCCGCCCTCATCTCTTCTTCTGCTGTTTTGTGTGACAGAGGCAAAAAATTTGTCCTTCAATTGCATCTCCAGCCCTTCGCCGTTGTCTATTCTCTCTGTCCGCCTCTTGAGCAAACCAAGAGAAGCCTTCGCCTCTGTTGAACGAAGAGGGAAGTGTTAATTAGAAAGCGGAAGAGGGAAGGGTTAACTAGGAGGCGGAAATTGACCGAAGAAGGGTTAATTAGATTTGGACTTGGATTTCGCCCAATTTAAGCCAAAATGTTGGGTTTTTC
The DNA here is from genome assembly GCA_013103745.1 of Gardenia jasminoides. Taxonomy (NCBI): domain Eukaryota; kingdom Viridiplantae; phylum Streptophyta; class Magnoliopsida; order Gentianales; family Rubiaceae; genus Gardenia; species Gardenia jasminoides. The sequence goes on from CM023105.1 coordinate 19,213,593, forward strand.
TCTTCTAATATAAATCAGTATTATGGGTTTCAAAACATGGATTTGGCATTTCAATTTTGAAGGGTAATTGTTGTCTTAAAGACCACTTTTATTGGGCCTATTATTGGGAAGCAAAAATTAGCCACCAAATTCAGCTAAGGTTTGATAATTTATTTGTATTAATTTCTTTATTTATTTGTAATTGTTAATGATATTAGTTCTAGTTTACTATTTTTTTTAGATTTAGAATAAAGTATGTTATTTATGTGATTTACAAATTTATTTTACATATTCTTAATAATATAACTAGTTAGATTAAATTGACAACTGGATGTCATTATTTGTTTTATCATGTAATAAATAATAAATTTACACTTCACATTCCTGATTACAATTATGTAACTTTCATACTGTCATTTAATTTTTCGACATTTCTATTTCTTGTGTTAAATTTAATTATAAGCAAAATAATTGAAACTAAGCAAAAAACCAAAAAAGATGAGTGTTCTGTATTGCTTTCGTTTTGTTCTAGCAATAGGACTTCCGATAGAGTGCATACACAATATAAAACATAAGGCATTCAACATTATAACTAGTACAAGAAAAGTTTATGAAAACAAATATAAACTAAATTATTGAATTTTATATAAACAATTTAACTATAAGTTCCAATTAATTTTAAAAAAATTAAGTGATTGGATTATAGATTAGTACATTATGTTTGTCATTAAACATGACTTAAAAAATTAATATATGTAGATATTGAAAAATATTTTTATTAGCACCCAATAATTAAATTAATATGTTTAATATCACATCTAAAATTATAATTTTGACAATGCAGGGATGTAATGGCTTCGAATCAGGATATTGGTTGGGATTATGCTACTCCAGTTGGCAATAGTAGAAAGATTTCAAAGTGCAATTGTACATGGAGGAATTACATGAATGAAACAGTATATTGGACATGTAGCAGGACAAGTAGAGGCATGTCCAAATGCTCCAAGAGAAATAACAGAACTTTTGAAAGAACATTTGAGTCAAGGTAAGAGTGCAAGAGTTGCAATTAAAAAAAAAAAGGAAGCATTGCGTCGATCTATCAATCTCCTGGATGAAAATGAGAATAATGACGATGATGATATCTTTGAAATTGATGAACAAGAAATGGACATTTTGGAAAAAAGAGATTACAAGCGAGCTATGAGAGAAAGTAGATACATGGCATTTATGGAAGAACAACGTAGGCATTCTGTATCTGGAAAACGGCCATCCACAAATTTTATGCCAGGTACGTATATAGAAATATCTAAAAATTCATATACTATTTTTAGAGTATAAGATTTATTTGATAAAAAAAATATTACAAACTTATATGCTATATTGTAGGGAGTAGCAGCAGTTCAAACATATCTGATCTACTATTCTCTGGAAGCAAAAGAGTTTTCTCACAGAGTTTTAAAGCTAAAGCAGGAGATTTGGGGTCAAAAGGAGTTTATGCTTACATGTTTCCCTCTAAGAATAAGTCGGTAAAAAATCTGTTCTCCAAAGAAAATGCCAAAAGAGTTGGTAAGGCAATTTCGAAATTCTTCCATTTTAATGCAATACCATTTCATGTGGCTGATAGTGGCCCTTATTATCAATCGATGATTGATACAATTGCTAGTGCTGGAACTGGCATTCAAGGACCAACAGGTAAACAAATTGGAGGTGAATATCTAAATGAGGAAATGGTAGAGGTTGAGCAATACATCAGCTCCTTAAAACAAAAATGGAAAACATATGGGTGCACAATCATGTGTGATGGTTGGAGTACTCGGACAAAACATCCAATCATTAATTTCATGGTATACTGTGATAGAGATATGATATATCACAGTTCTGTTGATTGTACAAACAAGACAAAGACTGCAAGTTTTGTATTTTCATTGATGGATAAGGTTGTGGATTCCATAGGAGAAGAAAATATCATACAGATAGTCACTGATAGTGAATCTAGTATGAAGGCAGCTGGGGAGCAACTGATGAAAAAAAGGCGACATTTGTTTTGGTCTCCATGTGCGGCACATTGTATTGATTTAATGCTTGAAGACATTGGTCAGATGAAGGCAATAAAGGAGGCTATCAAAGATGGCAAGAGAATTACCAGTTTTATATACAATAGCAACAAAGTGGTAAATCTGATGAAGACATATACAAATAACAGAGAATTATTGCGACCCGGTATAACAAGATTTGCCACTGAGTTCATTGCAATGGAAAGTATTCTTCGCCATGCTACTAAATTGAAAAGAATGTGCACTTCAGATAAATGGGAAGAGTATAATAACAGTTCTAAAAGAAGGGAAGAAGCTGCTGAAATGTATGATTTGATTTTGTCAGAAAGATTTTGGAAAAAGGTATGGCGGGTTTGTGCAATCATGGAGCCACTAGTGAAAGTCTTAAAAGTGATTGATCAGGATAAAAAACCCACACTACCCATTATATATGAGGCAATGGATAGGGAAAAATTGGCAATACAAAGTGCAGTGAAAGATTTTCAAAAGTATTGGGATATTATTGATGACAGATGGTATAGGCAACTACACCGAGACTTACATGCAGCAGGTAAGTATGTTTACAATTATAAGTAAATATTTTTTAAGAAATATACTTTATTAAAGATTTTCTCACTTGATTTTTTTTGCTCATTGGTTCAGCCTATTTCTTAAATCCAGTTCTTCAATATTTCGGCACTTGTGAATTTAATACGCCTGAAGTTCGAAGAGGATTGAAAGAAGTAATTAAAAGGCTTGAACCAAATTTAGAAGTGCAAGCAAAAGCAATGAATGAGGTAAAGAAAAGTATAATATTTCTTTATTAATTTGCAAAACTTTATATTTTTTTAGATTAATTATAGTTTAATTTTATGATATTTTTAGATAAGCATATTCGTGAACAAAATTGGGGAGTTTGGAAGTGCACTTGCAATTAAAGCAGTGACTGCATCTTTACCAGGTTTATAACTATAATTTTATCCTTTACATTATATTATTCATCATTATATAATTTTAAGGACACTTATTATATATGCATCATATTTATTTTTTTGAATTATATGTTTTTAATAGCTGAATGGTGGAACATGTATGGTGAAGAAGCTCCTAATTTAAGAAAAATTGCAATTAAAGTTCTGAGTCAAACTTGTACATCATCTGGATGTGAAAGGAATTGGAGCACGTGGTCTTTGATACATACAAAGCTTCGAAACCGATTGGCAATTGAAAATTGCATAAATTGGTGTATGTGCATTACAACATGCGGCTTAGAGTGAAAAATTTGATGTACAAACATGACACCGATGATTTTTATGATCCAATTGATTTGAATCACATTTTTGATGAAAATGATATATTAAATGAATGGGTTCAAGAAAATGAGCCATCTGTGATTCATGAAGATGATTTAAATTGGTTAGATCAAGCCATTAATGATGATGAAGGGAGAGAACAGGGTCATCAAATTGATCATGACAGTGACATGCCTTTGTCCAAATTCATAACTGCTAAGAAAAAGAAACATAAGGAGCAAGTATCTATGAGTAAAGACAAGAGCATTGGGAAGAAAAAAGTTATATCCAAACCCATTTCATCTTCCTCTACCAACAATTCTAGCAGTGGAGAAGATGACAGCAGTGGTGGTGCTGGTGATGATGATGATGGAGGGGCAAACACAAGAGATTCTCAACGAAAAAATTTTAGTGCTGGTAGTGGTAACTATCAGGGTAGCCAATATACTACTGGTATGTCATGGGCTCAAGGAGATGACAACTATTATGCTACTCAAGACACTGATCATGGTTATCGTCCTGGTATAGAAGCACAAAGACAACATTTGAATAGAATAATTGAATTTCTGAGCGAAGATGACTCATCTTACTACTCAAATTCCAAGAGATATTCTGGAGTCCATGAGCACATGCAAGATTTGAATATAGGTCATTCATATAGAGCCTATGGTTCTAATAACAGTTTGGGTACTAGATGGTTAGGACATGAGTTTGAGCGATCATATGCACCTTCCACTGGTTATAATTCTGAATATAGATCATATGGTGGACCTGGCCATCTTCAGAGATCCAGTAGTGTTTCTACTAGTGGATACTATAATCGGCCAATTGGAACATATCATGAGGGATCTGCATCTGATTCAAGTAGCATTGGCTATCATGGACACAATTATGGCTCATCGAATAGCACCACTGATAGTTTATATTATCGAGGGTTCAGTTACTACCATAGAGGTGAGGAATGTAGATCAAATCCACCACATTTTGATCACGGGTCATCTAGTGCATCATCAAATTTAAGAGATGAACAATATGATTCATACATTTCTCCCTACTCACATGAAAGAAATCAAATCCAAGTGCCTTATTCGTAGCATGATAGGCCAGGAGATGAGCATGATTTTGAACCTGCTCGTCATTCTACGTGGTATTAATAGGTATGTAAAGAAAGTAAATATATGTTCTTACTATATTTGATAGAATTTAAGAATTATACATGTTTCATGAATTTCAATATTTCGTTGATATTTATTATTATTTTTCTTATTTTAGGAGATTGAGTTCCATCACTTGGGCAGTGCAGTTGATCAATATAGGGTGAAAATGCTTATTGAGAATATGGTGAAAATGTTTGCTTCTTTATGTCTTTGTATTTTGTAATATTATTTGATAGGTATTGATTTCTTTTGTTGTTTGAACTAAGCACTACTACTTCCTCTTATTCTTATTGTATTGTATAAGATATGATGGTTTCACTCTTATATTTAATTTTTCATATCATATGAAATAGGACTAGAAGGCATACTTGATGGTAAAATCATTTGCTGCTAATCCTATATTCTATGGTTACGGCAGATTACTTTATTTAAATAATTATTAAGTATATATTATAATGTAGGTATTTAGAAAATTTAATTTCATAAATGTGCTTGCTGTAGTATTTTCTATTTTTAGTAATTTTTTCATATTTTTTGGAAATATTTATATGCTATAATGTGCGTATCGTCCGATATTTGACCGATATGCCGCGACGGATGTGGAACAACGGCGACGGTGACAAGACCGCGACCCACGACGGCGAACCATGGTATGGAGTAATACTGCTCAAGCACTTGATGAATTCTTGATGACTTCCCTGTGGATCCTCCATTTGCCTAATTGAATTGATGTGTTTTTGTTATATGAACTCGCCTTCTTTTTTCCCCATTTTTCCCTGAAGAACAAAGATAGGAGGAAATGCATCTACTGGTTTCTACTCGTCCTCTAATCCACTGCTTCACTGCAGGGGATGGCTAAGTCCCAGAAGCAATTCACCTCTAAACTCCACAATACTTAGAAATTTCATGGAATCACACTTTTCAAGTTGCAACTTTTCCCTTTAGGCTGTCAATAAGAAAAGTTGCAGAAATGATGAAAATAAAATTTTGACTCCTAGCCATAGCTATGCTCACGGCTACTCACTTCGTCCCATTAAATAGGAATTTTTCATGGATGCTGGCGTGTAAGCTGCTTAGTTATCTTGACAAATCACCTGTTCTGTGGTGTTTGGATTGCAGTTTTCTATCAAAATATTTTTTATATTTTCTGTGAATACTTTTCTTGACCCTTTTTTAGTGCACATACATTAAATCGTGACAACACATTTTTCTACAAAACCCGTAAACAACAATCCAAACCAGATTTTAACTTCTAACTTCATAGTTTCATGTTTGACTTGGGTCCTAGCTTTCATGGAAAGTCGTGTAGTTTACACATACAAATATTAATTTAGGTGAAAAATACACTTCGAAGTAGATAATTATGTAATAGAATTTATTATCAAATTATTTGGATATAATCAACTAGCTAAAATTCCGTGTACATAAATAAATATGGGACCTCAATTGACTAAACCAATTGGTGAATCTAAATTAGATCAGATCAAATCCCGTACACACCTTACCAAAAAGAGAATGAGAGAGAGATAGACCTTCCCAGTTAGTGTGTTACTCGCTTGTTGCTAGAGATGAGGGGCTCAAGGGAGCCTTGACTAATTTTTCTTTTAATTGCCAGTGGCAAAATATTTCTCGTCAGATATAACACCACTGACATCTGGACTTGTGGAAGTAAGGGAGTCTACTAATGTTATAACTAAAGGAGCTTCGTCAGTCAGTGAATCCTGGCTATTCTTGAAACTACTTTCAGCTCTTCAAGGCAAGGCTTGAAGGTTCATTGGAAGATCTCAACTGATTCTCTACAAGAAAATGCTGGTATGACATTTAGCTCATAACTCAAAGGAGTTTTTGAGGACATTCAAAGTCACACAAGAGAGGATATTACAAACTAAAAAAAGGAAAAAAAAATTGTCTGCATCATTTGTTTGAATAAATGAGGAGCTGATCGCCTTTGGACATATCAATTGCTTAAAGCTCATCTAAATTAACTACTTAGTCGTATCAGTTGCTTGCCTATTCTGACTAGTGATGAATTAAGTTGATAAGTTATATTTTGCCTATCCTAAGTGACAAAGTCATTGATGATTTACCATGTCAGTATCATGCACATCCAAAAAGGACCTTCTACAACTGTGTGATCCAACTGTGGCATAGTTGCAGAGCAAAGAAAGAATAGTAGACAGTCTGCCAATCTTGTGATAAAGGAATCATCTCTCCTTTTGAGAATAAATGCCAGTCCTTATGGTAATTATTTTCATTTATCAACTTCTTATAATGGTGTATGACAAAGTTGTAATGAACAGAATATATTGAATAAATAACTTGTAAGTATGATGAATTTGTCTCTGCCTAAGAAGATTAAGATGCAAGTTGAAGATATCTGAAAACAATCATAAAAATGCATAAGTTAAAGCAATTATTAGCTAAACACTCTAGATGTGATCATCCACTTCAGTCATGAAGTTCAAATTGTTAACATAGCAAATAGTATTATGTGATGTCAAAGGTTTGCTATGCATCATTCATGGTAAAAAATGTAGATTTGCATCAAAGAACATTTATTCTTTGGATTGAGCCACCATAATCTTGCAACTGTAAAAAAGAGGAATGTGAGCCACAAAACTAATTTCGAACAAGGAAGCAAGAAAGGAAGTAAATATGATTACATCGCAAGCAAGATCTAGAGGATGACCAAAAATTTCAGGGCATTTTTGTCCATGTCAAGGTGGCATTTTGAGATGCTTGTCAATGCTATGTAAAGGTAAACAACATCATTTTCATTAAATAAAGACTCCAAAGAAGAGGATGCACTTTTATGCAAGAGGATCATGGGATTCATTCATCATTATAATATTATTTTAATAATTTTAGGGCAAAAACCAGCTTGATGTTAAGTATATTACAAAGCTTTTCTTAATTTTTGTTTTGGGGGCCCGGGGTGTGGGTGAGGGAGTGGAATAAACCTTTGCCTTCATGAAGTTCATTTGACTTTATGTTCGTTCATTCAGTTTCAATCTTTTGCACCATTTTGGCGTCCCTAAGCTAAGCATCATTAGTCAATTATTTAGCACAGTTTCGAGGTACATGTTTACTGATGAGATGTAAAAACAGCATGGATTGTTAAAAATGTTAAGGACCAAGTGATAATTTGAATCTATAATCATCCTTGTAAACACAATCACCAGGAAGGAGATGCGAAATACGTTACACCAGAATTTATCTTTTACCAGATTTGACAGACCATCTTCCTTCAAACTTCTTGAAATCACCATCAACCATGAAAAACTGGACCTCAAGATCATTTGCATGAATAACAGTCATTTGCAAATAGTTAATAACTGAGATAAAGTCATCACCTAAGAATGCCTAGTTACTGTTACCTAATTTGTCAGAATATACAAGTACAGCAACACTTGGAAAAATCTTCTTTGCCCTTAAAAATAGTGGAGATACGAGTTCTGCCCATGCCTCTCAAGGGAAGGTGCAAATGAATCTAGGTTCTTAGAAACATTGCTCGTTAGGAAATGAAAATAATAGGAAAGGAAAATGGATATGATGTAGCTTCTTTGTTATTAGAATTTTCTCTGCATAATATCAGTGACAAAATGGTGGACTGTAGAAGGATAGGACAACTCTAAAATCTTATGCAACATAATTAATATGATGGAGCTCCTTGAATGGTCAAAATGTTTTTCAAGATCCCTTGGGCACCACACTCGAAGAACTACACCAGTTACCTGAGAGTGTTGATATGTACGGCCACCTTTACCTTACACGTATCTTTATCAAAGTTCAATACTTAAACATTCTTCGCTTAGAGAAGGTTCCAATGCAACAGATGCAAAAGCAATTTGCAGCTCAAATAGTAGCCTGACAAATGCAGTTATGGGCATATTGAGTAACATAAGACAAATCTATGATTGGATATGGTTTTCAGAGTTAGTTTCCATGCAGGATGTGAACAAGGAATTCTCCCGCTGACAAATGGTTATGAATAAAAAAGAATCTAGTAATTACTACAATCACATTTACAGAAAACTAGTAGCACATGAAGCATACCATGTGTGATTGAACATTAAAATGTCCATTAATTCCCAAGAGGCTGAAAGTGATTTTGCAGAAAAATAAAATTGAGTATGACCCACTAGAAAACTCGGATGGAGTATAGAGTTACATATTTACAGAGATTGAAAGGGCAGATGATTGCAATTTTTGGTTATATGACGAGAACCAGAGGAAGCTCTAATGCTTAAGGTGGTGAAACATTTAAGGGCAACAATAGACAAATTTAAAACACTATCATAATGCATTTCTGATTTGTGAAAAAAATACTGTAACACTTTTTTGATGTGATGTATTTGAGATAAAAATGTGGTTGAAAATTATGTCGATGATGCAAGTAGAAATTTTTAGTCAATTAAGATCAATCCAACCACACTGAGTGTAAGGATGTAAACTCTGATTACACTATCTCTCCATTGATAGACTCTCAGACAACCCATGCTACTATTGATTGGGGCCCTATTTTTCTTACGCTTCAACTCACTCCCAAACAAATTCTAGTAAGATTTCCATGGAATATAATGAACAAACTTGCTGTCTACCATTTTTTTTTCCTGATATAGCATGGCGTTCCATTACTACATCCATGTATTATGCCGACCCCATGTAATCTTTACTACACCCAGTACTACTATAGAATTTACCTCTGTAAAATTCGCCTAACATATCTCTCATGAATACTTTATAAGAGAGAAGAGTGTCTCATCTCTGTCTTGTACAAACAGTTTCTATCAATAAAGTCTGATGAGAATTCTCTTGCAGATTTTCTTACAAGAGATGGAAGGCCAGATCAATAAATAGACAGATCTTCTATATCACCACGCTGACCTGCGCGAGGTTGAAATGTAAGAGGGGTCTTACGGGCATAAGCATTTTTGAGACGTGATACAACAATCCAATGACCACATGGAGTTTTAAAATGTATTTGAGATTGTAAAGTATCAAATAAGACTTTATGAAATAATTGAAGAAAATTATTTCCTAATAAAATATCTAATCGTGTATCAAAGAAATAGAATGGAGGACATTTAATAAGAAAGACACTTTGCAGGATGAGATGGTACAAAATCAATACGTGTCCAAACTGCAGTAAAAAGGAGGAAGAGGCCTCGTCTAGCTGTCAAAGTATGGAATAAGATGTAAGCTCTTACGTCATCCTAACTGCCAAGATGGGTACAAAACGGAGTCAGACATTTATCAAAATAATCCTACATACCGACCAAAGGACATCTTGATGCTCAAGGTTATTTCTGCAGGTCCAGATTTTGAAGATACAAATAGATTTGATGCCTTAAGGGGAAGGGTAATACCAGTCAGAGTCATCAAATTCAGATTCTTGATTGTAAAATCTAATTGGAACTGAGTAAAATTTTTCAAAATCATTCGGGTGGAGTGGCCCAGAATATTAAAATTCAAAAATGGATCTAGGTTAATCCAAAATTTTTTATATTTAAGATTTCCTCTAAGAACACCAAGTGTGGCTTCTTCTCTATTTTTATTCTGTTATCTATAATGGCTAAATCTATCGGTGTATTTAACCCTTCTCTAAAGGTTGCTCTAATGATCATTTGTATGGAATCGATATGGATCCATCCTATTGTGTCTCATACCTTTTCTGGTAATTTATTCAATTTATCATAAATATCTTTTTTAGATATTAATGGAATCATGACTTTATTTGTGGTTAAGCTATTTTCTAAAGCTTTTTCCTTTAGATTTATTCCATAAAACATATGATGTCTTCGAATATGAATTTTCATTTTTTCCAATGCAGGGACATTAAATCCAGTGTAAGAATTAAATCGAGATTAGAAACCGAATTTAGAAACAGAATCCTTAGCCGACCCCATGTAAACTTTACCCCCAATCAGTACTAAATGGTCCATTGCTGGCAACTTGTACTATTATGTTAGAATTATCTTAATCCTCTTGAGATGAAAGTACTCAAAATGACATGCTGTGCATGAAAATAGTCCCCAATCATATCCCAATATTCTGAGTCGAAAAAAGATAGTACCATCATTAACTTATATTGTGTATTTCCTGCATTCTAAAGCATTTAAGTTTTTATGATTTGTAACTTTTCTGAAACAATAGAAACAAACCTAGTTTCCAGTTACTCTTCAATTACAAACCACCTGAACTCTTTGTAATTGTGAATCTACAGCAGTAGAGGTATAGAACAAATACATCCCCTTGATCTTAAAAGCAGACTTGACAACAGCAAAAGTTAGTGTTAGGAACAATTAGCATGCCAAGTTCCCAGGACATGAGAGAACCAAGATTTTGTACAATGGATCATTCATAAATTATACTTCTTTTTCATTTCTCCTCTAAGGATAGCAAATTATGTTAGTGAAGAAATTGTAGGATCCTTAACCAAGGAACCAAAAAAAAAAATCATAGAAAGGCAAGTCCAGTAGCAGCATTACCAAGAGCAAAAAATTACCACCTCAGCCTTAATTCTACATTCCCGCCATTATCACATGAACCTCACAGTGGACTTCTCTCTCCTTCTCCTCTCTTCCTCTGAACTATACTTTTTATGATGGTTTCTGTGTTGACTATGACCATCATGTGAAATGTTACCATTGGAACTGCATTTTGGTTCATTAGTGACGGAAAACAAAGCAACAGACTCCTTTTCCAAACAAGATTTGAGCCCATAAGTAACGTTCCTGTGTTTGCATTCAAAACAGACATTGACAGTAAATGCTACATGAATCGAGGTTGGAGGCTTGCTGGTAACCTTGATCATGGAGTGAAGTTGTCAGTTGCTGAAGTTGCACACCTCCGTGCCTGTTGTTGTTTATATAAAGCCCCACAACACAAGTTAGGTGTGTTTAGAACTAACATAAAGACATTTTCAAATGATTCTTTTATACAATTTTGACATTATAGCATACACCATGTGATGCTGACTGTGTTTTCCAGTACAACTAAGTTATTAGATGGAGTAATGTAGAATAGACTAACTGCTCTGTTCTATCTAATTGCTTTACAAAAACTTCATACCTTCAAATGTTCTTTCAGTTAAAGGGATAAAGAACACCAAAACTTGATAGACAACAATGAAAAAGTAATTCTCTGGAAACGAATTGTTTTGACTTCCATAACATCAATATGGAAAAGCAAGATATGATCAACTCCAATGAACTAATAGGACAAGACAAGAAATGGAAACTTTGCATACGATCCCTGCAAAAGATTGCTGAAATGCAACAATCCTTTTTTTCCAAAATAATATCCATGAAATTTTCAGCTAAACAAACACATAATAGACTGTAGAAACTCCATTCTGCAAACTAAAACATCAAATGTTTAATAAGCAAACCTTGCTGCACTAAGATTGAGAGCATAAATTCCACACAAGAAACACAGAGATTTTTGTTCAATGAGAAAGGAATAAAGGTGTGCCTCACATCACCCGTCGTGGTAAAATTTCATGTCACACCCTTGCCCTCTCCTAGACTAGGGATTCAACAATTCCCAGTGTTCAATTACACGAAACAATGTAGATACTGAGACAACAAATACAGTAAATAATACAGCAAATAATCTCGATGACACCAATTTAAAAAGGAAAAAAATCTTCTTTGCCACGAACTGGCCACTACGATATCTCTAATAATCACCCAGGCCCCTAATCGTCCCCCCTCCCATAATCCCTTCAAGCCACCCCACATCCACCCTTGACTTCACTTACCGCCAGTTCCCCAGACCACATACATCCCAACTCTCCTCTCCCCAGCATGGTTGCGCAAAACCACCAAGCATTCGCAGACGAACCACGGCCAATTCCATCCTACCCTACAATGGCAAAATGACTGATACTTCCCTAACTCGGAATACATACACAAATATACTTGCATAAATGCATCTAACCAGGTGAAATTAAAGATTATCGTACAAAATTTCTGAAATGAGAGATAGAAAGAGAGTAAGAGAGAGAATAGACGGGAGTTTGTCTGAGCAAAGTTTTGGACAGACGCAGAGAGGTTTGAGAGTAATTTGGCGGGACAAAGTAGGTAGTGGCCAGCGGTAGTTAGTTGCGATCATTGCTCCTCCAATTTTTTTTTTATTTTTATAAATTTATTAGTATCATGACACCGGACCATCCGGTCCTACTGGGTTGTTGCATTTACTATAGTACTTGGTGTCCCGTTGCAATAATATGAAATACTATATGTAGGGTAAATTTTGTTGTACATATTGACATTAGTATAGATGCATATCATATGCATAAGGTTTAATATTCAAATTTAAATTGTGACAAGTATGTAGGTTCAATCGTCAATCAGCTATCACTATATATACTGCAGCATAAGAAAGATTAATCTTTTTATTTAGGATTAATTACATTTACCTCCCTTGAGATTTGACTAAATTACATATCAAATCTTGAGGTTTGTTAATATTACCAAAACATCCTTTGTCCTCGCGAATCTACAACCATTAGGCCCCTGCTGTCAAGCTCCTAACTTTGAGTATCATATTCCTAACAGGATTAGCTTGATTTTTTTTAGTTAAAGACCATTACTACCCTTAAAATCCTAAACCATTGAGAGAAAATCAAGAACTAATCCAACCAACCTAGAAAACCTAGAAAATCCAACTTGTAGAATTGATTTGAAGCTTTGGTGCATTTTCTTGTTGGCTTATTATGCTCAAACACCAAGTACATAAAGGTATAAGACACTTCATGCCCTGATCTCTTGCTTATGTTTATAATTTAGGGTGATGTGAAATGATTTTAGTTGAATTGTTACTTAAATGATAGATTGGAGCTTGATTGTGTGAAATTTATCTAAATCTTCGCATGGTTACATGAGAAATATCTTAGTACTTGACCTTGAATCATGTAGCTTACCAAGTGTTTGATAGTAGTATTGGTGTATAAGTTGGATTTTGGTAAGATTGTAAACAAAAGGAACCAAGAAGATTTTCGCAGGTGCAGTCAGCTCAACCCTAGTTTAGAAAAATGATCATAACTTGGTGTAGGAAGGTCAGAATTGCATTCTGTTTGTTGCGTTAGAAACTAGACTCGAAGAGCTTTCCAACGGTATAAAATTTGGACTATAACTCATTTTCTATGAGCTGCAGTGAAGCCTGGAAAATCACTGAATTAGCGTTCTGCACTATAATTATTGTAGCTGCAGCACTTTGCCAGTCCATTTAAGCTCTCATCCAAACTAAATCTGCAAAAATGGTCTTCTAATGATTGTTTGAATTTTGGATCTAGTTTCCAATGGTGTAAACCATATAACTTTTCGACATCCGTAGCTGAAGTTACACATTTTGAAAGTAACCTTGCCGGTGCTAGTGTGCCTGCGAAACCTAAATGGAACTAAGTCGGTTAACGGGTTGGTTGAATGGTTAAGTCATATATTCTAGTCAAATTTACTATCGCTAGTCGGCCATCGGGTAACGACTATTAACATAAGTCATAATTGTACAGGCACACGCGAGGGCCTCGAGTGCAAGCCAATGACAAGTATTTAAGGCGACCGTCGACTGTGATAAGTTCCAAGTGCATGTGTAGCTATACTTAATACACGTACACAATCATCTCTACATGCCTTTTAATGTTTTACTGTGTGAAGGGACGGGTGTGTACTTTACCGCATTCGACCCAAATGTTTGAATTGTTCTGTAATATATGACAAGCGAATGTGTTCTTTATCACACTTGTCCTCAACTGTACAATTGGTTGCTATTGTTCACTATACATGATTATAGATTCCTACTTGATATATTATCGTGAACTGTTTGGGCCCAAACCCTAGGGAACTGGCCAAGTCGAGTCCGCAGGAGCGCGGTCGAGTCGACCAGGGAATCTTGGGTACTGATACTGTTACTGAATTGGCCACACTGGGTATACTCGAGTAATACCATCCCACTGTTATTGGAGTGCGGGCCCGGTCGGGGGTGACATGGTGGACAGAAATTGGAGTGAAGTGGGGTTCTACAGACCTTTAAGTGGTTGACGGAGTGTCAACATAATTATGATTTGGCTCCAGTGCAAAGAAAAGTGTGAACTGCAATTGATTGAACTCCTCGGAATTCTGTATCCTTAAAACTATATGTGACCTATTTGTTTCCGATTGTTCATTTAAATGTGAATTACTGTTAAACATGCTCTTGTATGCATCTGTGTGCCCTCTTGGGACTTACTGAGCTTATTGCTCACCCTATTTTCTATTTGTTTTCCTTAGCAGGGACCGGGGCAAGTTTAAGAAGGGTAGGCGATCAAAAGTGGGAACGGATTTGAGATATCAGTTTTGTAGTTTGAATAGTATTATACTTGAACTGTAGGCTCAGTTAAACTGTTACTGTACTAACGTATCAAAATGGGATCCGCTTGTATATATATTTTGGGTTGTGTAATAAATAATATTTTGGAAAAATCTGTTCTAGAAAGTCCAGTGAGTCCTGGCGAGAGTTGGGTAGGCGATCCACCAAACCCTAGGGTACACCCTAGGGGGAGGTGGGGTCGTCACAGAACGGACCTTTTGATGGTAAAAACATTTTTAACAAAAGCTAAAATTTGGTTCTTTTAGATTAGTGTTTGTGTTTTAAAAAATAAAATATTAAATTTAATCATTTTATCCTATATTATGAACCAAATAAAGAGACAAATACATTTTAAAAATTTAAACTTACACATTATCCAATATAATAAATATTTATTAAATTTCATGTCCAAATAATATACTTAAAAGCACTTGAATACTTAATAATTGCTTTTATTAAAAATTCTGTAAAATGAAGTACTTTTCAATAAGTTATTGCAACTCTAAATGGACCCTTAATGTGGGAATTTGAGGGTCCATTTAATAAAGGTCTTTGTAATAACCATAAATTTTTCTTTTTTAGTAAGTTACTAATTTAATTCTCTAAGAGTAAAAGTAAAATGCGGTAAATTTTAGTTGCAAGATAAATTTCAGGAGAGGAATGGATAAGTTGGTTCTACCTATTATCCTTTAACAAACTAAATTGTTGCGGAATTAAGTACAGAACGAGAGTTAGGGCCTGTTTGATAATCCAATTCAATCCTTGAATTTAATGAGTTCAGATTTTAATATATTCAGAAGCGTTTGATAATAAAAAAATAGAGCATCTAAATTAATTAAATTGTACTAAATTTTCTAGGTAAAACTTGCTCCAAAAAAAGTGATAAGCGATTTACTTTTTATTTACTATGATATACATTCAAATATATCAGATTTATTATTTAATAATTCATAATTTAATGGATTTAAATTTCAAATTTCAGATTTTAGTTTTTAGGTTTCAATTTTATCAACCCCATCCTTAGTATGTGAATGTGAGTAGGATGGTAACTAATATTGAACTTCTGAAAAGTGGTATATTATCAGACCTCAAGTAACAACTTACAAATTCTTAATTATTTTCCATTCTGAGTACCACTCTTCCTATTAGAAACTAAAAGTAGTAGCGAAGAAAGGAGAAAGGAAAGCACAGATTTTGACGATCAATTATACTCCCGCTTAAGGCAAATATCTTCACAAACCTCACCAAGTAAATTCTTAAACTTAGTCGTTTACTTTTTATTTCTTTCTTCCTTTAGAATTTGTTAAATTCTTATATCTATACAATATGTAAAGCCTGAGCATTACTGTGTGGTGTCAACACAGTGTCATTTCCTATAATTCTTAATCTACCCTTAATAACAAGGGTAAATTTGTCCCAATATATTTAAAAAAACTTGTCCACAATTGGCAAAGAGTTATTTGCATTAACGTTAGTTATTTGTTGAGGCTATCCACTATCTCATTCTAAATCCCAAATCCCACTAATCTTATCAACTTTTTCACCTTAACTCTCAGCTCTTCTGCTTAACTTTCATCATCTTTCTATACAATTATCTAAATTATAATAGAACTTGACCAATAAAAAATATTTTAAAGGGATAATTTTGATATTCCATCATCTTTCTGTATAATTATTTGTATTATAAAAGAATTTGACCAATAAAAAAATATTATAAAGAGATAATTTCAATAAATATGTTTTTTTGTTGACTGCACACATACACTTGTTCATATTTATTATTTATAGAATTATTACAGTTCATGTTTGGACAAAAAATTTCTTTTGAGTTTGTTAGGGTTAGTGTTGGTAAAGTTTATTCACGATGATTTCATAGAGGAAAAATTAGGTAAGTTGCAAGTTAAGACTTTCATGGCTCAAATGTAGCGGAACCAAAATTCATGGCCATTATAGAAAGAACCTAAAATTGTAGGGAGAGAATATGGAAAAAAAAAAAGAGAGAGAGAAAGAGAGAGAACAGATCGCAAAAGAAGGGGAAGTGTTAGAGGGTCAGCTAACCCTCTCCTGCTGCTAACTGCTGGCAACTCCACTCCCAATCAACATCGACTTTGGTCAGTCGTGATTGAAAAAGATGCGGTGGCTCCACTTTAACAATGCGGGGCTAACTGCTGCTTAAGGCGAGTTGGTGGCCAAGAAAATGATGATGATGATGGTGGTGGCGGTTAAAGTTTGTAATTTAGGGTTTCCAAGGAATTTGGGTTTTTTCATTTGGGAAGAGGATACCCATTTTGAAAACTTGTGGGGTTGTTTTAGTCAATAAGTCAGACTAATAAAAATCAGACGGGTCAAAGTCATTATGTTTAATAATGGGTTGTCTAACTAATATAAGTGGGCCAGTTCTGGTTGTTTTCTTTTGTTACAAAGACTACAAAATAGCTTGGGCTGAAAATAGTTAGTGGGCCTATCAAGTTTTCAAATACTTGGACTTATTAATAGACCTAATTAAAGTGCAACTATTTTATTGTAACTCAATCATAAGTCCCAATACATCTTTTAGCTATAAATATTGAAATATTATGTCTATGGTCCGAAATTAAATTGGTCAAACCCAAGAAATCTTTAATAGCTGCATTTTTATTATATCCATCTAATGTTATTAAAAAACCCCAGAATACCTTTTATAAGCCCAAACATAATTTACAAAACAATGTCAATGTTTTTCAATTAATTATGCATATGATCTAGTGTGACAAATGTTACCAAAAATATAGTGTGTATCTAGTTACATGCTTCAACAGATGAATGTGTTGTTGCTCAATTCATTGCTTTTTACTATTTTGCAGACTTTGAGAATTATGAAGTAGTCTGCCTCAAGGACTCAAAAAATGATTCTACTACTTATATATAGTTATAGGGAATAGACCTTAGAGTTAGGATTTAATGTTAGATAGTATTGGACATATTGGAATATTAAATACTCTTTGACTTGTACTTCTGATAATTAGTTGGGCGTGCGGGACTAGTTTGGATATTATGCTATCTTCTTAGTGTTATATATATATATATATATATATATATATATATATATATATGTATGGCATTATAAGTAATCTTATTATTATTTATTCAATAATTTGATTGTGAATGTTGCTTTGTATTCTCGAGGCAGTCTTGAGGGTATGGCAAATATCTCAAATTTGAACGTACGGTTAGGGGCGCAATAGTCTTCGAGGATAGATTCTGTGGAATGGGGCCTCGTATTGAATTTCCTGCAAATCGTGAGGAAGGCTTAACGGGTTGGGTGAAGAGAAATAGTAGTAGTATTTATGAGAGTCCGAATGGAGAGACCTGAGAGTGGTGGAAGAAGGTGTTTTTATGTTTTATATCTTTTTTTTTTCTTTTGACAGTTTTATCTTTAGCAGGTTGGTAATTTGTTTTTCAACAGTACTTATATTTGTTCTTCTTTTCTAAATTCTTATGGGACAGATTATGTTATATATTGTTTATTTGATTTACAATTGATTCTTGTTTGCTAATTTTTCTCTCCTCCATTTTTATCCTTTTTTCAAAATTTAGGCAAACTCTTTATTTTTTATTTAATTTCATTTTTAGTCTTTTTTAAGGATTACAAAATTATTTTAAAATAAAAAGCTGATTTTGTCATTCCCTTTTTGGTAGTTAAAACTCATTACTCTTGGTAATTGAATTGTTGTACTAATACTAATAGGGTACTTTGTCATTTCATGCCATTTGTTGATTGCGCTTAAACAGTGTTAGGGATAAGAGGATGGCTGTAATATGGCTAAATCTCAAGGCTTACTTTATAGTTTGATCAAACCTCAAAAAAGATAAATGTAATTAACCCTTTTATTTATTTTAACTAAAGTTTTTATCAATAAGACAATATTATATTTTTGTATACCAAATAATAATAAGAAAAACAATGATCGCGTGTAATGGGACGAGAGCAGAACAGTACATGCCTTGAGTCCGGGAAATGGGGGCTAAGACGCAACGGATCTTCTGTCCCACTCCCTGTGCCATTCTCTGTCCCACATTTTATTATATTGCTATTTCTCATTCATAAACATCATATTTTAATTCTTTTTTATTCCCTTGCTATCAAATGAAGGAGAATATAGCAATACACAAAATTTAACAAACTCAAAAAATTAAAATACACAAAAAATAAGATTTTTATGAATTTTCTTATGTATTTTTGAATTTTCTATTATATAATGCTTTTTTTGAGATTGTTATATTTATTTTTTATTGTGTTGGTAGTTATTTGATAGCAAGGGAACAAAAAAGAATTAAAATATAATGTTTATGAATGAGAAATAGCAATATAATAAAATGTGGGACAGAGAATGGCACAGGGAGTGAGACAGAAGATCCGTTGCGGGGCTAAGACTACCGTCGCAGACAAACTAATTTCTTGGCCATTGTTTATGTATTTGTGATGGTTTATCTTTTTTGTTTGTTCACTTTAGTCCCATATTCTTGTCTAGTGTTTTATACAAGAAATTATTCTTTATCTAATCTCAAGTATACCAATAAACTTACAAATTCTATTTTTAAATCAAGAGACTATGAGTGCTAATCAAGATAATTATTAAAGTTCTTTAAAGTAAGGTTATTCATAATTTGGACATTGTTAAAACTGAACTATTTAATAAGGTCCTTTTGGACAATAAATTAAATATGAAAGAAGGAGCACAAATGAATTATATTGAATAAGAAGAAAGAAAAAACCGACATATAAGATATGTACATAAAATTAATGAAGTGAATTGAGTTGGGATAATAATTTTCTTGGTATAATTGTTACATCAAAACATAGGAGTGCAGAGTACTACTACCGTATTGCCAACTGCAAATGAAACAAACACTTAACTGACCCCACCATGGGATAATTTCAAGTAATTGAAAGTTACAATTGAAAACATAATGCTTTTGAAGCCATTAATTAGTATCCTGCCTAGGGATTTCAGATGCTTTTACGTTACCTTATTTACTCTCTTCCCAAATTCTCAACCAATCTAGGAAATCTTTTTTTTTTTTTTTTTGGTTGTAAGTGGGATGGTTTGAATCCAAAACCTGTTACTTATAACCGCTCTCAACTTCCCACCCTACCCAATCATCCTCACAATTTAGAATACCATCTTATAGTGTTCCAAGTATATAATCTAAGAATTATTCTGTAGACCAGTTCTTTCGTAATGAGCTAAACCATGTACATAGAGATTGTATCCAATTATCTCTTTAAGCACATGGAAATCGTTTAACATGCTATCTTAATTTATACTTTACGACTAAGACTTCGTCATATCCTTTCTGAATAATATAAGAGTATTTCTTGTTGTTAGTCCATAGGGTTATGGTCCTAAAGCTGGATGATTCACTTTAGTATTTGTTAGCTATAATTCTTGAGAGTTCTCTGGTATCTTCATTTGATTCTAGTAACCATGTTTCTCAATGTACTTTTTAATGTAAATGTGTAGATTCATTATATCCCATACACTGTCCATAATACAACGTTATATAGATGGTGCAATAATGTAAAAACCCCAATATAAGCACAGTTTATTGGCGAAAAGAATACCAGACCTTGCTCAAAAAGGGACAATGGATAGAATAGTTCAATCGGTAAAACGAAAATGGAAAGTACTTAATGAAGTGAATAACAAATCTAAAGCACCAAAATGCAAGTATAAAGAGGCTAATAATGTTAGAGAATTGGAAAAGAGCTGTAATAAAGATGGAACTTTTTCCAACAATAAACGTTTTTTCATCCTTACCTAAGAGAGTAAATAATAGGATGTAGGTCAAGCAGAGTAATTGTAAAAGGAAACCAAAGCAAAAAAGAGTGAATTAGTATGTCTTCTAACAAAGAACAAGAAATAAGCCAAATTCGATAATCATATTTGCACAACAAAAAAGATAAAGAGATAATTTGAGAGAACATGATCTGTAAAGAAAGTTTTATTCAAGGTACAATATACCAGAAAGCAAAAGTATTCTTTTGCATAGTGCCACTTGCAAATGACGGCTCAGAAATAATACGTCATTACTATCCAAAAACACGAAGGGTTATGATTTGCAAAAATAGGCAACCATAGACAAACGAGCAAATATTTGTTGGAAAAAATGTTGATATGTTATAGGGTAAAAAAAGAAATTAATGTGTTAGCTTATTGAAACACATGATTCACAAAATGCTCGTCTAAGTTTTTAAATGATGAAACAATAAAAAGTTCAAAATTCCATAAAAAATTTAAATGCCCATAAATATTTTTGTATAGGTTAATACAAACAGCATCACTAGCTATGATTAATGAATACATTACATCAAAAATATAACAAAAAAATAGGAAATATCTTTATTACATGTAAATACAAAAATAAAAAAGAATTAAATGGATAGAAAATTGACAAAACTTAAAGTTGGAGTAAATGCATGTATGCTTCCAAGGAGGTGTACATATGGTATAAATTTATTTGTATAGATATAAGTATAATCCTCTAAAATATCATTGATGCTCTCGCGCGCCCCCGCGCGTGTGTGTATATATATATATGTATACATAAATATCATATTTATGGAATATATGCCAATGAGAGAGGTGCTGCATATTGGTTATGCGGCATATGAGGCACCTCTCTCATATAACTTTTTTTTTTTGGCCTTATATGTGCGGCACTGGTAAGCCCACTTTGTACAAATTGCATCGATACTCCTGTGTCTTTTATCAGCAAAAATGAAAAAAAAAAAAGGAAAATTCAACTTGGTGAGCTAGATTAAGAAGAAATAAAAATTGAACACCAATTTGAAAATAATTTTAGATTTTGCCATTATTTTGAGGAATTTGCCTCAGTAATCTGTATAGACAAATTAGTTGAAAGGCTATTCACAAGGAGAAAAAGCCAAAAATAACCACAAGATGCTCAATTAATTGCTAAAAACCGGGCAGAACATGCAAGGGAAGTGTGGGGCAAAGCTGAAATAAACGCCAACTAAAATGGCTATTGCAAAAGAGTCAACAAAAAATCGTTGTTTTTGAGGAAACTAGGGGTAGGCACAGGTCGGGTACCCGCCCCTAACGGAATTTGGCTGACTCGACCCTAACCTATCGGGTCAGCAAATTTCCGACCCTAACCCGACCCTCTTTTTTCGGGTACTCGAAAAAAAAGGGTCGGGTAAACCCGACCCTAACTTTCAAATTTTTTTATTTTTTTACCCTAACTTTCAATTTACTATTGATAAATGACCACATTTTATTAAAGATTTAACAGTCTAAAACCAATTCATTTCAAAAATCCAAGATCCAACACATTTCATCAAAGATTTAACAATTCAAAATCAACACATCAATATTCTATCACACATTTCATCCAACAATCAAACCAATCTCTCAACTCTCAAGTATCCAATACAAATTAAAGTTACAAAATCTAATAGACAAAATAAAGTTTCATTACATTTTTTAATACAATTTAAGCTGAAAAGTTTTGATTGTAGGTGCTTAATTACAGAGAAAAAATCAAACAACCACACCAACCTAGTATATACTACCACTACTACTAGTCTATAAAAATGAATTGCTAATATGATAATTTAAAAAAATAAAAATGTCCCTGAAACTAATAGCAATAACAAAATTATGAGCTAACCCCCAAGTAGAGAATAGTAGATGATAAATTACCTTAAACAACATTTTCTTGTTACACTTGATAGAAAAGTTGAATTACCTTAAATAACATTTTCTTGGTACACTTGATAGAAAAGTTGAAGAAATAGGAGGATAATAGGTTGAACTTTTACTAGAATTTCAACGGTGGTCATTGGTCGATATTTTGGAGAGAAAAATGTGGAGGTTTGGAGTTGGAGGCGGAGTGAAGATAAGAATCGAATGTACTACTACTGCTTGGGTGTTCAATTAGGGTTAAAACTTAAAACATATTGAATAATATATTGACCCCTAATTTTTTGAATATTTATACAATATACCTACGGGTCGGGTCGGGTACCCGCAGGTTTTTATTTTCCTGACCCGTACCCGTACCCGATATTTACAGGTACCCGACCCTAATATGATCTGATGAGAAAAATCGGATCGGGTACCCGACCCTAATTAAGTGTGAAATGAATAATTGAATACAGAGGTTGTAGGAGCAAGGTAGACAAACCACCCATACACTTGGGGAAAAACTACAAAAAAACCAACAGAAGACCTTGACGTGACTTCTTTTTTTTTCTTGGTAAGAAAGATAGACACTAATATAAATAATCAAGAGTGAAAAAGATAGACGCTAAGATAGACCTTGAGGTGACTTCTACAATTCATTAAACCTTTGGCTCTTTTAAAGGGTAGAGATTTGCAGTACAAAATCACATGACATGTTTGTTGAGTGATAATGCACTTTGATTCCATTCTCAGTTACATTAGTCCTAATTCCTAGCCACTATGTGGACTAGGCCCAAATAGAGTTAGTTTTTTTTTCTTTTAACTTGTAAAGTTATTGGATTTCTTACATTATGTACAGAATCTTTAAAAAACTCCCAAAGTTTTAGCACAAATTTTTAGTAAATAAAACTTGTTTGTTTTCTACTTTAACTATAGGAATCCTCTAAAAACTCTCAAAGTTTTTAATATGCCACCCCTAAAACACGTAAAAACACTTCACTGTAAAAACACTTCACTTTTAAAAGTTTTCTACAACTTCTACAGTAAACTACAGTAGAGTTTTATATAAACACTCAAAACCAATTCAATATATAAATAAAATTGCATACAAATATACATCAAACATTGGAAATAATCATACACAACCATACAAATCCTATCCCAATCCCTCATTGAACTACAAAGTTAGTGTTTCAAAGTGGTGTAATCTAGGGGTGGCAATTTCCGACACGACCTGAAAACACGACACGAACCTAACACGAAAATAATGGGTTTGGGTTGGGGGTTAACGGGTTCGAGTCAGAATCGGGTCGAACCCAATTGACCCAAAAAAAAACAGGTCAAGATCAGGTCACCCACGGGTTGACCCATTAACCTGTTTATCAATTAAAAATAATTTAAGAAATACAAAAGGTATTTTATCAGTTATCGAGAAACAGCCAGCCACCCACTTTTGTCTTGGAGAAACGATCAGAAGTCTCATTCTTTATTTCTTTTCTTCCCAAAACATCCACTAACCCTAAATTCTTATCTCTGTCATTTCATCATCTTTCTTCACGCTGCCAGCCTTCTGATTTTCAAACTTGTGTGCCTCCACTAAAGAAATCAAATTTCAGATCGATTATTGAAGAAGACGAGAAGTTTTGTAGCTTTACATCGAACTTAGCTTTTGCTTTTCATCTCGCAAACCAAATTATAATATGCAATGTTTTTCTTTTTTTCTTTTGTTATGAAATATGCTTTTATAGGTATTTTTGATACCATTAATAAAATTTTGATGGCGGTGATGTTGGTGTTGGGTGGTCCGAACAGCTTAATAACTTGGGGGTCTTATTAATCAGCTCAAATGGGAAAGAGATTGGGATTGGGATATTTTCTTGGGTAGACTTCTTCCGCTTTTCCTTTTCTAAAAAGCTATGATGGAAAAATTTTTTTGCAATTGATTTCTTATGGGTTCAAGAACAATTTCCCATTTTCCAGTACAGCTGAATCTCTTTATAGGGAAAAAATGACATCTTTCTGATTTTTTATGGTTGAATGAAAGAAAAGGCAATGAGGGTTAGGAAAAATTAGTAGTAACATAGGGAAGGCAGACGACATTTTGTTTGGGTATTGGCGGTGCTTATTACTATAAAATAGTGGTTACTGTGAAATAGTGCTTATTACAAACGGAAGCCATTATTATTGCTTTCAAGCTAAGGATTATAAGAGATTGATGCAATAGTGGTTAATAATCTAGTTGTAGGCATTATGCCATTTTCACTATTAGGCATCTCACTTCTGATATTTCTAGTATTATGCATTCTAATATGGTAATTGTTTCTAATTGTTTTGATTTGATTATGGAAAAGATAAACTGAATTGCACAATTCTTGATGATTAACAGATGGATTTAAGTATTACATATCCAAATTCAGTCACTATTGAAGAAGGTAGCGATGATGGGGACAGTAGTGATAGCATTGAGGAAACAGGCCACACCAACCAGCAATCTCATTGTCCTGACCCTAATGCAAGAGGGAAAAAGAAGTCACCTCCCAAGGCAACATTAATGTACCTGGCAAGAAGAGGAGATTAAATTCAAAAGTTTGGGATTACTTCAACATTATTCCTAAAAAGGATCCAAATGAAGAGTTGAAGTGCAAATGTAAGAAATATGGGAAAGAATATTCAGCTGAGAGTAAAAGTGGAACAGGTAATTTGCATCGACATGTGAATAAGTGTGAAAAAATGACAACAAGGGAAATTGGGCAGTATCTAATCAATTCTGATAAAGGTGTTCTAGGCACAAGAAATGCACAGTTCAATCAAGACAAATTTAGAGAATTGCTTGTGCATGCCATAGTAAGACATGAACTGCCATTTTCATTTGTGGAGTATGAGGGAATTAAGAATGTTCTTACATATTTGGAACCTCAAGTTAAACACGTGACTAGGAATACAGCCAAGGCGGACATTAAAAAATTGCACGCTGGGGAAGTTAATAGACTTGGTAATGAATTGCGTGCATGTCCTAGTCGAATATGTTTAACTTCTGATGCCTGGACATCTATTGTTACCAATGGATACTTGAGCTTGACTGCACATTTTGTTGCTAATGACTGGGTGCTCCAAAAAAAATTCTGAATTTTTCTTATATGCCTCCTCCCCATAATGGTGTTGCCTTAGCTGAAAAAATTTACAGCTTGGCTAGTAGTTGGGGTATTGAAAAGAAGTTGTTTGCCATCACACTAGATAATGCTTCTGCAAATGATTCTTGTGTTGAAATACTTAAGAATCAGCTTAGGTTGAAAAATTCTTTGATTTGTGATGGTATGTTGTTTCATGTGCGATGTTGTGCACATATCCTCAACTTGATTGTGCAAGATGGTTTGAAAGAAATTGACAAATCTGTGGAGTTAATAAGAGAATGTGTTAAATATGTCAAGGGTTCTCAAACAAGGAAGTTAAGGTTCACTGAATGTGTAACACAGACTTCTCTTGATTCCAAAAAGGCCTTAGTTCAGGATGTTGCTACTAGGTGGAACTCTACATATAGGATGCTTTCCAGTGCACTTTATTATCACCTTGCATTTTGTCACTTACAATTAAGTGACTCAAATTTTCGGTGCTGTCCATCTCTTGAAGAGTAGGGAAGAGTTGAAAAAATTTGTAACTTTCTTCAAGTTTTTTATGAGGCAACCAATGCTTTTTCGGGGTCCAAATATCCAACTAGTAACTTGTACTTCCCTCAAGTTTTTAAAATTCAATTAAAGTTGTATGAGGAGAGGAATAGTTTGGATGATTTCATGTGGAGGATTGCTTCCCAGATGTTTGTAAAGTTTAACAAATATTTGTTGGAGTTCAATCTATTGTTGGCAATTGCTGTGGTATTTGATCCTTGGTATAAATTTCAATTTATTGAATTTTGTTATAATAAGTTGTATGGTTTGAGGTCTAATGAACTAGTCAAGGTCAGGAATGCACTTTTTGATGTCTACGATGAGTATATAAAGACCTCCAACATATCTGGTGCATCACTTTCATGTTCTCGAGGCAGCAATGAAATCGGATCTCATGGAACTAAGGAACTAGAAGACAACCAATCACTTGAAGGTGCGAAAAATAAAATTTTGTGATTTTATTGCATTATAAAATGAGTAATTTTTTTATACACTATCAGTGTATACACAAGCGGGTATAGATGTATGCCACATAATCCAATTTCAAATTTGAAATCCACCTTTTGCATAGGTGGCATTCATCTACACCTGTCAGTGTAAAAAATCTACTACACTGACAGTGGATGAAAACTTAATCCTTATAAAATTGTAATTATTGTGATAGTTTTTAACTATTTTATTTTATCATCATATCTAATATATCTTTGTTTGTAATTTATGTAGGAATTTGATCAATTAGACACTTTTGAATTTGCCTCTAGTGCACAAAAAAGCCAATTCGAATTGTATTTAGATGAGTCAAGAGCTAAACGATCATCAGATGTCAATGTTCTTGATTATTGGAAAACTCAACAATTTCGATTTCCAGATTTGAGTAAACTAGCAAGGGACATTTTATGTGTTTCGGTATCTACAGTTGCCTCTAAATCTACATTTAGTCTTGGTGGTAGGATTTTAGATCAATTTCGTAGTTCACTATCACCCCCAAATTGTTGAGGCTTTGGTTTGCACTAAGGACTGGTTGTTTGGAGACAAAGGTAAATGTAGACAAAGTTTTTTCTTACATATTTTAGTGTTTCAGCTTTGTTACTTATATTTTTTTTCATTCTTATAATGCAGAATCTCTAAGTATGAATTTGGAGGATTTAACTCAAAACATCATGACTCTAAATATCAACAAGGATGGGGCTGATGCAACAGTAATTAAGGATTCAAATTCTAATATTATTAATCTCTAATCCATGGTGCTTGGTGCATGGTGAGTTAATCTTCAAATTAAGTGTATTTCATAAGATTTTAAAGATGGTTTACCATCTATAATGTTATGTTTCTTGCTCTTGTAGGTTAAATATTGTTCAAGCAGCAAAGTTGGAATGGAATTGCAACATTGTTGATGTTGGAAAATACATTTGCAAACTTCTCATTTCTGTTTATTTCATGTTTTTCTTGAAGCTAGTTAGAACTTGGACTGTTTATGAGTGAACTAAGTATGACTTTATCTTTATGCATCTTTTTGGCTTGTCGCTTGCTATCAAAAGTTTCTTTTGGATTGTAGTATATTGACTTTAAATTTATATTTGGCTGGCAGCATTTTGTTTGGATTGTTTTACCTGAATTAGTTTGGCTTGGGATTGTGTAATCAGGACTTAGGAGTTGTGTACTTCAGGTCATTTCAGGTAATTCAGGTGACCCGCCAACCTGAAAATTTCAGGTTCAGGTCAGGTACTCTAACCTGTCGCGGGTTGGCGGGTCGTGTTCGAGTCAGCAAATTGTCTGTTATACTTGGGTCTCAACCCGACCCGCCAACCTGTTTGTGACCTGATTGCCACTCCTAGTGTAATCTGATTATTTATTCTCATACACAACCTATACATAGTATGGGCTGAAGAAATTGTTTGGGAGCTGAGTTTTTTGCCAAGTTTGTATGCTGCTAGTTTTTTATCTGTTTTTGCTACAGGAATCTTAAAAAACTTCCAAAGTTTTAATGTAAATTTTTAGTAAATTTGTATAAAACTTGTTTGTTTCCTACATTATCTGCAAGAATTCTCAAAAAACTCCCAAAGTTTTTAATATAACACCCCCAAAACACATAAAAAACTTCACTTCCAAAAATTTTTTCTACAACTTCTACAGTAATCTACAATAGAGTTTTATATAAACTCCCAAAAAACTTAGCTGCCAAACAAGGCCATAGGATACTATTGGCTCAAGTCTCGCTCATGTACTCCCTTAGACGTGTTTGTATGCATATCAATTTGTTGTTTTACTCTTTCTTTATTCTCTATTTTTTCTCAAGACCTTTTTAGTTCTCACTCCTATTTTTTCTAAATTGTATATACGCATATATTCATACTTGTTTTGCAGTTGATCAATCCTCACCTTCAAATGATCCTCTTATTGCCTAATTATATTTATACTAGTATTTTTATTTACAAAATTGCTACATCTGGGCTGATTCCATTTTTTTTTTTTTGGATGGGGTTTCGTGTCATAATGCTGTTGAGTTTTTACTTCATTCACAGCTGTCTTGTAAGAAATTTTTTTTTCCTTATTTTGCCATAATATGATTATTTTTCCTTTCACATCAAATTACTGATGTCAATGGAAAGGAAAAAACTTCTAGTAAAATTCTCTTGTCCAAAAACATGGAAATCAAGGATGTTGAAAATAAAAAGAAAAGAGAATCATTAACTATCGTGTCTTTCAAAGTTACCGATGAGATCCTTGTTCAGTGGTTAAGGTTGAGATCACATAAAATAAAGGTTCTGAATTCAAATTTTCTTTTCCCATACCCTATTAAAAAAATAAAAATAGAAATCTTGTAAGACTAATTTCCAGCCCTTCTCGTGTAACTACATGAATTAGGTTTTACTCTAGCCTACAAGTCTAGTTACATCAATGTTGGTGTTGTGGAGCTGACATTACGTTGATAGACCTATTAAATCATGCCAGGCTTTTAGATTTAAGGCGCTCAAAGAATCAATTCGTATACAATAAGGTAAACTGTAGCATGACACGTGAATGCATTCCTCTAAAATCTGAAACTTCTTCCAGCTTAGAGAAAAGAAAAGTCATTTATAATGTGGAATCTATATGCTGAAGACAAACTAATCATGAGTTATTCTAGTGACATGACAAAATTTTGGTCCAAAGAGTATCCATCTTCAATGAATACAGAAGTAATTTTCGCAAGCGTTAAATCAAACAAGGCAAAGAGGAGCTGTGTGGGGTAATACTGCTCAAGCACTTGATGGATTCTTGATGACTCCCCTGTGGATCCTCCATTTGCCTAACTGAATTGGAAGTGTTTTTGTTATATGAACTCGCTTTTGTGCACTGCTACATTTTAGTGAGCTGTTTTTGCTCATTCTCATGCAGTGTTTTGACAACGTCAAGGAATAGAAATACAACTGTCTTGTTGAAAATTATGTCAGTGAATATTAAGGCTATGCAAATTAACACTAAGTTTCTCAGATACAACTTAAAATAAGAATGATTGATAAATTAATAATCATAAAAATTTTAAATGACAAAATTTAAAATAAATATAAGTGTGTAAAAAATTACTAATTATGTATCAAAATATACTTGAAAGAATTGTAAAAGGGAAAAAATCATACTTGTCTTTAAGAAGAGTGGATGTTTGAGTTGAGTTCAATGAAGTTGGGAAAGATAAAAAATTGATGCGCAGTTGATCAAGAATTCATTGGCTTCTGACTCATAAATAATATATCATTGTTCTCTCTCTCTCTCTCTCTCTCTCTTGTAGATGATGTACAAATAGAGTTTTTGCCATTGTTTAATTTCCTTTAATATTTGTCATTTATTTTCTATTTGTAGAGTGTATTCTAACCTTAACTGATGTAAAGAAATTACCTTAATAAATAAACTAAAATTTTGTTTGTTTAGAAAACTTACAGAAATTAAATTAATATCTCCTAAAGTAACGTTT
Source organism: Gardenia jasminoides (assembly GCA_013103745.1). Lineage (NCBI taxonomy): Eukaryota > Viridiplantae > Streptophyta > Magnoliopsida > Gentianales > Rubiaceae > Gardenia > Gardenia jasminoides. The sequence goes on from CM023105.1 coordinate 19,243,709, forward strand.
AAAACTTATAGTTATCGTTTATTATAAGAAAACTAGGGTTTGTTTACTATAATACACTTTTTAACCTAAGGAAACTAGAGTTATTTTATTATAAGACATTTTTTTAAAGAGAAATTAAATAAAATTAACAACCTATATAACGATAATTAAGTTTTTGTTTTGGGTAGGTAAATTGACTGAGTTCTAGTTTAAAACTAAAATTCTATATATAATTTTTTGGAAAGCTTTGAGGGGAGGGGCTGTCCCCCACTGCCCTGCCCTCGCGTGTCCATCGTTGATTGAATAGGAAGTTTTCATGGATGTTTGTTCACATGTAATTTGCTGTTGGGTATTGTGATAAATTGTTTGGTCAGTGGTGCTTAGGTTGCAGTTTTGTATGAAAATATTTTTATATTTTTAATGAACACATTTTTAATTAATTTTTTACTTCACATACATCAAATTGTCATAGTACATTCTACAAAAACTCTAGAAAATAATAATCCAAGCAGGATTTTGACTTCTATTCACAGTTTCACATCTGAGTTGGGACCTGTCTTTCATGCAAATACTCTAGCTTACAGATAAAAATATTAATTTAGGTGAAAAATAAACTTTGAAGTAGATAATTATGCGATAGAATTTATTATCGAGTTATTTGTGTATAATCAACCAGCTAAAATTCCGTATACACAGGTATGGGACCTCAATTGGATAAGCCAATTGGTGAATTTGAGATAGACCATAAAACCTGTGTACACTTTATGGGAGGGAGGGAGGGAGAGATGGGCTTTAGTAATTGGTTACCGGAGACAGCTTGGAGCCATCGGCAAAGTGGCTCTGAGGCTGATGAGCTTGGGAAGACTTGTTCGGCCAACTTCAGATTCGAATAATGCAACTCAATTCAAGCCCCGCTTTAGGGAAACTAAGGATGGCAATTGGGCGGGTTGGGTGGGTTTTAGGCGGGTTGATTGTGTGTTTTCATTTATTTGGGTTATACCTAACCCGCTCAAGTATAACTTGAGTTGATATTGGGTTGGGTCATATTGGGTCAACTCAAACCCATAACCCAAAATGACCCAATATATTATTTTATATATTTTAATACATCATATTCTCTCACACACATTTATATACATAAAATGATTTTTTCTTATACGTAAATACTGTTTCACATACATAAACATATTTTCACACACTAAAACACTTCCACACATACAAACATACATTCAGTTATTAATCTCATTAGATGGAAATACATTATTTTTATTTACACAAACATATTAAAACACACACTAATATACATACTAACTTTTTAAACTATTTGGATGGACAAATTTAATGCAAAAAATCCTTTTTCAATGACAAATCAAATAATGTAAAATGTCACTAAATTGAACTGAAGAATTGTAAAATTCAAGCAAATGCAGTCATCTAAATAGATATTTTTTCTTTCATGATTCACAAGGGGCAACTAATTTTTTTAAAATATGCTAAATATTATGCTATGAAATCTCCAATTACTACAAAAAATGTAATTCTTAAATGAATGTGGATGATTAATAAGTAGTTCAAGCAACTACAGTAATTCTTAATAAAGTTTAAAACTATAAATTTGGATCAAACTAGAAGTAAGCTGCTCAAAATATTCACTTTTTAGTTAAAAATTTTTTGATGGGAAAAAATGACTTGGTAAATAATAAGAAGAAAAAGACACCGAATTCATTGGGGATAAAGAAAAAATTTGGAAAAATTAATTTGATTTTTTGGGAACAAAATAGAGATTTTAAGATTGAAAAATTGAATTTTTGTGTTTGATGTATGATGGGAAAATGGAAAATTGAGGTTGGGAAAGTTAAAAGTCTAAATTGTGTTCCTAACTTTTCTTAGTTTTGTCTAAATTCATATTAAAGAAAAATTAGAACAAAGAAAAAGAAAATGGATTTTAAAATTTGATGGGTCATTAATTAAGAAAATGGTTGGAGTCCAGTAGAAAAAGAAAATAAAAAAAATAGTTGTAGTTGGAAAAAGTAAAATAAGGTTGCCAAAACCATCACTCTTTTTTTTTTTTTTAAAGGATAAAAATATTTGAGTACATGCATTTATTTTATGCTATGTGAAAAAAAGTTGGGTTAATGGGTACCCAATTTCAAAATCCAACCCACCTAACACTTACTTGGGTATTTTACACCCAAGATCCAACTGACCCAACACTCAACTGACCCAACCCAACCTCTCAAATTAGTGGGTTGGTTGGGTTTTGGGTTTTCTTACCAGCCCTAAGGAAAACTAACTGAAAATCAATTACGTAAAGATTTTTAGAACTTTTAATACAATTATATACATATGGCTTCAAGTGATTGTTGTTTTGAGTTTTATTATTATCTTTTTATTATTAGTATTATTTTTTGGAGTTGAAAATTTGAAAGGGACCAAAGATTAGGTATAGCCTAGCAATAAAGTCAAATGATCTTTTCTTTACTCCCTTCCCCGTTTGTAGAAAAAACCAAAAAAAAAAAGGTATCTCTATAGTTTAAACATCTCATGTTTTTGAAAAAAAAAAAAATTTCTCTTGGGACAACCAAAAGCAGCCAAACAAGAAAAAGAATGACTTAAATTTCTAATACTTTCAACTAAAAAATAATCTGGTTTTAGATTAAATACCAGCTAATCAGAGCTGTTCCACACCATTATTGAGGAGGAACAGCAGAAACACTGGGAAAGCTTCCCCAACTTGCGAGAATTAATTTATATGCAAATTCTTTTTTAGGCTGAGAAATGAGTGGGCACTCAACGGGATTTCCTCAACTGAAACATCATGTTTGCCTAACTTAAAAAAATGGAAGTTGGATGAAGAGGCCATGCCTGAGCTTTGAAGTTTATATATTCAAAACCGTAAAAATTTGGAAATGACTTTATATGGATTGAGATTGATAACTACACTAGAACAATTATATCTTGTTAATATGCCCCAAGTCACTAGTAGAGTTCGAATAATGAATGGTGAACTTGGTTCTTTGTTTAATTCAAACTTTACCTATTGAATTTTTTACTAGATGGAAATAACTAAACTAGGTTCTTCGTTTAACTCAAAAATTGTGCTTTTAGATAGGAACATTACTTTTACAATTTCATTTTATTTACCAAACTTGTTTATTATAGTATGAAACCTCCACATGCTTACTTTTATGTTAAGAAAATAGGGAGAAGTTAGATTTATCAATTAGTTGGGAATAAGAATTATGTTGATGAGAACTCTTAATACTTTTGTGAAAAATCCATTTAAATCTTGTTATGAGTTCAGAGCATGCCCAAAATATTCAACTATTTAATACATTTTGAATAAAAAGTTCTACATATTTTTATTGGTCAAGTGCTATCTTTTTCTCTTTTTTTTTTTTGAAATACTTTAGTTTACTATTCATGGGAAATTTAAGAAACTTTTGAAGTTTTAAGGAGGAAACATAAGAAAACAAAGACTATAATGAAGGAACGAAATGAGAAATTGCAAAAAATATGTAGCAGCTAAACAGAACTGGCTAGGCTATTTCATAGTCTTATTCTGTTAAAAAGTGAAACAATTCCTTAACCTCAAAAAAATTTAGCTTTGATTATATATCAAAAGAATCATATATATTGGTAAATCATAACTATATTTAGAAAAAATTAATTGAAGTTTAGTAATTATACAACAATTTCATGAGTTTGTAATTTATGTTGTATAACTTCAATATAGTCTAAGACTCTTTTAGAACCATAAGTTAATTAACTTGAGTGAATACCATCTTTCCGATAGTGCTAAAATAAAACAATAATATATTGAAACTCTAGTGCTAGATATCCATTTTAATATAAAAGCTTAAAATAATGATGGAAAATCATTCTCATTTTTTGTATACGAATCACTTTTAATTTATGTTTTTGTTCCACATAGTTGATTTTGTACATTTTTACTTTGTTTTTATTCAAAATATCACATTCTGATACAAATTTATATTAGAATGAACCTCTATTCAACTTTCTTGATTTTTGATATTCATATACCTTAGAAAAATTATTATTTTTTGGATTCAGACATAGAAAACCTAGACAACCATTAGGGAGTTTGATTAGTAAAGGAAAACAAGGAAAGAAATGTTTCCAAAAAGAGTAGAAAATCAATAGGAAATTGGACTAGAAGTAGTAGAAATTAGAAACAATTTCCATAACAATTCTGAAGCAACATCAACAAAAGGAAAATGGGCAAAAATTTTGTGGTTTCCTTAAGTTTAAGGATTTTTTAGCATTCAATTTAACTTTCAGGATTCAAGAAGGATTTTTTTTTTGAGGAGTAAAATTGGTCAAATTCAGCAATTTCATAATGTGCACTTCTCACATGGCATTAAATAATTAACTTTTGGTAATTTTTTACTTTAATTTGATCTTAATAATGTCTATCAATCTTTTGGTATGCCTTGCAGTGTTTCAGGATAAGTTCTAAAATGTTGTTATACTAGTTGAACACTTAGAATACATTAATTTTCTAAAACATCTATTAATATATACCTAATGATTTTTTATTTACATTTTTTACTTGAATTTTGGACCAAGTTTATTGATTTCCTTTTCTAGGTTATCCTCTATTTTAAAATTCTTTTCTAGTATAGAAAGAATGGGATTTAAGGAGCGGGAAAGGAGGAGGGAGGATTAAAACCCAAAACCTCTACATTTTGGAGGCTCAACTTCCCAAGCCTTTAGAGAATATCCTCATTATAAATCTAATCACAATTATCTTTCATAATTACATTCATGTTTTAAGATTCTCGGGGTCATTATGTTATTGAGGTTTTAGTTTAATAAAAAAATCGTTGAAGTCAATTTTCATATAAAATATGTTCTGAAATGTAATCCTTTTGGAATAACTATTAGGAGCTAAATACGAATCAAAAGAACATTTTCTTGTAGAATTTTAGAAATTGAACTAGAAAAGGGAGGAAAAAAAAAAGGACCTTCTTCTTATTTTATTTTATGTCGTTTTAAAGTTCCACCTGCAACGAATGCATCATGTCTAGTCATGATTGCTTATGTATAAGGTTTACTTCTAGGAAAATTAAAAAAAAAAAAAAAAAGAGCTTCACCAGTCCTCAAAGAATCAACATGAAGATTTACTGGGAATAAAGAAAGCAAGAAAAGATAGAAGAAACGAGCCACAATAATTTTTATTGAGAACTTTCATACTGAACATGCTAGGTTTCCTTAGAATTGTAATTAAAGATCTACTTTAACTCAAAAGCAACGAAGCAGCTTAAAGGTACAAAATCAAAAAGCGCACAGTTTATATGGCAATTTCTGAACTCATGCATGATTTCTTTAAATGATTCGCATTTGATTCTAATCATGTCCCTGGAACGATCGATCAAGGTATGCTACTGACATTTGGCTCCTAAAAAATACCTCTATGAGCCCATGTAAACTAAATTATGTGTTTCCAGTAAAAGTATAAAAATTTTATCATCTTGAATAAAGTGTAACTTTTTCATAAAATTACGTTCACTTTCGAAGGGTTATTAGTCTTTCGAGTGAGTGAGTCCTGGCGAGAGTTGGGCAGGCGGCCCGCCGAACCCTTTGGTTCGCCCTAGAGGAAGGTGAGGCTGTCACAGCTCTTCTATAATAGCAAAACGATGTATACATCCTTGGGTCATTGTATTCTCTCGAGTGCCCTTTAGGTCCCTAGGTTTGGATTTTTAGTGAAGTTACAGAAATTGTACAAACCCAATTGCACTTCCAAATTATAGACGAAATCTAGGTAAAATTAAGGACAAAAAAGAAAAAATCAAGGTTTGAAGGGACATTTGAATGTCTTTTTCCTTCCTTTCTAAATTAAAGATGTTACCAAAAAGGTGGTTATTCGTATTTGGAAAAATCATGTAATGATTCGCATCTTTAGTTCTATCTCTATTATTCCTTATTTTTTATTTTTTATTTTTTATTTTTTATTTTAAAAAGAAGAAGAAGGGGATGGTGTTGATTGTAACTGTGGTAATTGGGTTGGAGTATAGAGACTGCCAAAAGGCAATAATAGATTTTGAGGGTGGGGGGCTACAGAGAAGAATGGAACAATTATGGCATTTTACATATAACTGTTAATTTAGATGTTTTCTGTCAATTTTTCAATTTAGTTAAAATTTCAGGGAGTCATAATGTAGGTTTTCGAATCTCAGGAAGTTAAATTAAATATTAACTAAACCACAAGGGGCTTCTCAGTATTTTACCATAAGGGTAATTTTGACATTTTACATTCTACCGTTAGTTTGAACGATTTCTGTTAAAGTTACATTTTAGTTAGAACTATAGGGAGTTAAATTGTAGGTTTCCAAACCATAGGGAGTTAAATTAAACATTATGTAAACCAAGGGGAGTTTTTTGGTATTTTGCCCAATCTTTACTTTAATTTGATCTTAATAATATCTATCAATCTTTTGGTATACCTTGCCGTATTTCAAGACTATTACATCATAATAAATGCTTGCATATGAGTTTTAAAAAATTGCTATACCAGTTGGACACTTAGAATATATTAATTTTCAAAAACATCTGTTAATATATATCTAATGATTTTTTTATTTACATTTTTCCTTGAATTTTGGACCAAGTTTATTGATTTCCTTTTCTAGAATATCCTCTATTTTAAAATTCTTTTCTAGTATGGAAAGGATGAGATTTAAGAAACGGGAAAAGGGTAGGGAGGATTAAAATCCAAAATCTCTACATTTTGGAGGTTCAACTTTAATCACTAGACTAAGGCTTCCCTAGCCTTTCAAGAATATCCTCACTGTAAATCTAATCACAATTATCTTTCATAATTACATTCATGCTTTAAGATTCTCGGGATCATTATGATATTGAGGTTTTAGTTTAATAAAAAAAAAATCGTTGAAGTCAATTTTCGTGTAAAATATGTTTTGAAATGTAATCCTTTTGGAATAACTATTAGGAGCTAAATAAGAATCAAAGGAACATTTTCTTGCAGAATTTTAGAAACTGAACTACAAAAAGGAAAAAAATAAAAGTACCTTCTTCTTATTTTTGTTTTATTTCGTTTTAAAGTTCCACCTGCAATGAGTGCATGCCTAGTCATGATTGCTTATGTATAAACTTTATTTCTAGGGGGAAAAAAAAAAACTTCACCACTCCTAAAAGAATCAACATGAAGATTTATTGGGAATAAAGAAAGCAAGAAAAGATAGAAGAAACAAGCCACAATAATTTTTATTGAGAACTTTCATACTGAACATGCTAGGTTTCCTTAGAATTGTAATTAACGATCTACTTTAACCCAAAAGCAATGAAGCAGATTAAAGATACAAAATCAAAAAGCGCACAGTTTGTATGGAAATTCTGAACTCGTGCATGATTTCTTTAAATGATTCACATTTGATTCTAATCATGCTCCTGGAACGATCGATCAAGGTATGCTACCCACATTTGGCTCCTAAAAAATACCTCTATGAGCCCATGTAAACTAAATTATATGATTCCAATAAAAGTATAAATGTTTTATCATCTTGAATAAAGTGTAACTTTTTCATAAAATTATTCTTTGATGATTTCTACCATCACTTTAAGAATTAGATAAAATGCTGCTTAGAAACCTTACTTCAAGTAATTTTTAGTAACTATAATTCATTACTAAATACTACATAAAATTAATGGTGATAAAGCATTTACTGATCATGAAACATTAAGATTGTGTAATTCCAGACCATGCAAGAATAAAACAAAAAAAAATGTAACTTCTAAGTTGTGTCATGATGATATGGCTTAGGATAACCCTAGCAAACTTAAAAAACCATAACCGGTGAATTATTTAAAATGACAATGAATACTTTTGGCTTAGTGAATTGATCAACGGAAACGATGGGTAGAAGCCTGCCAAAGTTTAGTTGAGATCTTCCATCTTTGCGCCTTGCGCAAGGTTCTCTAGCTTTTGCTTTTCCTCGGGCAGCCGGCTCTCCTTCTCCATTAGCCGGCGAAGGGGGCCCTTGGCCCAACTCAGGAGTGCTTCTACTTGTTGATCGATACCTTGAGGACTGTGTAAAGCAATGATTTGCTCACATTCACGCTTCTTGTCATTTGTCACAGTTTGTAGTTCTTTTTCAACTTTTGCAAGATTTTCAGCAATTCTTCTATCCATGGTTAATGCTCTTTTTGGAACTTCCAGTCACTGTCGCCCTTGGTAAATCTATTTAGGAGAAAAAAAATTTAAAAGAGGAGAGAATATTAAAAAAAAACAAAGGATCAATATATTGTTCCTAGGTTAGGCCCCTTGAAAAGATATTAATGTGAAATTCTAAGTACATTAAAGAGACTAAGACATAAGCATGAGCTATTTCAATTATTTTAGCATTCAATTCAAAGTAATTGAGAAAAATTAGGAAATAGAATGTAGATACTGGCTAGGAAGAATTTTAGCTTCAATGTTATTTATTATTCCTTTTTTTCTTAATATTATGTTTGGATTGAAATCAGATCCTGCTGAGCTCTGTTAAGCATATAGTTAGAGTTGCGTATGACTAATAACAGCATAACAAAAGCACCTGAAAAATATTATACTTTTGGTCCATGTTTTTCCTTTTTTGACCTGAAGGTAAGTCTTTAGTAGTACGATACAAATTTGCATGTTTGACAACCAAAGACTGATCATATGTTTTGGGACGAAATAAAAAATAAGGCATTGAAATAACAAACATCACTAGGTTTTGATTTGTATTTACAATATAGGCTACTGGTTCACTATAACACTTTTTTTTTCCATAAACTGTCACCTTTTACTAATATCGAGAAAGCTTAATTACACAACCATATGCATTCAGAACAAGTGCCGAATCATAACAAAACAACTACCGATTCACAAAAACGATACCTTTTTTTATATACGTATTTACTAATGCGTTCATCATCAAACTTGAGTAGGAATATGAAGAAAAAAAATTACTGCGGTAAACAAATGCATATTCAAAGAACTAAACAAGATTGAAAGAATAATGAACGCATGTTAGAAGAAAATTTATAAGAAAACACATGTTAAAAGCAAGAGTTTTGAAGTAAAGGAGAAAAGAAATACCTGTATCGGTAGCTTTGTTGAGAATCAACGAGGTTGAGAAACTAGGGTGGTTGTTAGCAAAATATATATAGTGTGTCCATGGTGAAGCAAGAGAACTAGTATGAATCTTTTTTCTTTTAGGCAACTAGTATGGAATTTTATTGAAAAGAAAAGGAAAGAAATTTTCAAACCAAAAAAAAAAAAAAAAGAAAGAAAGAAAAAGGTAATCTAGGACTGCCATACAAATGCAATTATTACATCAAAATATGGCAAATGGTGTGCAGTCTAGAAAGAAAACTGGTAACCTTACATTTTTTTTAGAAAGTCTCTATGTTATGACTTAATAATTGTTAAGGTAATTTGGCTTTTCAGTATAACCATAAATGTGTCTTCACTGGTATGGGTATGGTGAGATTTGGTAGTTTTGGACTTAAAAATTGATGGCAACGTAGGGTAACTCAAGGAAATAGTTTATTAGTAAGTTATTTCTGTCTTGTTACTTTAGGAATATCCCAAATAATATTCACGTTCAAAATATTTCCAGGAATGACACTATTCCAAACTTCCTTTTGCTTTGGATTAATTCCATTTTGCATCCCTCAATTGTACATTAATTCTCACTTTGATCTCTAAATAGCAAACTGAGATATTTTAGTCCTTAAACTATTTTAAAAAAGTCGCATTTAAGGTCAATTATTAATGTAATCCCTATGCTGACGGCATACTAGTCTAGTTAAAAGCAAAAAGACTAAACAATGACGCCAAAAACTTTAGAAATGAAAGAGAAGAAAGGAGTTTAGGCACCAAATTGAGAATTGCAATATAATTGAGGGACTAAAGTGATAGACTTTAGGGATCAATATTGGAATCAATGTATAATTTAGGGAGTAAAGTGTCCCAATTTAGAGTTTAAGGATCAAAATTGAAATTAGATTGCAGTTGAATAGTGCGAAATGAAATTAAAGATTTCAATAGTAAACATGCCACCCATATAAAATATGAATTAATGTTTCCTATACTGACAATGTGTACACTCGGCAACTGTCTAACCTACTTCTATTCTATAGGGGAGGGGGAGCCTAAAGAGGCTTGTATAGGGGTTGGGGGATTAACCACCAGACCAGACAAGTGCACTACTGCACTCTCTGGATTTTTTAAGGACAAGAAGCACCTTACTTCTTGTTGATGCACTAGGTCAGAGAGCCTTAAGAGGGCTCCCTCTGGCCATTGGACCACTGGCCCAATGGTTTTATATACTTTTTTTTTTTTTTTTTGTGTTCAATCAGCAAATGTCTAACTTACTTCTGTATATATACACTTTTAGTATAATAAAGATTTACTCATAAAATATTACTATATTTTTAACCACATCATTCATCTCCTTTTGTTTGTCCTTGTTATTTTTAGAAACCTTTCAAGCAAGGGTAACAAACCACTGACTCATTAATAGTCGCTTCAATCTCATTCCAAACATTCACTAAACCTTTCTTCTTCTCCCTGTATGTACTTAAAACTTTTATTATACATTAGTCAGATAAGTTTTTCTAATAGTTATAATTAGTTCTTCTTCTTCTTCCCGTATGTCCTTAAAACTTTTATTGTACATTAGTCAGATAAGGTTTTCTAATAGTTGTAATTAGTTTTGTGCACAAAATTTACATCAAATTTCCCATTTAATGCGTTGCTATTTACTGATTTTAGGGTTTAACCCGTTACCTTTCTATAAAATTTACATCTAATTAAGAACTCAATTAATAAACCTTGAACCAGTGCTATCTATTTTTAGTATTTAATTTTTGATAGTTAACATAAAGTTGAAAGACGAACCAAATTATTTGATACGCGAATTAAGTTCGGTTCAATAAGAATTCATTCGAGCAAGGTTAAACAATAATTTATGTTTGATAAATTTTCAAGTCTTGCTCGAGTTCGATTTGATTAGCATACAAGTGAAATGCATTTGAAAAAAGTTCAAATTATTCGAAGTCAACTTGAGTTCGGTTCGATAAAAGTTCGTTCAAGTATGATTTGAGAAGTAAACAAGCCATCGTTTTGTTAAAATAATCAAACAAATTTAAACAATAGGGTATGCCTGTTTGATAACTAAAAATAGAATATCTGAATTAATTAAGTGACATTAAATCTTTTAAGCAACACTTGCTTCCAAAGATAAGTGACAAGTTATTCACTTATCACCGAATGTGATATACATTTAAATGTATTAGATTTAGTACTTGATAATTTAATTACTTAATGAATTCAGACTTTAGATTTCATATTTCAGATTTCAGTTTTATCAGACGCACCTTTAGGCCCCGTTTGATAACCCAATTCAGCACATAAATTTAATAGATTTAGCTCTTAATGCGTTTAGACTGTTTTATAATCGAAAATAGAATATCTGAATTAATTTAGTGTCAATGAATTTTCTAGGCAAAACTTGCTTCTTAAAATTAAGTGATAAGCTATTCACTTATCATTTAATATGATATCATTCAGGCATATTAGATCTAAGGCCTCGTTTGATAACTCAATTCAGCACTTAAACTTAATAGGTTCATATCTTAATATGTTCAGACCATTTGATAATCGAAAATAGAATATCTGAATGAATTAAGTGGCACTGAAATTTTTAGGCAAAATTTGCTCCCAAAAATAAGTGATAAGCTAATCACTTATCACTGAATGTGATATACATTCAAATGTATTAGAATTAGTACTTAACAATTCAATTACATAATGAATTCAGATTTCAAATTTTAGATTTTGAATTTCAGATTTCAGTTTTATCAATCGCACCCTTAGTACTTAAAAATTCAATCACGTAATAGATTCGGATTTCATATTTCAGATTTCATATCTCAATTTTGTCATAAGCACCCTTAGTTTCACTGACACGGTAAGTCAACGAGTTGGGCTCATTTACACGATAAGTTAACCAACAAACCCTCAATGTCCGCTTGGTAATATGCAATTAACCCTTTCATTTCCTTCAGCAGTCTTCTCTTCCGTCTTCCTCCCTAACTCTTGACTAAAATCCTGATCTCCATAGCCAGTTCCACTCATTTCAAAACCCTAAATCGAAACCATGAGCAGCTCCATTCATCTCTTCTCGTCAACCCAATTAATTTCCGCCATCCATGTTATTCAGTCTCCCAAAACCGTCGAGTTCTGTCCCCGTTAGCCTGCCTGAATGTGAACGTCCGGGCACCAGATTGTGTCTCATCCAGATAGCCAAATTCAGGACAAAATGCTCAAAGGGCTAAAGAGATAATGGAGGTGGAGAAAAAGGTTTTGGTAGGGACCTATGTTAGAGCCCCTGCTGTGCTCTCCAGCGGCAAAGGTTTTGTGATGTTGATGGTCGAGAGCATTTGGGTTTGAGCTCTGGGACTTCTGTAAATGCCATTGGCCATGGTGATCCTGATTGGCTGCAGGCGCTTACTCACCAAGCTAATACCCTCATCCATGTCAGCAATATGTATTACTCTGTTCCACAGGTAAAGTTTCCTTTTTTGTGTTTTGTTTCTTTTTCTGCTTCTTGTTTTTGTTTGCCTAATAAGGTAACCACTAATTGGTTTCATCTGAGCAAATTCTTTTACTTACAAGTGATTGATATCGAATGTATGTTTTTTCTGTGATTTTGAAGGTCCTTTAATTAAATTGGAATCTGTTTCAGGTTTGAAATTGGTGTGGATTGTAGGAGAGCAAATAGATGGTACTATAGTGTAGTATCTTGGAATTGAAAGCAGGTGAATTATGTTAGTCGTCAGTGTTTTAGGACTTTCTGGATTAGCAAATTTGATTTGTTTGGGGAAATCTGGATGGTAAGATGGAAAGGGTTGTCTAATTAACTCTTGAAAATAAGAACTTCCCACAAGACTAAATTAATGTTCTACATTTCCCTCTGAGCTTTTATTTTTATTTTTATTTATATTTTTTTTTATCTGCAAGATAAATGTTACTAAATGCCATTGAGGAATTTTCAGATTGAACTTGCCGAGCGTTTGGTTGCTAGCTCATTTGCTGATTGTGTATTCTCTACAAACACTCCGATGGAAGCAATTGAAGCTGCAATAAAATTTCCAAGGAAATTTTAGAGATCTTTGCACCCGAGCAACGAATAGCCACCCTTTGGAGTTCATTGCCGTCAGTAATTGCTTCCACAGAAGGACAATGGGAGCTCTTGCTTTAACAAGCAAGGATCATTATAGAATTCCTTTTGAACCAGTGATGCCTGGAGACAACTTCTGGAAACACAGTGATACCCAAGCAGCAACAAAGCTGATAAGTGTTGCAAAATTGCAGCTGTTTTTGTAGAGCCTATCCAGGGAGAAGGAGGTGTATACAGTGCCATAAACGAGTTGTTGGAGGCATTGTGCAGCGCCTGTCACAGTGCTAGGTCGCTTCTTGTTCTTTACAAGGTAAGTTACTGTGTGTCAGGAAATTATAGCATTTTTGTATTAAGACATCCAATTGGGCACATGGAACATTGAGTACATCCAATTGCGCACATGGAACATTGAGTACTAAGTGAGACATAAGAGCCATGTCATGTATTCCCATTTGTTGGTGCATAATAAGTTTTCTAGAAGCACATTGAAAAGATGATTAGTGCGCATAGGTGCTATTACGGTATCCCATCTTGCAGCTAACTCTTGGTGGTTGTTTCACATTTTTCTTTTGCAATTTTACACATCTTGGATTTTCATTAAAGGAATTATTTGACAATTTTTGCCACTTACATTAATGCTAGCTGTACCAAACAGTCAAAAAATGGGATTAAGACTCAGGAAAATGATGTGATGGAATATTCCTGGGGTTGAATTCAGGAAAAAAGGCTCTCCGGCTAGTGAATCTTTTGAGCTCCTATGTCTGATGTAGTTCTTAGTGCAAATTCTCAATTACTACAATTGGATGCTTATCGCATTAAACCTTCTCCATGGTAAATTGATCTCTGAAATGTTTGAAAGATAAGGATGCTAAACATCAGAGATGAATGCACTCATGTGATTACTCCATGGTACTCCCTTTGATTTTGGTCATTCACGAAGGAACTACAATGAGAGCTACTTTTTGGAAGAAATTCATAAAACTGAAAAATCCCAGTTATCAGTAATATGTCACTGTTAAAACTTGAAAATGCTGTTAAGGTTCAACCGTTTCTTAGTTCATCTTTTTTTTTTTTTTTTGTCAAAAGTCAGATTTGTATAAATTCAAGAAAGTAATTACAACTTGAACCGTACTTTACAAAAGACTGGCAACTGCCAGATAATCAGACTGTGCAGCACTAATTAACCACACCGGGAAGGAATTCTTCCAGCAAATCTCATCTAATAGGTTAACAGCTAATTTAGCCAAACCATGACTACCAACGTTCATTTCCCTTTTAACAAAGGAAAATGAGCACTGCCAAAAGGATTTACTTAGTAATCTTCTGTCGTCAATCACAATGTCTAAAGGGGTTATACCACAAAAACCCTGATTAATTCTATCAACTACCATTTTACAATCAGATATAAACATGACAGAAGCCCATTTCTCTTCCAATGCCTTTTGCATGGCAGCTCAGCTAGTGATTGCTTCAGAGATTGAGGCATCCCAACTATTCTGTACAGGTATTGCCCAAGTAGTTATGAGATTACCGAAACAATCCTTCGCAGCAATTCCCATCCCAGTGTTGTTTCTTGAAGGACTTATGGCTGCATCAGTATAAATCCTTGTTGCATGTTGAGCATGTGGCATTTGCCAAATTTCCTGGCTGTTTAGTGTGCGTTTTTGGGAATTGAGTTCCGTGGGATTACCTTGACTAACCACATTGAATTCCTTCCATTCTGCTATGGCCTTGTTGGCTAGTAAGTGACCCTCGATCTTTGTTCGGTTGAAATTGTGCTCATTTCTACTCTTCCATACTTGCCATAGAAAGTTAGCTGTTGCATCGATATGGTCATTCCCTTCTACCCTTGATTTGGCCCCCTGCATCGTTTCCCACCATAGCCAGAAGTTCCATTTCATCTCCTCTAACCCATTCCACCGCACAGGAAATGCTTTCCATGCCACCGTTCTGGACTTGCAAGCCAGCAGAGTGTGTTCAACTGTTTCCACTTCCTCATGGCAGCATTTACATAAAGGATCACCCTTTCCTATTCATGTAAATATTACCTCATTCGTAGAAAGGATATTGTGTAAACACTTCCATAGGAAATGTTTGATCTTGTGCTTGATGTTCAGGCCCCACACTTGATTCCATAGCCTGGAGTTTCTTCTATTTGTGCTAGCCTCGGCTGCTGATGAGTCCCACACTTGATTGCGTTTCTTAGTTCATCTGCTTCATAACTTTACTTGAAGAAATATATGATGTTGTTATGACTTTCTGTGTAGATGCAGTTATTGCTTAATTGTGAAATAATAAGCCTTCCAAGATTTCAAGATGGATTCCCAAATTAATTGATTTTGGTTAAGAAGCGGGGAAACATTTAAACAGACACAGTACAGTGATGAGCTTCTTGAATGTGGTATTAAGTTGACTCTTGTGATTAAGCATCGTGATAAATGGGACAATGGGATAATCACTATGTCTGTCGTGGAAATAATAGATAAATGGTGTTTGCATCTACTTTTATGCACTTTGTCATTGGTCGAATTGTAAGAAGAGAATGTAGTACAAGGGAAGGTTGCCTGATGATCTAAGAGCTATCTGCTATATGTTTATGCAGAGCCTATAAACTAATTTTTATCAGAGACGTCCTGACATACACATATGTTAAAGAACTCGCTATGAAGTAAATATTTTGAAATTAACAAAAAAAGATGATGTTGGAGCATTTTCTAGATTTGACTTAGTTCAACCATTCAGATTTGTATGCTGAAGTTAAATGAATATTCCCCTGAGCCTAATGAGAACTCCATATGAATCCGTTATTGCCATGAGGAAAGATTATGTACAGTTTAGTTCCCTGTGGTCCAACTTGCAAATGTTATTTATTTATTTATTTATGTTTTTGTCGTATACTTTCACTGTTGCATGTTAAAAAATCTTATATTAAGAAGGCAGAAAGGTGGTACCACTTGCATAAATGGAAGTCATCAATTTTTGTGGAATGGTAATGTCATGTTTGTATTTAGTATGTTTCATGTAACAGTTTTTCTTTAATAGTTTTATTATTTTTTTCAGTGTATGTGGGAAATCTCGAACTCAGAATCTCTCACTTACACTTCCTTCTCCCTTACTGTTGAACCCATCCATCCCTCCCCATGCTTCGTGTATTCATTATGTAGAACTGGTTCTGATATATCTGAGAGTGCAAATGGTCTCTATTGTACAATTCTGTTTGAAAACTTAGTTAAAGTTAGCATTTCTTAGGTTTTTAAACTTTCTAATGTTGACTAGAGTCAGTTGGGTTAAACAATTGTTGTTACACCTAGTTTTTTTGGTAAGTTGGAGACTAGCAAAAATAATATCTACACTCGGTCACTTTCAATCTTTAACATTTGTTCTTGTGACATTTTCTAAGTGGATCGGTTTCCTGTGACATCCTGCTTTGACACAATTTATTACTCCTTGTATGGAGAAGACTTCTCTTGAAGCTCATGGAAAGGTCTCTGCAAAATGAGCATAACTTTATTTCTCTGGAAATAGCAAAAAGAGTTCAGGGCACATTACCTGCTTAGAGCAGGAAACAATTACAAGACATGAAATCATGGGTTTGATTCTTGTCATTCATAGGATTGAACTGGTGACTGGCAAAGGACGCCACTAAAATACTTTTGCTGCATCATCAATTGAACTCTGTGATTCATCGTAACTGTGACGAGCTTGCTTCCAAGCAGCTGTTAGATAGAATGTGTGTAGCAAAATTACTCTTAAAATGGTTGACTAAATAACCTTTGATCTTTTAGCGCATAGGCATTGTCTCCATGACAAAACTACACATTATTTATTAAAGTTCTTATTATATTTGTATAAATTAAGTATATCATTTCATCGTTGCCCACATTTGACAATAAGAACCACTTTAAACTGAAAAAAATAGAACTCTGATTTCTTCTCATTACAAAGGAATTTCTTGGTAGCGTCCTTGAAAATCACGTGAAACTCCTGTATTGGAGTACAAAAGGTTCAACACTGTGAGGTATAAATATCTACTGGCTGGAAGCACATGGGAAATCTGACAGCCAATGATTGGTCAATGAGTCCATTAAAATTTGGGAGACCGAAAGAAAGACATAATAGATAGAAGTTTCTGCCATATGACATCAAAACTAAATTAAGTTGAAGTTAGGACATGTTTCTGCATGTGCCACTGGTATTGCTATCCTGACAATTTTTTTTTTTTGGGGGTACTTTCTTGGCAGGATCAAGAGCTTCTGGTGGTTCCAAACCTCTTCCCTGGACATCCTGCCTTAAGATAGCCAAGGACTTGGCACTGCTCTACATTCATCAGAATCATGCATTAACCCATGGCAACTTGAAGTCACCTAATGTACTGTTTTGAGTCCTGCCTGATTATGGGCTCACTACATTTAGAAACCTAGATTCCATCTAGGAATCCAGCGCTTCTTCTACAGAGCTCCTGAATGCCGTGACATTTGAAGGCCTTTAACTCACAAGCTGATGTCTACAGCTGTAAATTTCTTCTTTTGGAGGTCCTCACTAGAAAGACTCCTTTTCAGGATCGTGTCCAAGAACATGGTTCAGACATCCCAAGATGGGTATGATCTGTCAGAAAAGAAGAGACTGAATCTGGTGATGCGCCTGCCTCTAGCATTGAGGCCACCAAGGAGAAACTTCGAGCTCTTTTGAATATTGCCATGGTATGTGCTGCACTTGCACCAGAGAATAGGCCTACAATGAGGGATGGTTTAATGATGATCAGGAAGGCAAAGGCAGAAGCTCAAGTGTCTTTTAATATTAGTGAATATTCCCGAGGCAGATGGTCAGATACTGTTCAAAGTTTGCCCAGAGACGAATATTTGAGCATAATATAAATTTTGAGTTCCAATTTTCATTATGTATTCTAGTTTTTCAAGTTTTATTTTTTTATTTTTATTAATTTTCATTTTAGGGATTGTAGAATGAATTCCGAAGCATTGATTGTAAAGAGTCTATTCTTGTAAAGGCTCTAGTTGTCATTCTTTTATGGGGTTAGCAACTATTGCCTATCTGGCCATTTTAATGTTAAATTCAACTCAGTACTTAAAGCATTTCCCTAGACTTGGTAATAGCTTGCAAGTTTTATGTGCATTCTTGTCCAAATGATTTACAACATGATTTCAGTTACTGTCGGAAAAAGAAAAGAAAAGGGAAAAGAAAAAAGCATACGTGTTATAACATGTATGGTGCATACACCAATAAATGCATTAACATGTTCACTTCTGAGCCTGTTTTAACTAAAGATGTGGAATGTAACCTTAGATCATCAGTATCACTTCCTCAATGCTAACACCAAAAATGATGAAAAAAAAATTTGAAAAGAACCTATAACTGAAACTTACATTGCTGCATAAGACTATGGTAAGTGATGAATCAAATGAGTATATATTTGTATCATTAAAATGTTAATTAAAAACCACTGGGCAAATTAGACCGTACACTAATAGGTACGGCTCAGGAGACGTTTAATCATGTCTCAAACGACAATGCCGACCAATAATAATTGAACATTGATCGTGAGGGCTTAATACAATAATTTTGAAGGGCGAAGTGTAAATTAACCTGCTTGATGGGATTTTAGCATAATTATGGATTTAGATACCTTTGGAAACTTATCAAGTGAAAGTGAAAGTGTGAAACTACGACTGAATTTGCAATATGAGGCAATAGTAGATTGAAAGACTAAGCTAGGATTTTTAAAAATTTGTTACCTCCTCCACTGGGACATTGTTGGATTTCTATTACTAATTCTTTGACAAACAAAAATTTGTTTACGCTCGCACACACATTTCATCCAAAAATAGAAAAAAAAAAAAAACCAAGAAGATTTAATGATGCTTTTTGAAATTACTAAACATCATCTCAGAAAGCTAATATGGTTCAAATGCTTGTGATTCAGGAGACTATGCTGGACTTTGCCAAAAATGTCGATTTCCAAGTAATTTAAATCTGGCGACTGCTTCGGCAAAATCTTGAGCAAATTTTTTGTTTGTTTTTCAAATACTAGTATCGATTTTATGGCTATCATGTATTTCAAACAATATGCATCTATTTCACATCCCCAAATAGATCCTCTGTTTTCATGTTTATTTTGTTTTTGTTAAGAGACTACATATCCATGTAGATAAACTATGGATTTCCAGCTGCATTAGTAAAATTCTACAACATTAGTAAGATCTTTAGTCACTTCACAAATTGTCAAAATTCTTTATCCGTTTTTGCTAAAGATCTTGAGTAAGAGAGAAGGAAATTCTGACATTTTGTTTACATTGTTCCAGCTTTGGGAGATTAGAGGTGATCTTAATGCTGTAACATTTAGTGGGGCTCATCAAGATTTTGGATCCATTATGAATTCTTAGACACCATTGCTCATTGTAGATATTCTCTTGAGAGCACCTTCACTTGGAACAGCAATTGGCATAGAGGATTCGTTTAGAAACGATTGGCCAGGTTTCTAATGAATGACATTGGGGCTTTATGTTCATTGATTATAATGAAAAGGAAAAAGTCAGATGCTTCTTTTTGATGGCCACAAAATGTAAAACAATGTTCTGATTATAATTGAAACATGGTCTATAAATAATCTTACTCTTCCTTACCACTGAAATTTTTGATTAATTTATAGCAAATACATAATTATCGAGAACAACAGATACAGATATCATTCCACCCAATTTATATCAAATTCCTTCACTTTTCTCAGCCACTTCTGAGTGTTTTGCAAAACATAAGGCTTAAATGGCGCCAAAATTCCATTTTTCTTTTTTTAGCTAAGCTTGACTGTCTATTAGGATGCCTTACCTTTAGTGAAAGAACACGTGAAACTTCATGAAGACCTACCCATTTCTCCAATGCACGCTCGATATCGTAGCGACATGCAAGAAAGTGTGTGTTGATTTACGATATTCTAAAAATCGTACTTGTTAAAGGACTATTTAGACATTTATATGTTCTGATGGTGTTAAATTCAAATTATTCATACACATCAGAATCACTCTAGCATATCTAGACTTCATTTTGTGCAGATAAAAGGATTATGAATAAGATTTTGTAAAATTTTTTTATGCATAAGAACAAGGTAGACCAGCTAGTGCAAAAGTTGAGCCTTTTGCTGGTTATAAGTAAATCCTACAATTTTACCACTGAAATGACAAGAAAATGAGATGAAATGTGTTTTCTGCACCTGCTTGCTCAAAAGCTTTTCTGCTGGGCATGAATGCTGGGTCCATTCCCCGACTCCTTTGGAGCTGACTTATGTGTAGAATTAGACATTAATCCAGCACACAAATTCCAATACAGATCTCAAGCAGACTGTTGTAAGGTAACTAGTTGCATGATTTTTCTCATCGACTCAGATTCCCAATAGCTAACCTCTTCTTGCAAATTCTTGGGGTAGTGGCGTTTGTATGCAAGAGAGAGGTTCATCAAGGCAGCAATTATTCTGAATCCTCCCATGCGAGTGATTGCCTCCTCAATGTCCACCCTTCAATGCTCACGAAGTCGCTTTGTCTAAGACATGATTTAATGCAATTCTTTTTCCATGACTAATTAAGGAATTGATGAAGAGGGAAGTAAGTTTATATTTGAATGCATTGCGTTCCATCCTGTAAGGTAAAATCAAAAGATTTTGGTTATTTCCTCATCTATGAAATGGGTTGACGCAATCTCTCATAAATTAAATTTAATGGATTAGTATGTGTTACCTTTATATAATATACTAATCAACAAAATGTTGCATGGCGTAAATATGGATTAACTTTTTATACACTAATAGTGTAGTAATATTTTTAAACTGACAGCTTTGGATGCATGCCACACGTATATGATTAGAATTTCAAATTTAAATTTGTGTTATGTGGCATATTTCAAACCTGCTAATGTAAAAAAAAAAATATATATATATATATATATACACTGATATTGTATAAAAAAGTTATCTCGCAAATAATGCCTGTTAACTATTTAAACTATTTGTGTCTCCCATGTAATTGTTTTAGATTACCATCCCCATTTAATCAAAGGGTTAAGCTTTTATCTACTGTCAGCATAGTGAATTTTTTTATACTAATGGGTGTAAATGTATACTATCTATTTTTATTACCGTTAATCAAATATCTTGGATTAAACTTAAAATCTGTTTAGAATTTGGTGATAGAGAATGATCATGTTGCCTTCAAGTCTTACTGATATCAAAACCAACTATAAGAGCTTGTGTTAATTCAATCAAGACTATTTACCTTAAGTCGTAGTACAAAATGATATGATATGTTTGTTTAGTGAGGATGCACTTTGATTGCATCCTCAATTACTAGAATCCTTTTGGCGGGGCTGGTGCAAGCTATAGAGGATTGGAGGATAAAATATTGGCAGAATTTTCTTTGGTGATATTCTTTTTGTTTTAGGTTTATTATATATACATATTTGCAATAATGTAAATCAATTTTGTCTTAAAGATGAATGAATTTACCATAGCCAATTATGGAGAAATATTAAGATTGTTATTAGAATTACTAATTGGACAGAACCAAATATATATATTAAGGATTGTTAAATATAGGATGCCAGAGAATTACAATTGGGTAAAATTAAATATGTAAGTTAAGTAGGGAAAGATGCGAGACAAATTTTTTATTGGTTATAAATTTATAAGTTTAGATGGCAGACTTTACGTTTATTCAATTTGCTTGTTCTTTTTATATTTGTTTATAGTCTTGTTTTTCTTTTTTATTTTTAAATTACTAACCATGCAATCTATATATGTGTTGTGGAGTCAGATCTGTTTTGTTGCTTAGCTGCTTTGTCTCATATATCATCTAATATATGTATAATTGTTGGCCAGTAGACAATTTTGAACTTGTATATATTATATTACACTTGTGAGCAAATAATTATGACTGTTAGCGTTTAGAATGTTCACATGCGTACATTAAGTTTTCTGTTTAGTAGTGATTAGTTGTCCTAAGAGGTTTTACCTTTTGCTTATATATGCTTGTACTATTGTACGCATTTTTATACTGAAGTTTTTATTTTCTTGAAGGTTTAATTAGTTACTTTTGTTTTTTCAGTTTCGTCGTTGTACTGAAAGCTCGAGATTTAGTCAAGAAAAATTTTATGTTACTTGTTATGTTTTGTCGTGTAGATGAACTATAATCATATGGATGTTTTGGAGTTCAACATGATTTTCATCCGGCTGTGGAAGTTATGCTTAATCGAGTTTCACTTGCTGGAGTGGGAGGAAACTTGCTGTCTGGAGTCAAGAAAATGTTCCGATGAACTATCTGCTTGTTGCTGCTAGTTGTTGATGGTGAGCTCTGGTTGTAGTTTGTTGTTTGTCTCATAAGCTTTTG
The DNA here is from genome assembly GCA_013103745.1 of Gardenia jasminoides. NCBI lineage: Eukaryota > Viridiplantae > Streptophyta > Magnoliopsida > Gentianales > Rubiaceae > Gardenia > Gardenia jasminoides. The sequence goes on from CM023105.1 coordinate 19,266,267, forward strand.
TGTGTATTATTAATAAAGTTGTTGCCGTTTGTCTTAGGTAAAATTAAACTTTTAGCATAAAGGCAACTGGAGGGTAAACAATAATGAGCCTTTAGTTCCATCATTGGTACTTACTTGGAGTAGAATTCTTATTCATTTCCGTTGAGCATACAATGGCAGAAATATTTTGCAAAATAAACCTATTAATTTATGTGAGTAAGAAATGTACATTAGTATTTATAAAATAAAATGAGTTCATATAGGTAATAAAGATAACATAAATAATGCGCTTACAACCTGAGAACTCTTCTATTGCCTCGTATAAGAAATTGTAGCATTGTCTACAAATTTGCAATTCATTTGATATATATATATATATATATAAACAACTTAAATAGTAAAAATGATACCACTGAAATCGAAGAAAGCATATTTGAAAACAACTTGAACAATAAAAAAACCTACAATTCGGTCACAAGCATTATGCAAACAGTTGGCACTCTGTTACTCCAGGAAGCAGAACCTGCCTTATAACATTTGGGGTTAATTCCATTTTGCACCCCTCAGCTATAATCAAAATTTTATTTTAGTCCTTAATTTTTAAAATGTCACACTTTAGTTCTTAAATTGTAAAATTTGTCTCAATTGAGTAATATCTATAATTAAGGAAGTGAGATAGATCTTTTAGATTAATGGGTGTGCTTTAGGGATTAAATTGGGCAAATTTTATACCTTTGGGACTAAAATGAACAGGTACTATATTTTAGGGACTAAAATATGATAAATTTTATAATGCAGGAATTAAAGTATCCTATTTTAAAATCTAGGGACCAAAGTGAAAATTTAGATATAATTAAAGGGCACAAATTGGAATTAACCCTTACATTTGTAGTATAGTATGAATGCAAATTAGATACATTAGACCAAAAAAAGATACAATGAGACAGATAAGATAGTGAGGCACCTTTCTCAAAAGTAGAGAATTGAAACCTGTGGCCTTTTAGTTTGTTTGCAATTTGAATTGCAGATACTACAAAAGCTATGGGCGCAGAAATAATAACACAACTTATTCAACAAAATGAGATTGTCAAAACATACACCAAAGAAGAAGTAGAATGTAGTGTTTGAGACTTTGATAGTTGCTCTGAAATAGGAACATCAACACTCTAATAATAACAATAATAAGCTTAGATAATTAACAAATCAGTAAATTAGGAGGTGTATGAGGTTGATAAGTTCGATACCAACATCAACTCTTACGTGTATGTTGCTCATCCGATTCATGAGTCATCACAACTAGATCACTATTTAGGTTCTTAGACCTTATGGATTAGCAGTAGAATCAATAAAATTGAAATATTTGGGGGACGAAAACCACCGCGTCTACCAGCTTGTTCCATTTATTGAGAAATAGGAATGGAGAGAAACTTTTTGATTTTTCTTTCATGATATGCTTGGTACTCTTTCGCAGTACGAAACTTCTTTTCCCTCCTCTAATGATAATGCATACTTTTTTCTCTTTTTCTGATTTCATTCATTTTTTTCTCAAGCAATTTATTAGAATTATCACCATGCTAAACTTAGAACAAATCATTGGTTTAAATTAGGATAAATGCAATGGATAACCAAATAAGCGGACAACTAATAAAAAACTTTAGGTAGGGAAAAAATCAGGACCAACTAATAGAGCAATGCACAATTAAGGAAGCATGCATTGGTATTTAACAGCAACAAAGAAATATAGCAATAGATACTAATGAACAAATAAAATAATTGAATAATACCTCCATTCAGGAATGAGACGGAGCGGAAACAAAGAACTTGAGAAGCGTGAGCCAAAAAAAAAAAAAAAAAAGAGCAATTTCACCATTAGCATTTCTTAGCCTTAAACTTTAGAAATGGAAAAGGAAATAACAGTCTATGATAAAATAAATATACAGCAGCAGAAGTAACATGTTCAAAACAAAGCATAAAAGACGGCAACATATGTTAATCATCTTGGACTTGGCAAGGGGCTCGAGCTGGGTAGTGTGTATCTAACAGTAGCCAGATTGGGGTTCAGATGATAGATTGAAAATCAAGGCCCGTTTTAGATGGACTAATCGGGAAAACAATTAGAGTCTTTATGTATTATGATTAACTTTATAAAACACAATGAATATGCAAGTAAAGTATAAATAGGATTAATTCTATAAAGCGCAATGACTATGCAAGTAAACTATTTCCAAACCCCCTAATGGCTTGGGTTTGGCCTAGGCCATCGAGAATTTTAGAAGGGCTCTCGGGGGTTAAGCCCTGTAAAAAGAAAGTATACATAGGATGAGAAAATGACCTCATTTTTTATTTTCTAATTCTTTTCTTTTGCTTCATTTGATATATTTCATGACATAGTATTTCACAGAATAATCTTTCAATTTTCTCTCACATCATTTAGCAATACTGTTCTGGTAATTTTCATCTATTTTCATGAAACTTTTTAGTTGTTAATAGTTAAATATTTTACAAATTTTAAGATATACAAAGAGCTATAATTAATTATAGGTTTTAGTTTTAATTTGATCTTTTTTTTTTTCACTGGACTAGCAATAATGCGAGATGATGTTTACATGCAAAGCCAAAGATCTTTTCTTTTGTTTGTTCCATTTTTGTAGAGGGGGTAAAAAAAGTAAAAGTCGTCTCTCTATACCAATAACATGTCCATAGTTTCTTGTCTTCAGACTCAGGTTTTTTCTGAATATGTTTATCTTTAAGAAGATTTTGTGACACTATTAGGATCATTTGAGTACTAATTATAAAAGAAATGGAGACATGGCCTCAACTTAAAAGAACAAAATTTGTCATCCCCACGCAAAAATGAAAGCTTAGATAAGTCTGCCAATCTTGCTTTTCCGGTAGGTATTATGTCCCCTTTCCATACTAATCGCTTTTAATGGGCTATTTAGGACTTTAGATTATAAAGTCTTTTATAATAGGGTAAACGACAAAAAAGCCTCTTGTGGTTTGGATATTCCACAGACGGGCTCCATGTGATTTGGAATCATACTAATCAGTCCCTCATGGTTTGAAGTAAAGTGTAAAATCGACGGAAAGCATCAGAATTAACGCGTTTGACGTAAACGCACTCCAAGTGCAGGTATTTATTACAGAAATGAGTATTTTAAGACCAAAATTGACATGATATACCTATTCCACCCTTCATGCCCCAATAAAACTCCAGTGACTGCAAAAGCTTCCTCCAGGTCCAACCTTACTAGGTAATCAACCCCACAAGTCCTTAGCCAAACTCGCCAAGAAACATGGCCCTCTCATGAGCCTACAACTTGGCCAAATCACCATAGTCGTCGTCACCTCCGCAGGGATGGCCATGGAAGTTCTCCAGAAGCGAGATTTAGTCGTCTCAGATCCATACATAGCTGCCCCTAAAACTTGTAAAGTCCACTCAGTGAGCCATTCTATGTGCTGGCTTTTCCACCTCTCAAATGTCTCACTTTCGATACATCAAAGTAAGAATTTTCCACCCATCATGAAAGCCAGGAATACAATTCCAGACCCAATGGAGCTTTCCATTAACAAACTTACCACATTCGTCAATACCATTCACCTCGGTGTTTACCTCAATCTTCCTCCAAATCGGTTTGAGACTATAAACCTCAACCCGGATTTTTTACCGATAGCGTGAAACTTTCACAACGGAAATGGCGACTATTTTGTAATCATCATTAGATTCATCATATCCAAAGCCATAACAACTAAACAAATGTTCAAGTCCTTTACAAAACTTAGGCAACTATTTCAATTTTCTAGTTGCTGGGTTCCATAAATGATTGTTTTCTAGGAATTTTGAGACAAACCAAGCCATTACAAGAACCCACGATAGAAGGCAGACCACCGCGATCAAATCTCATGTGATAATCAATGTTGATTACACTTGCCTCGGCAGTGACAGTGATGGAGCATGGCAAGTCCCGAGGCGAAAAAAGTGATGTGTTGGATGTCTTGCTCACCACCAGCGAAGGTAACACATTTCGCAGAGTGGTTGAAGAAGCACATAACCTCTACATTTTGTCTTCTCTCTCTCTTGTTTTGAACGAGCAAAACTGCTGAATTTTTGCTGCTATTTTCCCTTATATTATTAGGGCAATTCTATCATTTCACTGGGAACCATTAATTCTGACGCTTTCCATCGATTTTACATGTTACTTCAAACCATTAGGGGCCGATTAGTATGATTCCAAACCACAGGGAGCCCGTCTGTGAAATAGCCAAACCACAGGGGGCTTTTTTGTCGTTTACCCTTTATAATAATAAAAAAAAAAGTCTTTTATAATAAAATATTTGGGACTTATATTTTAGTAATAGGTGTTTTGAAGAATCGAACTCTGACAGGGAGAATGACTAACTGGGCCTACCCATTTTTGCGAATGACTTAGGTCTGTTTGGATTAGTTGTTTTTGGAACTGTTTTTAAAAAACAGTATTGTAGCATTTGGGACGTGAAAAACTACTGTAACTATCTTTCAAAAACTAATGTAGCTGTCTTTCAAAAAATTTTTGAGCGTGTTTTTGGGATATTTTTTTTTTGGTATTTTTAAAAGTAAAAATTTATTTGGATCAATTTTTTGGGGTATTTTTAAAATTAAAAATTTATTTGGGATAATTTTTTGGGGCATTTTAAAATTAAAAATTAATTTTAAGTATTTTTGGGGGATTTTTATAATTAAAAACTTATTTGGGGTATTTTTAAAACTAATAATTTATTTGGGATAATTTTTGGGGTATTTTTAAAATTAAAATTTATTTGATGGGTGGTAGTGCAGGTGGGTTAATTTAAAAACAATACCCCAAATAAATTATTCCAAAAATATCCCAAATAAATTTTTAATTTTAAAGATGCCCAAAAATTACAAATTAATTTTAATTTTAAAATGCCAAAATACCTCAAATAAATTTTAATTTTAAAATGCCTAAAATTACTCAAACAAATTTTAATTTTAAAATGCCAAAGAATTATCCCAAATAAATTTTAATTTTATAAATGTCCCAAAATACCAAATAAATTTTTAATTTTGAAAAAAAAAAATTACCTCAAATAAATTTTTAATTTTGAAAATGCCCCAAAAATACCCCAAATAAAATTTTAATTTTAAAAATATCTCAAAAATTACCTCAAATAAAATTTTAATTTAAAAATGCCCAAATAAATTTTAATTTGAATGGGAGGAGGGAGGGAGGAGGAGGGGAGGAGGGAAGAAAGAGAGGGGAGAAAGAGAGGTGAGAGAGAGGAAGGGGGAAGGAGGGAGAGAGGAGAGGAGTGGTGGAGTGGGTAGTGGTGAGTGGTGGTGGAAGAAAAGTGTATAATATTTTTTATTTTTATATGTATAAGTTATTTTTAAAATATTTGTTTAGATTGGTATTTTTAGGATTATTTTTTTGTTGGTGTATTATTATAACATTTGGGAGGTAAAACATAGTTTTTCAAAAATAGGTCAAAAAACAGAAAATCCAAATGGACCCTTATATTTGCGGGCGGAACAAGCTGGCCAGCACCACGTGTGTGGGGATGGGGACGGAACAAGTTGATCTTGTCCATGGAGAAATTCGATAGCGAACAAAGTATTACTAATGTCTTATCAAAACCAACAATAAGAGGTTAAATCAATCAAGACTATTTATTTTTAGCAGAAATAGTTTTAATCAATAAGACTATTTACTTTAACTAGTTGCCGTGGTTTTTTCGTAGTTTGTTTCTTTACTAGTGTGTCATGGAATCAAGGTTTATTTCAAGAAAGTTAATATTGTTTTTGAAATAGTTTTTTGTTAGGTTATTATTTATTAAGTTAGTAGATTTTTTCCCCCCTTGTTTGGTAGCTAATTGAATTATTGTACTTTATAGTGCAGTGAACGTGACTCAAAGTTGGAAGTGGTGAATGTATTTGTTGAAACTGTGGATACACGTAATTGGCATTAGGATATTAATATGAAGACATTCTTCTATGCAGGATTTTTACAGAAGAAGATGATCACTAGCCCAGATAATTTGGAGACTATTGGTCATTACTGCAGCTTGAAGACCAGAGGGGAAGTCTGTCGGTTGAAGACCAGAATTAACTATTACGAGAGCAAATTGGCGCCACTGTACTGGTTGATGGATTGCTTAGGACTGCTCGGTCATTGACCGTCTTAGCAGTCATCGTGATATTTGTCTTTACCTGCCAGGGGCCCAGGGTTCAAAGATATATATATATATATATATATATTTTTTTTTTTTTTTTTGGGGTCTTTTTGCTCTCTTTTTCCAAAGACACGACGGCTACGCGTATCTTTTATTTCTCTCTCAAGTTTCGTTCTTTTTCAGAGTGAAACATTTACTCTACTAATTTATTCTGGTCTGCTACAGTGTATCTTGTAATAATGCACCGCGTGGGGACTGAATGCGCTGGCCAGCACCGTGTGTGGCATAACAGTAATAATGCACGTTCTAGTATTCTAGTCTGGTGCACCACAAGTCTCCAATACTGGCTAGCACCGAAGCAGGCACCACTCGGATTTATTCGGGTCAGATGCACCATAATAAACAGTAATAATACATGAACCGGTGCACCGTAACAAAGGCCAGCGCGGAAACTACAAACGATCTTGTCCATGGAAAAATTCAATAGCAAGCAAATTATCCACACTTCCACGGTCAAGATCTGGAAGTCTTCTAACATCTGTCCATCTGAGTCAGATAAATCGCCCCCTCTGCTTTGCTTTGTACAAAAAAAAAAAAAAAATGTAAATCCATCAACTTATGCTAGTGAAATCCATCCATTACCAGAAATGTACATCAATCTCATCAAAAATGGCAGAAGAAATCCTATCCTACTGGTCAATATAGGTAAATTGCTTATTGAAGAAGGGAATTTTCTACGAGGCATTAGCAAGCAAGTTAGACCCTTTCATGCTCATCTCAAATGGAAACAAATGTTCTTAATACGTGGAAATCAAGGATGATGAAAATAAAAAGAAAAGGGAAGCATTAACTGTCTTGTCTTTCAAAGTTGTCGAGGAGATACTCGTTTAGTAACTAATATTGAGATCTCACAAATTAAAAATTCTAAATTCAAATCCTTGTTCACCTTACCCTAGTTTCTTAAATCCGGTCACTTTCTTATTAAAAAACATATCTTGTAAGACAAAATTTCCAGCCCTTTTTACGTAATCATTTGTACATGTAACATATTACTCACTACATGAATTAGGTTTTACTCTAGCCTACAACTCCGGTTACATCCATGTTGATGTTGTGGAGCTGATATTAGTTTGATAGACCTATCAAATCATCTGAGGCTTCTAGATTTAGGGCCTTCAAAGAATCAGTTAGTTTATAATATGGCACTATAGCATGAAATGTGAATGCATTTCCTCTGAAGTCTGAAACTTCTTCTAGATCAGAAAAAAGAAATGTCATTTATAATGTGAAATCTACATGCTGAAGACAAACTAATCACGAGTTATTGTAGCGACAGGACAAAATTTTGGTCCAAAGAGAATCCATCTTCAATAAATACAGAAGTAACTATCCCAAGTCTTAAATCAAACAAGGCAAAGAGGGGCTGTGTGGAGGTAATACTGCTAAAGCACTTGATGGATTCTCGATGACTTCCCAATGGATCCTCCATTTGCCTAATTGAATTGGTCGTATTTTTTTTTATATGAACTCCACTCCCCCCCCCCCCCAAAACCCTGAAGAAGGAAGATAGGAGCAAAATGCATCTACTGGTTTCTACTCGTTCTCTTTTTTTTTCTTTTTTTGGGTAGAAAAGATGAATTTGCATTAAATAAAAATAACTAAGTTAATTTTACAACTCTTGGTTCTACTCGTTCTCTAAACCGCTACTTCACTGCAACAGATGGCTCAAGTCCCAGAAATAATTCACTCCCAAACTCTGCAATACTTCTTAGAAATTTCACGGAATCACGCTTTTCAAGTTGCAACTTTTCCCTACAGGCTATCAACAAGAAAAGTTACCGAGATGATGAAAATAACTTTTGACTCTTATTAGTCATCGCTAGGCTCGTAGCTACTCACTTGTCCCATTGAATGGGAATTTTCCATGGATGTTTACCTGTAATTTGCTTGCGGGTTCTCCTGACAATTCGTGTGTTCAATGATGTTTGAGCTGCAGTCTTGAACTAAAATATTTTGGATTAATTTCTCTTGCACTGATAATTAATTCGATATTATAATTAATATTAATTTAAATTTGATATTTATGTCATGCATCCAACTGTGATTGTATATATATTTATAATGTATATAAAATTAACTTAAATATTTTTACATTTCCTGTGAACACATTTTTCAATTGTTATTTTATCTCATACACCTCAAATCAATACAATATATTTTTCTACAAAAATTTCAGAAAATAACAATCAGGAGGGGATTTTAACTTCTAACTTCACAGTTTTATGTTTGACCTAGGTCTTATCTTCCATGGAAAGTTGTGTAGTTTACGGATACAAATATTAATTTAGGTGAAAAATACACTTTGAAGTAGATAATTATGTGATAGAATATATTCTCAAATTATCTGGGCATAATCAACTAGCTAAAATTCCGTATATCTAAATATGGGAAATCAATTGACTAAACCAATCGGTGAATTGAATTAGATCATAAATGCCGTGAACACTTTACCACAAAGAGTGGTGAAAAAAAAAGAAGAAGAAGGAGAGGGGCTTTAGTAATTCGCTATTGGAGCCAGCCTGGAGCCACCGACAAAGTGGCATTGAAGGTGATGAGCTTGGGAAAGAAGTAGCTGTTCCAAGTGTTGAAATCAAACAAGACAATATTGAGAGGCTGTTTGCAGCAGCACTTGATGGATTCTTTATTACATCCTTGTCAATTCTGCATTTGCCTGGTTGAATTAGCAGTGCTTTGGGTATGTCAATTCGCTTTTGTGCACTGAATTTGCCAAAGATTTCCCAGTGCATTGCTGTACGTTTTACTTAATTAGTTGTTATTGTTGTATTCTCATGTTTTGGTCCGAAAGCATTTTTGAGTATATATCATGTTGTCATAAAACTTCATCCAACTTTTGGATTTGATTTTGAAGCAAGATAAATTACTTTAATCCTTTTGGTCCTTCACTGCAAAGCCACATAATTAGTCATGCTTATCTTGGCCACTATGCCATGAGACTTTGATCTAGCAATTAGAGTATAAAGCTACAGACGCAAGAGATCCCGGGTTAAAACATCTCTATATGTGAATTTCTAATTTCTTCTTCCATTATTTGTAAGTTTATAGCGTAGTATTATATAGCTGTGTATTACTCCGATCATTATATGTTGCTTTTGATCTTGTTAAAGAAAAAAGGGTTTAAACTCCGAAAGAATTTTTACAAATGTCAGGACATTAATGATTAAACAATAAATAATAACTCACAAAAAGAATTGCTCAAGGATCAAATTATTTTGGTGAGTGCCCCAAGAATCCATATAGAAATTAGCCATCAGCTGACTGTCTTTCAGGTGAATGAACCTTTTATCCTTTTTTGAAGCGATTGGTGGAGTGAAATGATCATCATACTTTATAATATATGAAAGTGGTTTCTTTAAACGATGGGTTAAGCGGTACAGGGAGAGAAAGTGTAAATGAGAGGTTTGGCATTTGAAACCTTCTACTTACCAAAAAAGAAGGAAAAAGAAAGTTGTTTCCTTAGAAGATTAAAGTTATGTTTGGATTGCAATTTTTTAAGAGTTTTTAGAGAAAATTATTGTAATACTTTTAAAACTATGATGTATGTAAAATAGAAAGTTAGTTGAATATTATAGAAAATGTAAATTTTTTTCCCTAGAAAATTACAATCCAAAAAGGCCAAAAGGGTACTTTAGTATTGAACTCCCAAATGAACTTACTCGGACTTGAACTACCCTTTCTAGAAACTTGGACCCCCGCCCCCTGGGGAGGGGGGAGGTGCTCTTGAAGCCGAGGAGTGTGGAGTGTATGATGACTCGAAATTTCTTGAATTATACAACTAAAATTTCTTGAATTATTTACTTCTATTTCTTGCGAGAACCCTAAATTTTTCATGAATTATTTGTCATTGTATTTATCTAGTGCACATCATTTTCTTTAAACATTGGTAACATAAAATTTTCATTAAGTGCATTATTTTCCTTTAAGTATCCTATTTTGTATGTATTGTATGACATTAATTTGGAATTGCATTTTACATGTTTCATGTAGCCAAATGCATAAAACTTATATGGGATCAAGTGGGTTATATTTTAAATTGAGGGATTAGAAGACAATTGTATAGATTTTATCCAATTTTTGGCCAAAATTTGACCACTTGTCAACCATCCACTAATGTCTTGATTTAAGCCTTTCTATTTAATCTCTTGTTTTCAAAAATTCAAACCAAATTCCCTCTCATTTTGCTCTCTCTCGGCTGAACTTCAAGGGAAGAAAAACACCAAAACCGTAGCTCAAAATCTTCTTACTTTTAGTTGAGAAAATCACTTGAGAAGAAAATCTAGGTTAGGCAATCACTTGGCTACCAAGTTTAATTGGAGGAGGTGAAGCTTTTGGTGGATTTCTCTTGCTTGGCATAAGGTAAAGCTACCCCTTGACTTCTCTTTGATGATGTTAAACTTATGGATTCTTGATACTAGATGAATTTTAGGATGTATTAGAGTGTTTTTGATGCTTGGAGATGGAAAGTGTTACTCCAGGAAGCAGAACCTGCCTTATAACATTTGGGGTTAATTCCATTTTGCACCCCTCAGCTATAATCAAAATTTTATTTTAGTCCTTAATTTTTAAAATGTCACACTTTAGTTCTTAAATTGTAAAATTTGTCTCAATTGAGTAATATCTATAATTAAGGAAGTGAGATAGATCTTTTAGATTAATGGGTGTGATTTAGGGATTAAATTGGGCAAATTTTATACCTTTGGGACTAAAATGAACAGGTACTATATTTTAGGGACTAAAATATGATAAATTTTATAATGCAGGAATTAAAGTATCCTATTTTAAAATCTAGGGACCAAAGTGAAAATTTAGATATAATTAAAGGGCACAAATTGGAATTAACCCTAACATTTGTAGTATAGTATGAATGCAAATTAGATACATTAGACCAAAAAAAAGATACAATGAGACAGATAAGATAATGAGGCGCCTTTCTCAAAAGTAGAGAATTGAAACCTGTGGCCTTTTAGTTTGTTTGCAATTTGAATTGCAGATACTACAAAAGCTATGGGCGCAGAAATAATAACACAACTTATTCAACAAAATGAGTTTGTCAAAACATACACCAAAGAAGAAGTAGAATGTAGTGTTTGAGACTTTGATAGTTGCTCTGAAATAGGAACATCAACACTCTAATAATAACAATAATAAGCTTAGATAATTAACAAATCAGTAAATTAGGAGGTGTATGAGGTTGATAAGTTCGATACCAACATCAACTCTTACGTGTATGTTGCTCATCCGATTCATGAGTCATCACAACTAGATCACTATTTAGGTTCTTAGACCTTATGGATTAGCAGTAGAATCAATAAAATTGAAATATTTGAGGGACGAAAACCACCGCGTCTACCAGCTTGTTCCATTTATTGAGAAATAGGAATGGAGAGAAACTTTTTGATTTTTCTTTCATGATATGCTTGGTACTCTTTTGCAGGGCGAAACTTCTTTTCCCTCCTCTAATGATGATGCGTGCTTTTTTCTCTTTTTATGATTTCATTCTCTTTTTTTTTTCAAACAATTTATTAGAATTATCACCATGCTAAACTTAGAACAAATCATTGGTTTGAATTAGGATAAATGCAATGGATAACCAAATAACAGGACAACTAATAAAAAACTTTAGGTAGGGAAAAAATCAGGACCAACTAATAGAGCAATGCACAATTAAGGAAGCATGCATTGGTATTTAACAGCAACAAAGAAATATAGCAATAGATACTAATGAACAAATAAAATAATTGAATAATACCTCCATTCAGGAATGAGACGGAGCGGAAACAAAGAACTTGAGAAGCGTGAGCCAAAAAAAAAAAAAAAAAAGAGCAATTTCACCATTAGCATTTCTTAGCCTTAAACTTTAGAAATGGAAAAGGAAATAACAGTCTATGATAAAATAAATATACAGCAGCAGAAGTAACATGTTCAAAACAAAGCATAAAAGACGGCAACATATGTTAATCATCTTGGACTTGGCAAGGGGCTCGAGCTGGGTAGTGTGTATCTAACAGTAGCCAGATTGGGGTTCAGATGATAGATTGAAAATCAAGGCCCGTTTTAGATGGACTAATCGGGAAAACAATTAGAGTCTTTATGTATTATGATTAACTTTATAAAACACAATGAATATGCAAGTAAAGTATAAATAGGATTAATTCTATAAAGCGCAATGACTATGCAAGTAAACTATTTCCAAACCCCCTAATGGCTTGGGTTTGGCCTAGGCCATCGAGAATTTTAGAAGGGCTCTCGGGGGTTAAGCCCTGTAAAAAGAAAGTATACATAGGATGAGAAAATGACCTCATTTTTTATTTTCTAATTCTTTTCTTTTGCTTCATTTGATATATTTCATGACATAGTATTTCACAGAATAATCTTTCAATTTTCTCTCTCATCATTTAGCAATACTGTTCTGGTAATTTTCATCTATTTTCATGAAACTTTTTAGTTGTTAATAGTTAAATATTTTACAAATTTTAAGATATACAAAGAGCTATAATTAATTATAGGTTTTAGTTTTAATTTGATCTTTTTTTTTTTCACTGGACTAGCAATAATGCGAGATGATGTTTACATGCAAAGCCAAAGATCTTTTCTTTTGTTTGTTCCATTTTGTGAGGGGTAAAAGTAAAAGTCGTCTCTCTATACCAATAACATGTCCATAGTTTCTTGTCTTCAGACTCAGGTTTTTTCTGAATATGTTTATCTTTAAGAAGATTTTGTGACACTATTAGGATCATTTGAGTACTAATTATAAAAGAAATGGAGACATGGCCTCAACTTAAAAGAACAAAATTTGTCATCCCCACGCAAAAATGAAAGCTTAGATAAGTCTGCCAATCTTGCTTTTCCGGTAGGTATTATGTCCCCTTTCCATACTAATCGCTTTTAATGGGCTATTTAGGACTTTAGATTATTAAGTCTTTTATAATAGGGTAAACGACAAAAAAGCCTCTTGTGGTTTGGATATTCCACAGACGGGCTCCCTGTGATTTGGAATCATACTAATCAGCCCCTCATGGTTTGAAGTAAAGTGTAAAATCGACGGAAAGCATCAGAATTAACGCGTTTGACGTAAACGCACTCCAAGTGCAGGTATTTATTACAGAAATGAGTATTTTAAGACCAAAATTGACATGATATACCTATTCCACCCTTCATGCCCCAATAAAACTCCAGTGACTGCAAAAGCTTCCTCCAGGTCCAACCTTACTAGGTAATCAACCCCACAAGTCCTTAGCCAAACTCGCCAAGAAACATGGCCCTCTCATGAGCCTACAACTTGGCCAAATCACCATAGTCGTCGTCACCTCCGCAGGGATGGCCATGGAAGTTCTCCAGAAGCGAGATTTAGTCGTCTCCGGCAGATCCATACATAGCTGCCCCCCTAAAACTTGTAAAGTCCACTCAGCAGAAGCCATTCTATGTGCTGGCTTTTCCACCTCTCCAAATGTCTCACTCGATACATCAAAAGTAAGAATTTTCCACCCATCATGAAAGCCAGGAATACAATTCCAGACCCAATGGAGCTTTCCATTAACAAACTTACCACATTCGTCAATACCATTCACCTCAGTGTTTACCTCAATCTTCCTCCGCGAATCAGTTTTGAGACTATAAACCTCAACTCGGATTTTTTTACCGATAGCAGCAGAAACTTTCACAAGGGAAATGGCGACTATTTTGTAATCATCATTAGATTCATCATATCCAAAGCCATAACAACTAAACAAATGTACAAGTCCTTTACAAAACTTAGGCAACTATTTCAATTTTCTAGTTGCTGGGTTCCATAAATGCAGTTGTTTTCTAGGAATTTTGAGACAAACCAAGCCATTACAAGAACCCACAATAGAAGGCAGACCACCGCGATCAAATCTCATGTGATAATCAATGTTGATTACACTTGCCTCGGCAGTGACAGTGATGGAGCATGGCAAGTCCCGAGGCGAAAAAAGTGATGTGTTGGATGTCTTGCTCACCACCAGCGAAGGTAACACATTTCGCAGAGTGGTTGAAGAAGCACATAACCTCTACATTTTGTCTTCTCTCTCTCTCTTCGTTTTGTCTGAACAGAGCAAAACTGCTGAATTTTTGCTGCTATTTTCCCTTATATTATTAGGGCAATTCTATCATTTCATTGGGAACCATTAATTCTGACGCTTTCCATCGATTTTACATGTTACTTCAAACCATTAGGGGCCGATTAGTATGATTCCAAACCACAGGGAGCCCGTCTGTGAAATAGCCAAACCACAGGGGGCTTTTTTGTCGTTTACCCTTTATAATAATAAAAAAAAAGTCTTTTATAATAAAATATTTGGGACTTATATTTTAGTAATAGGTGTTTTGAAGAATCAACTTCAGCGGAGAATGACTAACCTGGGCCTACCATTTTAATGACTTAGGTCTGTTTGGATTAGTTGTTTTGGAGTTTTTTAAAAAATGTGTAGCATTTGGGACGTGAAAACTCATGCTTGTCTTTCAAAAACTAATGTAGCTGTCTTTCAAAAAATTTTTTAGGGTGTTTTTGGGATAATTTTTTTTGGGTATTTTTAAAAGTAAAAATTTATTTGGATCAATTTTTTGGGGTATTTTTAAAATTAAAAATTTATTTGGGATAATTTTTTGGGGCATTTTAAAATTAAAAATTAATTTTAAGTATTTTTGGGGGATTTTTATAATTAAAAACTTATTTGGGATTTTTTTAAAACTAATAATTTATTTGGGATAATTTTTGGGGTATTTTTAAAATTGAAATTTATTTGATGGGTGGTAGTGCAGGTGGGTTAATTTAAAAAAAATACCCCAAATAAATTATTCCAAAAATATCCCAAATAAATTTTTAATTTTAAAGATGCCCAAAAAATTACCCCAAATTAATTTTTAATTTTAAAAATGCCCCAAAAATACCTCAAATAAATTTTTAATTTTAAAAATGCCCTAAAAAATTACTCCAAACAAATTTTTAATTTTAAAAATGCCAAAGAATTATCCCAAATAAAATTTTAATTTTATAAATGTCCCAAAAATACCCCAAATAAATTTTTAATTTTGAAAATGCCCCAAAAAAATTACCTCAAATAAATTTTTAATTTTGAAAATGCCCCAAAAATACCCCAAATAAAATTTTAATTTTAAAAATATCTCAAAAATTACCTCAAATAAAATTTTAATTTAAAAATGCCTAAATAAATTTTAATTTGAATGGGAGGGAGGGGAGGGAGGAGGAGGGAGAGGAGAGGGGAGAAAGAGAGGGGAGGGTGAGAGAGAGGGAAAGAGGAGGTGGTGGTGGGGGTGGGTAGTGGTGGTGGTGGGTGATGGTGCGATTGGGGTGGAAGAAAAGTGTATAATTTTTTTATTTTTATATGTATAAGTTATTTTTAAAATATTTGTTTAGATTGGTATTTTTAGGATTATTTTTTTGTTGGTGTATTATTATAACATTTGGGAGGTAAAACATAGTTTTTCAAAAATGGTCAAAAAAAAATCCAAATGGACCCTTATATTTGCGGGCGGAACAAGCTGGCCAGCACCACGTGTGTGGGGATGGGGACGGAACAAGTTGATCTTGTCCATGGAGAAATTCGATAGCGAACAAAGTATTACTAATGTCTTATCAAAACCAACAATAAGAGGTTAAATCAATCAAGACTATTTATTTTTAGCAGAAATAGTTTTAATCAATAAGACTATTTACTTTAACTAGTTGCCGTGGTTTTTTCGTAGTTTGTTTCTTTACTAGTGTGTCATGCAATCAAGGTTTATTTCAAGAAAGTTAATATTATTTTTGAAATAGTTTTTTGTTAGGTTATTATTTATTAAGTTAGTAGATTTTTTCCCCCCTTGTTTGGTAGCTAATTGAATTATTGTACTTTATAGTGCAGTGAACGTGACTCAAAGTTGGAAGTGGTGAATGTATTTGTTGAAACTGTGGATACACGTAATTGGCATTAGGATATTAATATGAAGACATTCTTCTATGCAGGATTTTTACAGAAGAAGAAGATAATTTGGAGACTATTGGTCATTACTGCAGCTTGAAGACCAGAGGGGAAGTCTGTCGGTTGAAGACCAGAATTAACTATTCAGAGAGCAAATTGGCGCCACTGTACTGGTTGATGGATTGCTTAGGACTGCTCGGTCATTGACCGTCTTAGCAGTCATCGTGATTTTTGTCTTTACCTGCCAGGGGCCCAGGGTTCAAAGATATATATATATATATATATATATATATTTTTTTTTTTTTTTTTGGGGTCTTTTTGCTCTCTTTTTCCAAAGACACGGCTACGCGTATCTTTTATTTCTCTCTCAAGTTTCGTTCTTTTTCAGAGTGAAACATTTACTCTACTAATTTATTCTGGTCTGCTACAGTGTATCTTGTAATAATGCACCGCGTGGGGACTGAATGCGCTGGCCAGCACCGTGTGTGGCATAACAGTAATAATGCACGTTCTAGTATTCTAGTCTGGTGCACCACAAGTCTCCAATACTGGCTAGCACCGAAGCAGGCACCACTCGGATTTATTCGGGTCAGATGCACCATAATAAACAGTAATAATACATGAACCGGAGCATTGTAACAAAGTCCAGCGCGGAAACTACAACCGATCTTGTCCATGGAAAAATTCAATAGCAAGCAAATTATCCACACTTCCACGGTCAAGATCTGGAAGTCTTCTAACATCTGTCCATCTGAGTCAGATAAATCGCCCCCTCTGCTTTGCTTTGTACAAAAAAAAAAAAAAAAATGTAAATCCATCAACTTATGCTAGTGAAATCCATCCATTACCAGAAATGTACATCAATCTCATCAAAAATGGCAGAAGAAATCCTATCCTACTGGTCAATATAGGTAAATTGCTTATTGAAGAAGGGAATTTTCTACGAGGCATTAGCAAGCAAGTTAGACCCTTTCATGCTCATCTCAAATGGAAACAAATGTTCTTAATACGTGGAAATCAAGGATGATGAAAATAAAAAGAAAAGGGAAGCATTAACTGTCTTGTCTTTCAAAGTTGTCGAGGAGATACTCGTTTAGTAACTAATATTGAGATCTCACAAATTAAAAATTCTAAATTCAAATCCTTGTTCACCTTACCCTAGTTTCTTAAATCCGGTCACTTTCTTATTAAAAAACATATCTTGTAAGACAAAATTTCCAGCCCTTTTTACGTAATCATTTGTACATGTAACATATTACTCACTACATGAATTAGGTTTTACTCTAGCCTACAACTCCGGTTACATCCATGTTGATGTTGTGGAGCTGATATTAGTTTGATAGACCTATCAAATCATCTGAGGCTTCTAGATTTAGGGCCTTCAAAGAATCAGTTAGTTTATAATATGGCACTATAGCATGAAATGTGAATGCATTTCCTCTGAAGTCTGAAACTTCTTCTAGATCAGAAAAAAGAAATGTCATTTATAATGTGAAATCTACATGCTGAAGACAAACTAATCACGAGTTATTGTAGTGACAGGACAAAATTTTGGTCCAAAGAGAATCCATCTTCAATAAATACAGAAGTAACTATCCCGAGTCTTAAATCAAACAAGGCAAAGAGGGGCTGTGTGGAGGTAATACTGCTAAAGCACTTGATGGATTCTCGATGACTTCCCAATGGATCCTCCATTTGCCTAATTGAATTGGTCGTATTTTTTTTTATATGAACTCCACTCCCCAAAACCCTGAAGAAGGAAGATAGGAGCAAAATGCATCTACTGGTTTCTACTCGTTCTCTTTTTTCTTTTTCTTTTTTTGGGTAGAAAAGATGAATTTGCATTAAATAAAAATAACTAAGTTAATTTTACAACTCTTGCTTCTACTCGTTCTCTAAACCGCTACTTCACTGCAACAGATGGCTCAAGTCCCAGAAATAATTCACTCCCAAACTCTGCAATACTTCTTAGAAATTTCACGGAATCACGCTTTTCAACTTGCAACTTTTCCCTACAGGCTATCAACAAGAAAAGTTACCGAGATGATGAAAATAACTTTTGACTCTTATTAGTCATCGCTAGGCTCGTAGCTACTCACTTGTCCCATTGAATGGGAATTTTCCATGGATGTTTACCTGTAATTTGCTTGCGGGTTCTCCTGACAATTCGTGTGTTCAATGATGTTTGAGCTGCAGTCTTGAACTAAAATATTTTGGATTAATTTCTCTTGCACTGATAATTAATTCGATATTATAATTAATATTAATTTAAATTTGATATTTATGTCATGCATCCAACTGTGATTGTATATATATTTATAATGTATATAAAATTAACTTAAATATTTTTACATTTCCTGTGAACACATTTTTCAATTGTTATTTTATCTCATACACCTCAAATCAATACAATATATTTTTCTACAAAAATTTCAGAAAATAACAATCAGGAGGGGATTTTAACTTCTAACTTCACAGTTTTATGTTTGACCTAGGTCTTATCTTCCATGGAAAGTTGTGTAGTTTACAGATACAAATATTAATTTAGGTGAAAAATACACTTTGAAGTAGATAATTATGTGATAGAATATATTCTCAAATTATCTGGGCATAATCAACTAGCTAAAATTCCGTATATCTAAATATGGGAAATCAATTGACTAAACCAATCGGTGAATTTGAATTAGATCATAAATGCCGTGAACACTTTACCACAAAGAGTGGTGAAAAAAAAAGAAGAAGAAGGAGAGGGGCTTTAGTAATTCGCTATTGGAGCCAGCCTGGAGCCACCGACAAAGTGGCATTGAAGGTGATGAGCTTGGGAAAGAAGTAGCTGTTCCAAGTGTTGAAATCAAACAAGACAATATTGAGAGGCTGTTTGCAGCAGCACTTGATGGATTCTTTATTACATCCTTGTCAATTCTGCATTTGCCTGGTTGAATTAGCAGTGCTTTGGGTATGTCAATTCGCTTTTGTGCACTGAATTTGCCAAAGATTTCCCAGTGCATTGCTGTACGTTTTACTTAATTAGTTGTTATTGTTGTATTCTCATGTTTTGGTCCGAAAACATTTTTGAGTAGATATCATGTTGTCATAAAAATTCATCCAACTTTGGATTTGATTTTGAAGCAAGATAAATTACTTTAATCCTTTTGGTCCTTCACTGCAAAGCCACATAATTAGTCATGCTTATCTTGGCCACTATGCCATGAGACTTTGATCTAGCAATTAGAGTATAAAGCTACAGACGCAAGAGATCCCGGGTTAAAACATCTCTATATGTGAATTTCTAATTTCTTCTTCCATTATTTGTAAGTTTATAGCGTAGTATTATATAGCTGTGTATTACTCCGATCATTATATGTTGCTTTTAATCTTGTTAAAGAAAAAAGGGTTTAAACTCTGAAAGAATTTTTACAAATGTCAGGACATTAATGATTAAACAATAAATAATAACTCAAAAAAAGAATTGCTCAAGGATCAAATTATTTTGGTGAGTGCCCCAAGAATCCATATAGAAATTAGCCATCAGCTGAGTGTCTTTCAGGTGAATGAACCTTTTATCCTTTTTTGAAGCGATTGGTGGAGTGAAATGATCATCATACTTTATAATAGATGAAAGTGGTTTCTTTAAGCAATGGGTTAAGCGGTACAGGGAGAGAAAGTGTAAATGAGAGATTTGACATTTGAAACCTCCTACTTACCAAAAAAAAGGGAAAAAGAAAGTTGTTTCCTTAGAAGATTAAAGTTATGTTTGGATTGCAATTTTTTAAGAGTTTTTAGAGAAAATTATTGTAATACTTTTAAAACTATGATGCATGTAAAATAGAAAGTTAGTTGAATATTATAGAAAATGTAAATTTTTTTCCCTAGAAAATTACAATCCAAAAAGGCCAAAAGGGTACTTTTGTATTGAACTCCCAAATGAACTTACTCGGACTTGAACTACCCTTTCTAGAAACTTGGACCCCCGCCCCCTGGGGAGGGGGGAGGCGCTCTTGAAGCCGGGGAGTGTGGAGTGTATGATGACTCGAAATTTCTTGAATTATACAACTAAAATTTCTTGAATTATTTACTTCTATTTCTTGCGAGAACCCTAAATTTTTCATGAATTATTTGTCATTGTATTTATCTAGTGCACATCATTTTCTTTAAACATTGGTAACATAAAATTTTCATTAAGTGCATTATTTTCCTTTAAGTATCCTATTTTGTATGTATTGTATGACATTAATTTGGAATTGCATTTTACATGTTTCATGTAGCCAAATGCATAAAACTTATATGGGATCAAGTGGGTTATATTTTAAATTGAGGGATTAGAAGACAATTGTATAGATTTTATCCAATTTTTGGCCAAAATTTGACCACTTGTCAACCATTCACTAATGTCTTGATTTAAGCCTTTCTATTTAATCTCTTGTTTTCAAAAATTCAAACCAAATTCCCTCTCATTTTGCTCTCTCTCGGCTGAACTTCAAGGGAAGAAAAACACCAAAACCGTAGCTCAAAATCTTCTTACTTTTAGTTGAGAAAATCACTTGAGAAGAAAATCTAGGTTAGGCAATCACTTGGCTACCAAGTTTAATTGGAGGAGGTGAAGCTTTTGGTGGATTTCTCTTGCTTGGCATACGGTAAAGCTACCCCTTGACTTCTCTTTGATGATGTTAAACTTATGGATTCTTGATACTAGATGAATTTTAGGATGTATTAGAGTGTTTTTGATGCTTGGAGATGGAAAGTGTTAAGAGTTTGATGGTTTTCCTTGATGTATTGCCCCATTTTTATGTCAAATTGACCTGCAAATTCGTCCTTGATAAATGCCAAAATAGCTTTTGCACAAAACATGAAAGTTGTAGTGATTTGAGTTAGCTTTCCACCCAGAAGATTTCAAAGCAATCGGAGTACTGTAGCATGTGAAATGACCAAAATACCCCTGACTACCCCATTACCCTGTTTCAGCTTACAGTTTTCATATTCAGTTAACTTCCCAAACTTTCTGGTGATTATAGGAATTGAACTAGAGTCTGAGCTTTATACCTTGGAAAGATCTATGAATATAGTTTTAAATGCCGCTGGCGGAGCTCGATTTTGATTTTTCTACACCAAGTTATGGCCTTTCTTCCGAGACTGTTCAGCTACCCTATCATTGACCTTACAGTTTTCCTGTGCCTCTGATTTTGCCAATTTCACCTTTGATTAAGTCTGATTTGAGGTTTGACCTCTTATGAAGGTTGAGCTTTATGTCTTAGCTTCGAAACGGTATAAAATTCATCTCAATCCGATGAGGTTTGTCACAGCTAAGTTGGAATTATCACCACTAACTGCTGAATACTTTTCCCGTATGCCCTTCCCTGGGAGGGGGTGGGGTGAGGTGAGGGTTGAGACGTTAATGATGTAAAATGGATCCACCAAACAAGTAAGGGGAACATTTATTGACACTCTCAAATGAACAAGGAAGTAGTTGCTTGGGCCAAAACCAGAGAACATTTCATCAGCCCGTATTGACGTCCTCCAACTGTTCTAACAATTTGTTTACTCTGGGGCATCATTATGACCGTCACTCCGCACAACTAAACCAGTGGGCATAAAATGGATTAGAAACGTCCTCTCAGATTTGTGCACTTGTAAAGTACCAAGCAAAAGGAGATGCATGCCTAATTATTGCAACAAGATCCTATCTGTGATCCCGACATTCAACTAGCTGACATGCTTCCCACAAAGTAGAAGAAGAAAGCCTTGCATGAAGGAAATCGGTTCTAGTTATGATCAAAACACCAAGAGATGATAGAAACTTGATAGTTTGATGCCTACTAAATGTTTGATAAAATGTTTGTGTGAAACTAGTGGTTTTGCACATCAAGTGTTTGATGAAATGTTTGGTATGAAACTTCTGATTCTAGGACTTGGCTTGAAATGGAGATATTTGTTACGGACAAGTGAAGCAAGCTGTGGTTGGTGAGTATTCATAAAACTGTTTCAAATCGAAAGTTTCTACTGTTAATTGCATCACTTCATGATAACATGTGTGTGCTTGTATGTACATGATTTGGCTTGGTGAGTATGTGGTGGTCTTGTACTTGACACCAACGGCTCCACTTGATTTCCAGTGCAATGACTCGTTCGAGCCAACGACTCTACTGTTAATGATTAGTGTTCTACTGTTTAGTGACTTGTTTGAGCATTGGGTGTTTGAGTGCAATGCTATTGGCTCACCAGAGCTAATAAAATCTGTTCATTTGATACCTAATCACTGTTCAATAAACTGAATTATTGAGTTACTTACTTGCCAACTTATTTTCATTGGATACTCACTGAGCTTCTAACTCACCCCAATATATTTTATTTTCCCCTCCACAGGGCTCGAGACGAAGGAAAGCATATGTAGTGATCTTTCTTAGCGTGACTGGTCGGATTATCTCTTGTACTAATTGTTATATTGGACGGTTGGACTTTTGATGTATTTGGACTAGTTCGAAATGTAATTATTAGTTGGAGATCTTGCATTGTCATTATTTGAGGTCTGTAATATGATTGAGGATCTGGAGTGAGTCCCGACGAGAGTTGGGCAGGTGGTCCGCCAATCCCTTTAGTTCGCCTTAGGGGGATGTGGGGCTGTCACAGAGTGTGTATCCAACAACAACCAGATTTGGGTCCAAATGATGGAGTAAAATCCAAGACATAATATAGGTGGACCAATAGAGGAAACAATTAGGGCCTTTATGTATTATGATTAACTTTACAAAACACAACCACCATGCATGTAAAGCATAAATAGGAAGAGAAAATATCCTCCCGATAGTCGAATCAATCAACCCAATGAACTGGTCATAGGGCCGGGCTGAGCCTTAAATTAGATTGTTCGACCAAGAAACCTATCGGCCCATTGGTTGAACTGGATTACACCAGTGACCGGCCCATTTTGTAAACAAATTGGGTTTTGTGGTAAAAATTTTATTGGAGGTGGTTTGGAGTGGAAAAATGAAGAGTTTTAAGAAGTTTTACCTTAGTTTTCCCTTGTTTTTCCATGCTAAAATTTCCAGCAGTTTTAAAGAAAATGTTGGGCAGTTTTGAGCCAAAATTTGTGGCAAAAGTTGACACTTGTTTGCGCTATCTTTTACTTGAAACAATGGTTTATTATGTACATGAATTTTTCCTTGAGTTGGAATTGGAACCATGAGAGTTTTGGGGGTGAAAACGTGTCAGAAACTTTTAGCTAAGAATAAGAAGTGAAATTGGTTGTTTGTCGTGGCTTGGAGTGATGCATTTTAATGTACCTTATTACTTTGATTCTAGGACGCGGAGGTGAGCACAAGGAAGCATTTGAGAAAAAGAATTGAGCTATACTTTGAAAGTGAGTGCTCCAAGAACTTGTGAAGCACTTGAATGTTATACTTCTTGCTTGTAGGTTATGCATCTTAAATATTATATTCTTGGTTAATTATCATGTTTGTTGCTTGAAATGCTAGATAGTGAATTGTTAATACATGGGCGAGTGTGTACTTTATCACACTTGTCCTCGTTTTACTGGGTGAATATTTCTTGAATATGTGAAATGCTCTACTTGTGCGTGACCTAATTGTCGCTTGGAAATGTTGTTCCAGCGATTCCATTGCATGCTTGGGGCCCAAACTCATTGGTTAGTTGTTTGAGTTGACGAAATCAATGAGCCATGGGTC
Organism: Gardenia jasminoides; assembly: GCA_013103745.1. Taxonomy (NCBI): domain Eukaryota; kingdom Viridiplantae; phylum Streptophyta; class Magnoliopsida; order Gentianales; family Rubiaceae; genus Gardenia; species Gardenia jasminoides. The sequence goes on from CM023105.1 coordinate 19,290,115, forward strand.
TTTTTTCTTGATTCTTGGACTTGATTCGGTATACTTGAATATTATCTCTCTTGAATTTAACGTGCGGGCTCGGTCAAGGAATGTAAGGTGGACGGAGGTTGGAGTGAAGCGGAGAATCTAGTTGGTAACATTCTTGAATAAGGTTGACGAAGTGTTAACGAAAATCCTGTGTACTCGACAAACTACGTGAATGAGCCCACGAGAGTCCTATATCCTTTGAATTGAAAATGTTATTGTTTCTTTGAGATGTTAATGCCTTATATTTTGAAATTTATACTTTGTAGGTAACTAGTGTATGAGTCTTATGAATGCATGTTTCTTCCTGGAGCCTCATTGAGCGAAAGCTCACTCCCCATTTTTTTTTTTTTTTGTTTTCCTTATAGAGATTTTCGACATAGGCAAGTGAGCATGAAGGGGCAAGTAGATTAAATCTTTTATTTTTGGAATAGTAGCGTCGTGCTAGTTGGGTTATGTCTTGTAAGATTGAATTTCAACTTTTGTAAGTTTGGAACTTGCAATGTAATGTAAAAATGGAATTGATATTTGGCTTATGAGTACGTGGAAGAATGGCTGTAGTTATTATAGATTATGATCATGGTTCTTAATTATTGTTAGTAATTTTATACTTGAGTCCTAGTGAGAGCTAGGTAGACGACTCACTGTTACCTTAGGGTGTGTGCTAGGGGAGGTGAGGTCGTCACATACATACTATTAGCATGAGATTTAAAGTGGTAGTCGTTTAGGAGTAGCGAATGAGATGAAGGACCCTTCTAACTTAACAACAGCAAATTTTTTAGTTATTCTGATTATTGAAACTACCAGAACTATTGTAGCTGTCAAGAGAAAGCAATCTAGGTTGTTGTTGCAATTTCTCTCTAACTTCTTGCTTCATTCTCATGGCAATGAGTTCCAATTTAGATATTTTTTGTTGATAAGTAGATCATTATCGATAATAGTCCCCATATTTCATCCTTATAAAATTGTTTACACAAGTCATAAATTTCATTTTTCAACAAAATACTATTTGCTTAAGCTCTTGCAATAGGTCCAGCAGCACGATTCCGATAACTATTTTCCATAGGAAAACAAGCAAAGCCAACAATTGTCAATCTATTCACATGTGCACAGTAGACTTATGTATGCTTTTAACTTTGGCAATAGAAGTGATCCTATGGTGTCTTTATATAGATGTAGTTAGGATACAAACACACACACACACGATGTAAGTTCTGGGTGAAAGGTAGACTCCTTTTGCTTACATCTTTTAGCATTTTTTAAAAAATATTTTTGTATTTGATATACAATCTTTTGATATTTTGTGACTATGTTGGACAAATTTAGCAGAGTAAATTTTAACGTACAAAATTGTTCACGTGGAATAAGTACAAGTATTTGGTGAGGAACCAATGTGTCTAGGTAAGACAATGAAGTAAGATTCTAATTTTTCAATTCATGTGAAAAATTCTATGTATGGATAAGGTCTATTTTTAAGTTGTTGGCCTAATATTTGTTTTTAAATGTGTTCAAAGTAAAAACATCAATCAAGCAATTTGTTTAATTTTTGATAGTTTTAACAATTGTTAAGTTATAGATGTAAAAAAAAAAGATATATAAAGAATTGTTGTTTTGCATTAGCAAATTAGTTATGACAAAGGATATCCTTACTTGTTTGATTTGTTAGATGTTTTCTAAATTATTTAATATGGAAGATAGCTTTTGCCGTAAAGAAAAGAAATGAATGCTACTGATAACTATTATGCTAACCTTTATAGTTGGCTCAATGTTGGTCCATATAGCTAGTATTTATGATGTTGGATAGGGTTATTTTAACAAATAAGTTAAGTAGCTTTACAGTAGGCAGCTGAATACTTGGGTAAAGGTTTATCCCATTTTTTTTGAGGTTAACTCTATTGTAGATAGTATGTATTTCAAAAGATTTTGTACCACATTGGAAAACCAAGAAGAACTCTAGTCACTTTATATTATCTAATTCTTTATAGGACTTGTGATAATTTGAAAACTATTATGGACTCACGTGCATGAAAGGAAAGTTGAGTTGGGTTAGTCTAGTTCAAACTAATGGATTTGCACCCCCCTTGCGCGTGGGTTAGATTTGATCCACTTTGTTTTGGCCCATAACCCATTTTATTTTATTATTAAAAAACATTTTCATCCAGAGTGTTTTGACTCTTTCTAAGTAAACGTTTTTGAAAATAAACTCTTATCCGCGTGTGCCTAAAAACTTGCAACCACTTTGTAGAACATTTAGCACTTTATCTGGAGTACATTGTTTCCGACTAGATAAGATAGTCTTATCCTTTCAGGGTGTATTTGGTTCACGGACCGGATGAGAAGGGATTACTTATCCTCAGATTACTCATCCTAGGATAAGTCATTCTCAGATGAGTAATTTTATTATCCAATGTTTGGTTGGCTTTTTGTTGGATAGGATGTTTTAGAAAATAATTTTATCTTGTGTTTGGTTGGAAATAGTATGATGTGGGATTATTTATTTATAGACCAAAATACTCTTTTTACTAGACTTACAACTAGGGGTGTTCGAGTTTTAATAAATACAAACTCGACTTGCAAATACACACACGCACACACACACACATATATACACATATGTGTGTGCGTGCGTGTGTGCGTGTGTGTGATTATAAGTGGAGTTCAATCTTATTAAACGGGTTCACAAGTCTCAATTTATATGTCTAACCTTTTATGAATTAAATTTGACCAAGAAAATATGATTATATAATTAATTAATAGGGCCAAAATAATATAAAAATTTATTGTCATTTTTAGTAGGGGTAAATTAATTTAGAATTTTAGTAGGGCCAAATTAGCCAAAAATTTAATTTATTAATAATAGGAGCAAATTAGTCCAAAATTATTTATTTCAATAAAATGAGTAAATAAGTTCAAAACATAATTTTTTATTAGTAGGGGCAAATTTGTCCAAAATTTTAGTTATTTCATTGATACAGATAAATGAGTAAAAAGTCAAATTTTGTTAATGGCATAGGCAAATTAGTCAAAAATTATGATATATTATTAATATGGGCAAATTAGTCCAAAATTTAGTTTTTTACTAGTAAGGGTAAATTTGTCAAAAATTTTATTAAATGATTAATAGGGACAAATTAGTTCAAATTTTAGATAATATTATAGAGAGTTGTAAATTTATATAGTTGTTTAAAATATTATTTTATTAATATAATAAATAGGTGTCAATTATCATCATCTCACCTCTTATCTTATCCCGAGATAACTAATACCACCTCCCCCCATGGGATTATTTTATCCCCTCTATGGGGGATTAATTCGGTTAAGTGGGATGTGTCATCTTATACATAAAATTCAACCAAACATGGGATGACACAGGATTAGTAATCCAATCCTGTGTCATCTCATATACCAAACAGACCCTCATAACATTATAATTTTTATAATGTTACTTTCTTAGCCTATAAATAGTGGCCTTTGGCTCGATTTGAGATACAACATCACTACACTTCAGTATACTTTCCAAATCCTTCTTACTCTCTACCTCTGCTCTGCTTCTATACTACTTTTTTGTTCTGCTGAATTAAAATTTACTGGTTCTAGTTCCCTCTTATTAGAAGAGGAAGGCTTATTAATTTTGAAGAAATGTTTCAACATCCTAAAATAGTTTTTTAGGGCAGTGCTTACAAGCATGACTCAATTTTGTTTACTTTTCATTATTCTACTATTAAGATTGTTCGCCATTTTTTCAACAAATCTGTCCATGTTTTATTCTGCAGCAGGTGGGAAGATTCCGTATTTAGCATTTGTTGAGAACACTATTATTTTTGCTCGTTGTTTGGAGAATGCTTTGAACTTATTGAATGGTTTTTTGCTGGAATATCAGAAAGTATCAAGGTACAATATTAATGTCTCAAAGAATTCTTTCTTTTTTTCTTCAAAGGTGGTGCATAGGGTGTCTACTCTATTGGGTTTTCATAGGAGTGAACTTCCTTTTGCTTATTTCGGTACCTCGATTTTTAAGGAAAGGACGCGGTGAATTTTGTTTGATAATTTCTTTCAAAAGTGAGGAACTGTATCCAAACAGTGGAGCTCCAAATTTTTATCTCTGGGAGTTAAGTTGTTTTTAATTTGACATGTTTTGTTTTCAATGCCTCTGTTCTAGCTCCAAGTTGTTGCACCTACTAAGATTGTTTTGGATTCTATAGGAGGCTTTTTAATGCTTTCTTGTGAGATCAAAACGACTCAAAGGGAGTGCAGTGGGCTACCTAGGATAAGCTGTGTTTTCCTGTTGAAGAGGGAGGTTTGGGAGTTAGATCATTGGTGACATGGTGGACGCATCTTCAATGAAGTGGTGGAGATTGAGGAATAGACAACCCTTCTGGGTAGATTTTATGAGAACAGATATATTAAGCAAGCTCATCCTTTGCAAGTAGATTGTTAGGGATCATAACTTTGGAGGTGTCTATTATCTATTCGTGATTTAGTTGAATCTCAGATTCTCTGGAATGTTGGAGAAGGAATGATAGACTTTTGGTGGAATTGTTAGGTTTCAAATGAACCTCCTGCCTGTATTGTTAGGGTTTCAAATCCTCATCATTGTTTGGTTGCTGAGATGTTAATGGTAGAGGCTAGAATGTGAATCAGTTTAATGGCTTTGCTTCTATTTCACTGGTATGGAAAATACAGCAATTATCTTGCCAAATCACTAATAAAGACAGGCAATTTGGGTGCTTCTTCTTCTTCAAGAGTTCACTATCTCATCTGCTTGGGAGTTGGTTCAGTAGAAGAGAAATAGTTCAACTATTTTGAGTTTGTTTGGGGTTCTTCATTGCCACTGAAGTTGTGTTTTTTTTATTTGGTGTTTTCTCTATGGATATTTGCCACTAGATTCAGTGTTGTAGAGACGTGGGGTTTATCTAGCCTCAAATGTTTATGTTGTGTAGAATCTGAATCTCTGTTGCATGTGTTTGTCGAGGGTGATGTGCCGAAGGAGGTATGGTTTCAATTTTTTGGTGCATTTGGACTTTAGTTTTGAAGTTTTAGTTGTGTTGCTTCCTTTGTAATGTGTTGGTTTCAATCGCTTCTCTCTCTACCAATGAATCATCTTTGTAGGATTGTTCCTATTGTTGTTTTATGATTCCTTTGGACTGGGAGGAAAAATACAAAGTTTACAGGTGCTCCTTTTGTTGTTGAAAGAATTATTTATAAGGTGGGCAATTTTTTGATGTTGTTCACTTCGATAAATATGCTGAATGTTAGACAGTTGCAAAGGGATGGAGATGTTTACATAGCTCAATGGTTTAAATTGCGTCCTTTGCTCGGGTTTCGCTAAGTCCAGTGGTTTCGAAACTCCTTCCTCTAGGTTTTTATAAGCTAAACACTGATGCAAATGTCAGTGCTAATATGCTAGCTGTGACAGCCCCACTTCCCCCTAAGACTAACCAAAGGATTGGCGGGCTGCCTGCCTGACTCTCGCCAAGATTCGAGCATTCGAAAATACTAACTCTAAAGGATAATTCTAAAGTCCACATTAAAAGAGAGATAAGAAACTCTAAAATTACAATAATTAAGCTTGATACATATAATTGTTAAATTCAAAGCACTTAAAACCTTGAGTCATAATCATATACATTCCCATGAGTTAAAAATACACAAAACCATAAGAATATACAATCCATTCTTCTACACTCGGGACAAAACCAAAAGCAGTTACTAGACCTAATTAGGTCTCTGGATTCTCGTCACCTGTTAAGGAAAAACAAAAGGGGAACGGGGGTGAGTTAAAAACTCGTGAATTTCCAAAAGATCATGCACAGGCATAAAGCGGAATAAATAACATAATTTTAAAAAGTAAATAAAATAAGAACACACAAGGAGGATACGGGAGCTCTCGGGAGCTCAAATCCACAATATACAAGCGTTTAAAGTAGTCGACATTCCGTCGACTTTCCAATCCAAGTAAACGACTCCCCCTACCGGGCCCGCACTCCAAAACACTTAACTCTTACTACTCAAGGGACGTGGCCAAGAGTAGTTTTATAAACACTTTTTACACACTCTCCTTACTAGTGTGTATTTATTCATGCAAAACACTAAGTCACCTACTCAACTTAAAAGAGAGCAATAAAGTATACTCTTCTTAAGTGAGTGATTCAACAATTTCAAATTCCACGTTTTAAACACGTAAAATGTCACGAAGCACGTTCACACACAAAGCATTTAAATTAAAGCATTTAACATGCATTGGAAACTCACCACCAAAGTAGGGTTCGGAGTCCAAGTTTTGATCACTCCGCAACTCAGCACCACTTCCTAAAATAATTTAAGAACAATGGAAATGAGTTTTCTAGTTTATTGGCCAAGTTTAGTTCAAGCAAAAGTAAGTTCAATAAACTTCCTATTTGAGTAGAAATCTTTGAAAAATCGTAACTTGAGTGATATAAGTCCAAATTTCACAAGCTTAGTACCGTTGGAAACCCCTTTTAAAGTTTTTCAACTTTGAAGAAGATATCATGATAAAATTTTGGACAAAAACTGCCCAGATTTTCGTGTTAAGTTCAGCTACAGTACAACACAGAATATAACAGGTTGATTTTCCAGCAGACTTTGAAATTTTACCAAAAATTTTAGGAAATGAATTGGCCTCTGAAGTTTACACAATTTAAATCCCTATATATCAAGTTTCAAATGCCACCAACGTCACTCGATTCCGACTCTCGAGCAAGAAATTATAACTGTTCAAACATGGCTGGTTCAAAAACCTGCGTTTTCTGAAATCCAGTTTTACAGGGCAGTATTTGGAGCTTCTTTTGAGTGACGAATTCTTACTCAAAAATCACCAAATTTGGTACACTAACTCTACCATATATATATATATATATATTATGTCCACACCAAAATTCAACCAAAAACTCTCACGGGAAGACAGTGTTTTTAATGTTCAAAGAGGACTCGACAACTCATCTCAAACCTGCAGAGTTTTATCTTCTTCTTCTATGAGCTTTTAAGACATTTAAATTACCACCAAATGCCTAATTCTTGAAACCAAGTTAGTATTAATCTTCCTAAGCCCAAGGGTGGTCAAAAATGATGATGGCTTTTATCAAATTTTAGCTCAAAACAAGCTCACAAATTCGGACAGCAGCTTGCTCAATTTCCAGCTTTTCTTGTTCTAATTTAACTATCATTCCTGCTATTACTTTTGAAGGGCTTTTTGTGGGAAACATCAACAACTTAAACCTCAACGTTTAAGCATTACATTTAGTCTTCAAGCTTGCAAAAACGCAGCCACAAAACAAGGGAAACATAGCAGGATTTTCAACCAACATTTAAGCTTCCAAAGCAGAATTTTCTCATGCCATTCTTACTAAAACTTTTGAGGGGCTTTTGTAGAGAAAATTAACAACTCAAAGTTCATCATTTAAGCACTAGAATCAGCCCTTAAACTTACAAAATGCAGCCACGAAAATCGAAGGAAAAACAGCAAATTTTCAGCCCTCATTTCCCCTCTCTCCATCCGGTTTTTCCCTTGAGGTTTCTTCCCCAAATTCCAACCACAAATTCCAACATCCACACACACACATTTCACCATTTTCATGCTAAGAAACAAATTCACATACTTGTGGGATTCCAAGAGCCCACTCAACAACCATAATCAACAAATGCTTAATAATAATGAAACTTAACAACTAAACTTCAAGAATTTAAACTTAAAGCTCATCATTTTAGGTGTAGGAGGATTACCTCCTCCTCTAGTTGCTTGAGCAAGGTTAGGAAGTCTAAAATCCACCACCAAGAACACTCCTTCCCACCTTCAAACTTTCGGCCAACACACACCCTTCACCACTCCAAAACTTCAAGTCTTCTAAACAAGGGTTTTGCAAGGAAAATTAAGGGTTTTCTTTGAGAGGAAATGGAGGAACTTGGCCGGCTGAAATGGAGAGCTTGAGGAGGAGATGAAAAGCTGTTTTTTTGCTAAGGAAAGAGGGAAGAAAGAGCCGGCTGAAAAATGGAAGAAAAGGGAGAGAAAATTTTGTTGTTTGGTCATAAAGTTTTGACAAGACATAAAGCCCAAATTCAAGGGTTATTGTCTCATTTAAATTTTCATGTCTTGCAATTCAATTTGGATGAAGTAGAATGACTAATTTAGCTAGAAGATTAAAGGGAAAATTTGGCCAACAAGGAGGGAAAAAAGAGTAATTAAAATGAATTGGAAGAAATTAAAGGGTTGGAATGATAGCAAGATGAAAACCCTAGTTTTAGGAAAAATTGTTTATCTAAGCTTATGGTCTCAAAACCATAATTAATCTCACTTTTAATGATTCACTTCTAATCCCTTGATTGTATTCTTAACCTACGAGTGATCATCCTTACATTCTATAGCTACTTCATTCACTGCCGAATTATTACCTCGAAAAACGTGTTTTCTCATTTTTTTTCTTTAATTGATACAAAAAGGGCGAATTTTGAAAAGGTAAATGGAATATTGAAAATCTACGAGAAAATTAGTATGAAATAAAATTGGGTCACCTAAAATAAAATTGAATTTCCATTTAACTTTTTCTGAAAAATATGTTTGAGTACGACATTAAAATAAGGTTTAAATACCTAAAAACTCCTTGTGGTTTAGTTAATGTTCAATTTAACTCCCTGAGATTCGAAAACCTACATTATGACTCTCTGAAATTTTAACTAAATTGAAAAATTGACAGAAAATATCTAAATTAATAGTTATATGTAAAATGCCATAATTGTTCCATTTTTCTTCTCTGTAGCGCCCCACTCTCAAAATCTATCATTCCATTCTGGCAGTCTTTATACTCCAATCCCATTACCACAACTACAATCAACACCATCCCCTTCTTCTTCTTTTTAAAATAAAAAATAAAAAATAATGAATCATAAAGATAGAACTAAAGATGCGAATCATTACATGATTTTTCCAAATATGAATAACCACCTTTTTGGTGACATCTCTAGTTTAGAAAAGAATGAAAAAGACATTCAAATGTTCTTTCAAACCTTGACTTTTTTTTTTGTACTTAATTTTACCTAGATTTCTTATGTAATTTAGAAGTGCAATTGGGTTTGTATAATTTGTGTAACTTCACTAAAATCCAAACCTAGGGACCTAAAGGACACTCGGGAGAATGCAATGACTTAAAGAATGTATCCATCGTTTTGCTACTGTAGAAGAGCCAAATAATAGAGTTTTGAAATTCTAAAAGTGAGTCTTCATTCATCCATTGGGGTAAAATTGTCAACTAATTTGAATGATTTCTGTCAAATTACATTTTAGTTAGAACCACAGGGAGTTAAATTGTAAATTTTCAAACCACAAGGAGTTAACTGAACATTAAAGAAGCGCGTGTCTCTCAAACTCAGTTAGTTTGCACGGTTTCTGTTAACTTTTCACTTTAGTTAAAACTTCAAGGAGTCATAATGTAGGTTTCCAAACATCAGGGAGTTAAGTTGAACATTACGTAAACCACAGGGAGTTTTTAGGTATTTAACCCTTAAAATAATCAAACAAATTAATGATAGTATTAACAATATTTAAAATAATAAATAATAACAATATTTAAAATAATAAATTTTGGGACCCTCACACTAGCAGCGGATCATGTTCTCAGAGATGCTGCGGGCAAAGTTATCTTTGCTTTTTATAAGGAATTTGGGGATTTAGATGTGTTTGTGACTGAGGCTAGTTCACTAGTTCTCTGGAGTTATGTTTTACCAGAGAGATCAAGAATGTTATGGTTGAAGTGGACTCTCGAGCTTTGGTTGATCTTGTCACAAGTCATGCAGTGGGTAGCTAGACCTTGTGTCATCTTTTTATAACAATTGCCAAACTCTTCATCAGATTAATGGCTCGTCGGTTCATGTCTACCGGAAAGCAAATTTAGTGGTAGATGGATTAGCTTCATTTCCACTCAGTGGTCAACATCTTTTCCATCATTCGCATTTACTTTCTAAGATTAAGTCATTAGCTCAATCAGATTCATTGGGCATACATAATTTTAGGAAATTTACTGTAAGGGATAGTACTCCTTGTTTATAGTTTTGGATGGATCATGTACTAGAGTTGCTTCTACTTTTATTTTGTATTTTTTATTTCCAATAATTAATAAAAATTGGGCTGGTATCCCATCCTAATGTACAGGATTTGACAAAAAAAAAAAAACTATCATAAGTTTTACATACATATAGTTTAAAAAAAAAAGTTTTCCATACATATAAAATGCCTACACTTATTTGTTTAGATTGTATAAGAATTATAAGATTTTAGATGGGTGGACTCCTTTTTTGTACAGATGACCAATAGTATTTAATGTGTATAAAAATTAGCCATAGGATATTTGTTTGATTCAATTGATAGGTAGTATTAACTGAAGAATAAGGACTTAGTTTGCTTTTGTTTATATTTCTGAGATTTGACAAGAGCAGTATTTGTGTGATGGTTGATAGCAAAACATTTTGGAAATAGAGAAATGTATGTACATAATGCATATGAAGATGAAAATAGGACATAATGTATAAATTGTCAATTTGGTTATTCAATGGAGCTACAAGATCGATAGTGTTAGATTATGCATGAAAGAGTAAAAAACAAAACGCATGTGCATACCTTGAGGCTATGACGACCCCACCTCTCCTCATGATGTACCCTAAGATATCTGCGGGTCGTCTGCCCAACTCTTGCCAGGACTCACTATCCAAATTACTAGCAAAACCCATGAACAAGAATAATATTTTCAAATCAAATATAATCAGCAATATATACATTAACATGAACTACTGTTTCAAGCTTAGAGTACATAACTAGATTTCAATCTCACAAAAGACATAGGAGATTCACTATTACATTGGCACTTAAACAAAAGTACACCAAAAGTCTAGAACTAAGAACATTCTCTCACAAACTCAAGTACATGCCCCAAAACTTAGAGAAAGAATCTATTTCAAAGCACACAACATGGCCTCAAATACAATTCATCACTACTCTTATCCTCGTGCTCGGACCCTATTAAGGAAAAACAAATGAATGGAATGAGGTTGTACCCAGTGAGGTTTCGAAAGCAGGCATTAATTCAAGAAGCATAATTAATCATTCAATTAACATTAATCAAGAATCATGCAAAAGCATTAAAACATCCAAAAGGACACGTGATTCATAGAAAAATGTTACTCGAGCCTCTCAACTCAGAGATCAATGCTCACGAAGAGAACATTACTCAAACCTCTCAACTACAAGATCATTATTTATTTATTAAGTAATTAGAGCAATAGATAAACACATCAGAATAAAAGGATATAGGTCACTTCCAAAATCCAGTTCCAAGTAGTTTGATCACATTCGAATCCGTTGACTCCCCGTCAATGTTTGAAATTCAAGAATCAAGGTCTATAGATCACCACTTAATCATCAATCTGGTCACTGTTCATCCCACCTTGCCGGGCTCGAGCACCAAAATTCAAAATGTGGTAATATTCGAGTATACCAGTTCAAGTTCAAGTTCACGAGTTCAAGATCCATGGTTCATTGATCTCCTCGACCAAACCCTTACTGGCTCGATTCGACTAATTAGCCAAAGGGTTTGGGGTCCCAAGCATGCAATGGAGTCGATGGGATAACAACCCAAATGACGATCAAGTCAAGCACAAGTAAATCATTTCACAGGTAGGTCATTTCACTTGAACCAAAATAATAGTAATCTAGTCAAGAAGGATCAAGTATGATAAAGTACACACTTGCCCAATTAATTCTTACTCAAGTGATAGGTTGTCAATCAAGAGAACAAGTCATTCAAGTAAGAAAGCATGTCATTCAAGCATTCACAAGCACTTGGAACACTCACCTCTACCATAGTAAAAGCAAATATTACATGTCAGTCACCAAATCACGTCCATATTCACCTCCAAGTCCTAAAATCAAGCAAATAGAGGATATTAAGGTCCACTAATCCAAGTCGCAAGAGGTAAGCAAAATGAACTTCCAGAATTCAACTTAGACAAGCCACATAATAATTCAGATTGTCACATCCAAAAGCCCTTCCAAAATCATAAGGTTTCTAGTTCAAATCAAGGGAATAAAACCACATACATGCTAGACCAAAGGTTCAAGGAAAATATGGGACAAAATGCCTTGTTTATAGCTACAAATTCGGACATAAAATTGTCCAAAACACTCCGAATTTTCCAGCACTGGCGACATTTTTTGAAAAAGCATAACATGAGTTCAATAGGTCAAAAAATCATAAAACTTACACCATTAGAAAATAGACTCAAAGGACTACAATCTTTAGAAGACATTTTTGTGAAATTCAGATCATACGTTAGTCAAATTTTAGTTCCAAACCATTGCTACCACAAGTGTGAAGCAGGGCAAGTCATGATTTTCAAATAATTTTGTAGATTTTCTGGAATTTGTAGAGACTGAACCAAACCTTGAATTTTATACCATTGAAAACTCTTTGAATCTAGTTTCAAACGCAATAAACGAAACTCAATTTTGATTTTCCTATACCAAGTTATGGCCAATGTACTAAAATTGCTCAAAGGCTCCTGCGAAAATTTTCTAAAAACTTAACAATGAGAAATATAAAACTTTCAGCATTAAAACATCATGATTTTGACTCAAATTCAGCACACAAATGTAGCTTAATGTCTTATCAAGTATCATAAACAAGAATGGATCAAAATCACTATATGAATCACGAAAAGAAAATTGAAAACTCTCTCCCTCACACGGCCTGTGCAAAACAGAAATTCAGCAAGAAATCAATTAGAAAAACAGGGCATTTTCACCTCTTAACCTCATGATTTTTACTCAAATCCATCATCCATGTGTAGTTTAGAGTTTTAGCAATAGTATTTAGCAAAATCATGTCAAAAATATCAAAAAAAAAAAAGAAAAGAAAAGAAAGCTGCAATTCCTTGGGCCAGCATAGCAAAATTTTCAGCAACAGTTTTTTTTTATTTAATATCTCACCAACTACCTTCCCAATTTTCGTAACAAATCTACAATATTTCATCACTAACATGTCAAGAGATATAAAACCTCGATTCTTGACAAGAAAGCCATTCAAAATTGCACATAAATCATCTTAACCTAGGTTGTCATCTCATGAATGTCAAGCATCAATTCACTAATCATCTACTTGGAAAACAACTAAGATCCTCCACAAATTCTTACCTTTAAGCCTATACGTCATCTTACATCAAACATAGGAAAAGAAAAAGAGATGGTCTTAGCATTTTACCTCCTTTGTTCCCAACAAAAATCAAGATGAAAAGCCACCAAAACTCCTTCAAATCCTCCTTTCCAAGCTTAGAGCAAAGGTTGATGATGTAACCAAAGTTTCCCCTCTGTTTTTCTCACTAAATTAGGCAAGGAATCAAGATTGAGTTTGTGATTTTTCCTCTCTTTTTCCTTCTTGAAGCTCTCGGCCCTCTCTCTCTCTCTCTCTCTCTCTCTCTCTAGACAAGAAGAAAATGAAAATTGAAAAGAGGAAGTGAAAAGGGAAATGAAAGTGAAATGATATTTGGGTGGTTGATATCTTGTTCAAGAATTGGCTAGGAGAGTGACACTTGTCACACTCTCAAGAAAATTTTCCAAATATCTCTCCTTTCTTAAGATAATTTCTTTGTTTCACAAAATATCTCATCAATTTTATCATCACACCCCTTCAAATTAGTCAAATGATGGTATCAACATACCATATTTTGTAAAAATAATTTAAGAAGCGATAAGGTAGAAATCACGGATCAACGGATAATCAATCAATATAATCAATTAAATTTTTGGGTCCTCACACTCTCTCCCCCCTTTAGAGAATTTCGTTCTCAAAATTCTAATATTTGCTTAAAAAAGGTCAGGATATCCTTATAACCGTTGTTTCATCTACGATCATTCCGACAATAAAATCACTAGGCCATGGACTCACTAGATATTGAACTTTCTCAATTACTAAACCACAACTTGAAAATCTTCATTCAATTCCAAGAATAGCTAGCAGAGATTGAATCATCCATGAAATTCGGGATACTTAATCTGGCACCAAAATTAATATTCAGAAGGCAGATACTCATGACCATATGAGACATTCCTTACATATATGCCAAAAGATACAACTATATAAGTTCAAACATCAATAATAGCTAACATTGACTAGTATGGCATATTCGCCATAGTTAAATCCATGGGTTTGGACAGTTCTTCACTTGATGCCTGTGTTTGCCACATTGGAAACATACACCAATTGCTCGATAACATACTCCAGTATGAGATTTATCACAGATTTCACACTTAACAACTACAAATCCCTTCTTGAAGTGCCCATTCTTCCTTTCCTTCTTTCCTCTATCCTTAATAGCAAATTTGTTTTCACCAATCTCTTTGTGTTTTCTTTTGGTAGTGCGAGAACTTCCTTCTTCACTTTGAACTTGATTACTGAGAGTATTCTGCAACTCCTCTAGGATCCCTTCATAGGTCCTCTTCATTTCCACATACTCATCCTTTAGCTCAATTTTCTCCGCATACTCTTGTTTCCATCGTCCCTCCCAATATTCAACCAATTTCTCTTGAAATTCTACCTCCTTTTGCAAAACCTTGATTTCTTCATGCATATCTTCCAAAGTCGTCATATAACCAATTCCCTTAATCTTACATGACAACCTGTGAGAGCCCAAAAATTCAAAATATTTATTGACTTGTTTCTTGTCTTGCAACAATATAAACCAGCCGTCCCTTGCCCCTTGTATTTTCCTTCATTTGCTGCATCTTTAAAAACAAGAGAGACAACCTCATGAGGAAGAGAAAACAGAAAAACAAAGCCCTTGAAGTTCCTTGTTCTAGCTGTGAGAGAGAGGGAGGAAGAACTTCCTCTTGGTCTTGCCCTTCCTCCTTGTCTTGCAGCTGTGGGAAAGAGAGTAAGCTGGCTAGTGCTTGTGTAGGTGAAAAAGAAAGAGAGGCAGCTGAGAGTTGAAGGGAAAAGCTGGAGCAACTTTGTACCTTTCATGGAGTTGTTGCAGTCACTTGAGGAGAAGACTGCTGGCTGCTTCCTTGTCCAGTTTGCAGCTTGGTTTCTTGAAGGTTTTAGGGGTAACCTAACTTGCACAACCCTTGAATCTTGTAGTATAGCTTGTGGTTGTTGTTTAGAATGGGTTAGGATAGCTAAAGACAGATTTTGGATGGTTATAATTACTTGGTAAATTCGTTTAGGAAGAGGACTTGAAGTGCACACCAACTGTTTGAATTTAAGCTCCAGATTTTTGTGTCCAGTTCCTCTGCAAATTTGACCATGTTAGAGTCCAAACTAGATCTTTCTCAAAACATAAACATTGTATGGAATTGAGTTAACTATCCACTGATAAAATTTCAGATCAATCGGAGCACTGTAACATGATAAATGTCCAAAATACCCCTGACTGCTCTGCTCCCCTGTTTTACCCGACAGTCTCCAGTTTCAGCCAACTTGTCGAATTTTCTGGTATCAATTGGCAATGAACTAGAGTCTTATTTTTATACAATTGAAAGCCCTATAAATCTGTTTGAAACACCATTGACAGAACTCGATTTCAATATTTATACATTGAGTTATGGATTTTCTCCCGAAACTGCTCCTGCTTTCCTGACGTAACCCGACAGTGACAGTTTTTTTAAGTCTCTGTAATTGCCATTTTTGACTACGAAAATACATGAAGTGAATTTAGATGGCTTCACAAAAATTATAGAGCTATGTCTTAGCTTCGAAATGGTGTAAAATTCAACTCAATCTGATAAGCGTAGCTCTGGTTTTGATCAAAATACCGAGAGGCATCAAAGCTACCAAAGTTGATGTTTCTCTTTTATACTTATTCCTTTATTTTTGTTTGGTTCAAATACTTTTCTTGGTTCAAGATAACATTTTTACTCCACATGACACCTGAACCATGCCCTAGTATGCTTGTGGTCGTTTCCCTTAATTTGAGCCAAGGTCTTGTGGATTTGGAACTATGGTTTAGAGGTTAAAGTTGGACATGCTAATTGAGGATTTTAAGCTAAAGTTTCTCGTTTCTTATGGATTGGAATTTGTGAAAGTCTTGTTATTTTACTTGATCCCAGGACTTGAATGTGCCATGAAGATTAAATGGTGATTGGTGATTTATGTGGACGAGTGTTCAACTTGGTGAGCATTCCAACTTGTTTTAACTAAATGTTTATTGTTGGTTTAAAGAAATAAATTGTGAAATGTTTTAACTTCTATACTATTTTGGATTTATTATTGTTTTACAAAAGAAATGTTTATCATTAAAATGATTTCTAAAGGCATTGAACTGTTTTATCATTGATATCCTATATTGTGGTTTATTGTGGATTATATGAAACAATTTAATTTCTTAAATTGCTAATATTGAGGTGATGGTTCTAATTTGTTTCGTCTTGTTTTGAATTTGTTTAACTTATTTTCAAACTGGTTCCAATTAATCTTCAAATAAAATATTTGACTATTACTCTTTACAAATAATATGATTTTCTACTAAATTAAAAGTGTTTTAAACTATTTACAAATGCTATGATTTACTACTGTTTTCAAATTAAATGATTTATTAAATGAGTATCAAATGATCTACTACAATTTATATATGAATTCTAAATTTCAAAGATGCTTTACCATTTACACGTAAAATGACTTGTGAGGGTTCTTTGAACTTTTTCCTACATATTTTAATCTTGTTTTCCAACTTATTTTCACATGTACTATTTTGCTACTACTCTTTATAAATGTAAATGCTTTCAATTAATTGTGAGTATTTTAAACCGTATTTCAAAATACTTATAAACCGATTCACTTGTTTATAAACTTATTTGTGATGTGCTTGTTTTACACATTGATTTATTAATATGTACAAGTGAAATAATTACTGTGGAATTAACTTCCATTTAATTTGCTATTACATGTAAGTATCTTGGAATATTAATTGCATGTTCGGGTGTTAAGTGTTATTTGTTTAAGTGTCATCATTTATTAGTTGAAATAATTACTTGTCTCCTTGATTGTTTGATAATGGTGTACCAAGGAGCATTTTATCACTTATAGTTCGATGTGTACTTTATCGCATCGACTGAATTGGGTCTCAAGACCCTTTGCTAGAAAGCCTATCTAAGACCTCCTTCTTGAGCGATCAGTGGGTCAAAAGCCTACTTGAATACGCCATTAGTGAGGTCGGCTAGGTTGGAAAGCTTTATCTTAAAACAAAAAAAAACTCCTTGGTCTTGACTGATCATTATTTGCGCGTGTAGTACGCCTTTGACTGAACTGGGCCCTACCCTTAGTTGCTAGCCTATTCGAGCCAGAAGCGGACTCGGTCGGGTAGGTTGGAACCCTGGGCACTGATTTGGTATACTCGAGTATTACCACTGGAGGGATAAGGTGATGGCCAGATGAAGTGAGGGGATTGTTAGGAGTTATAAGATGAAGTGGACTAGTGAAATAGCTCCAAGTGAGCACTGTATCCTTTTATAATTGATTTATTGTTTATTAAGCACTGTTCTCCTAGTTGAGACAATCCGAGCAAGTCTCTTCGTGAGCACTGATCTCCGAGTCGAAGCGGCTCGAGTATTGTTCTCTCCTAGTTGAAAAGTGTCCTGTGAGTGTGCTTGATTATTTGTCAAAGTGCTCGTGTGATGAATTAAATTATTTCGTGAATTGTTTTCGTCTTGCAAATTTCTAGTGAAAAGTACTTTCTCACGTGATTTCAAAGATTGGAATATTCCAATGTTTTCGTGCTCTGATAAAACAGTTAAATTCTAAAATACTTGTTTTCTCGGAACCTCACTGAGCTTTAGCTCACCCCAAAAATATTTATTTTCCCTCCACAGGAATCGAGGTGATCGAAAGCATGTGTAGTGGCCTTATTAGTAATTTTGGAGTATTTCTTGTACAGTTGTAATTTTGGTTGAATTGTAATTTATATTTTAGAGAACTTGGGTTGTATTTACTAATGGGACGTACTTCTGGATTTTAGCATTTTTGTACTTTTGGAGTTTTCGAATTGTAATTATTATTTATTGGAGTTTTAATTTGTAATTAATTGAGGACTGTAGTAAGTCCCGGCGAGAGTTGGGCAGGTGGTCCGCCGAACCCTTTGGTTCGCCTTAGGGGGAGGTGGGGTTGTCACAGATCCTGCCAAACATCAAAGTATCTACATTAGCATCTATCCATAAATTAAAACTCTATCCATGATCGACCCAAAATTGGAAGATTATAACTGATAAACTTTCCATTTCTTCCCCTTGGTCGAAACCAGATTCACTTTGTTTTCACTTATCAATTTCAACAATTTTTCGCATCTCAAAAGAGATAAAATGAGTACATAAAACAAAATCAAGGTACTATGAGATTTGGAAACAATGTTGCAACAATCTACCAGTAAAGCGAAACATTTCCCTTATTCTCTCAGCTATTACACATGAAATTGGTAGCAAGGTTCCTCCAAAATTCCACAAGATTTTCAATCTTTTCACTTAACCAAATATACCATATATATCACGTCCATTATATACAAAAACACATAATATGCTTCCTTAACAAAATCTTTACCAAGATTTCCTCCATAACTCACTACAATAGGTTGCTCAAAACACACTAAGCCTTGAAAGTTAGCAAAAGAAACAAGGAGATCCTTCGACAAACTATTAAGTCCTTTTTCCCCAACTCACCAAATATCCTTAAATCTCAACGACAATGAAAAAGACCAGTTTGACCTCTCGATGCTTGCAAACCAAAGTTGAAACCAAATAGAATTTCTTCCTTCTCATTCTTAGTTCCTCAAGTTTCTTAAGAACTCCCTTCCAATCTTGGAATGCGTTGCATCCCTATTAAATATTCCAAGGTTACCATTGAGCGCACTTCATTTCCCTACCTGAAAAGTCTACAATCTTTGGGGCATTCTCGACAGTTTCAACGAAATATCCATTTGAGCCGTTGCTAAGGTTTCCTGAATTTTCAAGTTCAATCCTTGTACAACTGCCTTATTCTCTTTCACTCTTATCTTTAATTCAAAAGTAAAGTGGAACTACTTGGTAGGTTGACTCCCATTCTTAGTAAGACTTAGGGTCCCTTGATGGCGCCGTATAAAATGATCCTCTCTTGGTAAAAAACTGTGGTGGTCCTCAAACTTTCAATTCGGTTCGCTTTTAATCCTCCAACTATTAAGTGAGCACTTTTGGTCCTTCAACTAGTAGATTTGAACAATGTTAACCTTTCCGTCCATTCAACTGTTATTGTGGATGGGAACACAAAAAGTGCGGGGTAAAACAATCAGCACAGCGGAAGAACAAACGAAAACCCAATTTGTAGGGTTTTCCATTTGACAATAGATCTGGGAAAAGCTACATGGAGAAGTTTCTCAAGTCTCCTTTGCCAGATCATGAGGAGGTTCATGAACTTCGTGTTGATTCATCACCTTTGGCTTTGCCATATAATGATGCTTATGAATCTGCATTTGAAATAGTCAGCATCAGTACAGTGAGTCCTGAGAAAGAGTCAAAGCATACAATGAGCGGTCCATCTTCATCATCTTCAACTGGGAAGGCTACTATACCAGAATCGGCCATCCATGAGTCGAATGAGGTCCCCAGTCCCAAGGCAATTTCCGAGGTGTCAAAATCAAAATCTGGTATAGAAGCAAATTTCATTTCCTCTACTCTTCATGAGGCATTAACTACCATGGAGGTATCATTGGATGGAGGAATTAAAGCGAAAGGTAGTGGAGGTGACTATCAATCTAATAATGCTACAAGTAAAATAGGGAATTATATGGATGCACTCGCTACCATGGACTCAGTGGGAAATTCCAGCTTATCTGATTAAGGCAATAGCTCATCCGAGAAGCATTTATCTAGCTTTTCTAATTCTGATTCTTATAGCACTTCTGCTGCAAACACCCCTTGAAATGGTGAAGTTTCTTCTAATATTTTTACATCTACTGAAATCCATGAAAGTGAGGATTTACTAACTCAGCAATCTATTGAGGGAAAACATGTGTCCCAGCCTCAATACATCCAAGCGTTTGTTCTTCTGCTGTGCTGACTGTTTTACCCCCCACTTTTTGTGTTTCCCGTCCACAATAACAGTTGAATTGGATAGAAGGGTTAACATTGTTCAGATTTACTAGTTGGAGGACCAAAAGTGCTCACTTAATAGTTGAAGGATTAAAAGCGAACCGAATTGAAAGTTTGAGGACCACCGCGGTTTTTTACCCATCCTCTCTCTTTTTCTTGCATCAAAGGTAGAAGAAGTTTCTCATTGAGTTCTCGCACAAAGTTTATCCAAAATTTTGAGGTGTGTTCTCTTTCCCACTTGGTTTTTATAACGTTCTATCCTAAGCGAGCCGCTTCTCCACATTGACAAACAACATAGGTTCCTTATCTCTCTTCCGAATAGTTTAGTTAGTCATATTCTCAAGCCAACTCTCGCCACTTTGGATCAGATGTTCCAAGAAATTTAGGTGGGGAGAATTTTCAAAAATCATTCTAAGCTCTATCCTCTCTTAACTCAGGGTCCCTAAGTTGGCTTATACGTTCTCCATCTTGTCGGTCTACTAGACGCTCTAAGAGATCCATCCTACAATGTATAGCCATGGCTACTTAGTTTCTTGCTCTAACATTTGATTTGATGTTTTGGGTCAGTCACAAATTTCCTACCACTTTCTCGACCTTAGGGTTATCTAGGCCTACATGATCATTCTCAACATTATTTTCCCAACTTTCAATTCACTACCCAATCTATATACTTATGAATAAAATCAAGTACAAGATACACAACAGCATTAGTTAGCTACATGTTACATAAGCATCTAACATATCACGTTTAACATGTCAAATTTATCAAACAAGAAATGCAAGTTCACCAACTAAGAAATTCAAACAAACCAATAACAACCAATAATAAGAGTATGTTAACCATCAAGACAAACAAACCGATATTCCAAAACAACGACTCCTTTCAAGATTTAAACTTAAGACTTCACTAAAGCAATCCATAATGGATTAAAAAATATGCTACTTCCTCACCAACCAACTTCATTTCTAATATTAAGATTCACAGGACATATTTATACTCAACCACCAAAACAAGAATAAAGTCATTTCACACCAAGATTAGCCACCCCAAGGTGAAAATTAACTCAATCCCCGTTCTCACTTGACATATAACCTAGGTCACACAAACAACAAGAAGCACCCACACCCTAGAAAGATCCAAACCGGAGCTCTAATACCAACTATGAGAACCCTACCTCACCTTAAGGTGTACCAAAGGGTTTAGCGGACCGCCTACCTGACTCTCGTCAGAAGTCACTACAATCACTTCAATATACTTTTAGATTCTACACATCACTCGAAAATTCAACTTAAAACTATCCAAAATGACATATAATTCAACAAGCATTCGAATCTCACACTTAGGTATAGCCCTAAAATTTAGAGAAAGAATCAATCTCAAAATATATGACATGTTCTCGAATACAGTTCATCACTACTCTCACCCTCGTACTCAGACCCTATTAAGGAAAACAAATGAATGGAATGAACTTGTGCCAGTGAGATCCCCAAAACAGGCATTCATTCAAGAAGCATAATTAATCAGGAGTATCAAATTAAAAATCATTCAAAAGCATAAAAACATCCAAAAGGATACGTGATTACTAGAAGAGCGTTACTCAAACCTTTCAACTCGGAGACCAGTACTCACAAGGAGAACATTACTCAAGCCTCTCAACTAGAAGATCAATATTCATTTATCAAGTAGTTATGGAAATAGATAAAAACATCAGGATCAAAGGATACAGGTGGCTTCCAAAGGCCAGTTCCACCGTAATTTGATCACATCTAAATCCGTTGACTCTCAATCAACGTTTGAAATTCAAGAAACAAGATCCGTAGATCACCACTTAATCATCAATCTCGATAACCATTCATCCCACCTTGCCGGGCTCGAACACCAAAATTCAAGATGTGGTAATACTTGAGTATACCAGTTCAAGTTCAAGTTCACGAGTTCAAGACTCATGGTTCGTTGATCTCCTTGACCAAGCCCTTGCTAGCTCAATTCAACCAATGACCAAAGGGTTTGGGGCTCCAAGCACACAATGGGATCACAATCCAAACGACGATCAAGTCAAGCACAAGTAAATCATTTCACAGGTAAGTCATTTCACTTGAAACAAAATAACAGTAATCCAGTCAAGAAGGGTCAAATATGATAAAGTACACACTTGCCCAATTAATACTTACTCAAGTGCCAGGTTGTCAATCAAGAGAACAAGTCATTCAAGTAAGAAAGCATGTCATTCAAGCATTCACAAGCACTTGGAACACTCACCTTTACCAAAGTAAAAGCAAATATTACAAGTCAGTTGCCAACTCACCTCCATGTTCACCTTCAAGTCCTGAGATCAAACAAATGTAGGATATTGAGGTCCACTACTTCAAGTCACAAGAGGTGAGTAAAATGAAATTCCAGAATTCAACTTAGACAAGCCACATAATAATTCAGATTTTCACCTCCAAAAACCCTTCCAAAATCATAAGGTTTCTAGTTCAAATCAAGGGAATAAAACCACATACATGCTAGACCAAGGTTCAAGGAAAATATGGGACAAAATGTCTCGTTTATAGCTACAAATTTGGACATAAAATTGTCCAAAACACTCCGAATTTTTCAGCACTGGTGACATTTTTTGAAAAAGCATAACATGAGTTCAATGGGTCAAAAAATCATAAAACTTACACCATTAGAAAATAGACTCAAAGGACTACAATCTTTAGAAGACATTTTTGTGAAATTCAGATCATACGTTAGTCAAATTTTAGTTCCAAACCATTGCTACCACAAGTGCGAAGTAGGATAGGTCATGATTTTCAAATAATTTTGTAGATTTTTTGTTATTTATAGAGACTGAACCAAAACTTGAATTTTATATTATTGAAAACTCTTTGAATCTAGTTTCAAACGCAATAAACGAAACTCAATTTTGATTTTCCTATACCAAGTTATGGCTAATGTACTAAAACTGCTCAAAGGCTCCTGTGAAAATTTTCTAAAAACTTAACAATGAGAAATATGAAACTTTCAGCATTAAAACATCATGATTTTGACTCAAATTCAACACACAAATGTAGCTTAATGTCTTATCAAATATTGTAAACAAGAATGGATCAAAATCACTATATGAATCATGAAAAGAAAACTGAAAACTCTCTCCCTCACACAGCCTGTGCAAAATAGAAATTCAACAAGAAATCAATTAGAAAAATAGGGCATTTTCACCTCTTAACCTCATGATTTTTACTCAAATCCATCATCCATGTGTAGTTTAGAGTTTTAGCAAGAGTATTTAGCAAAATCATGTCAAAAATATCAAAAAAAAAAAAAGAAAAGAAAGATGCAATTCCTTCGGCCAGCATAGCAGAATTTCAAGCAACAGTTTTTTTTTTTTTTAATATCTCACCAACTACCTTCCCAATTTTCATAACAAATCTACAATATTTCATCACTAATATGTCAAGAGATATATAACCTCGATTCTTAACAAGAAAAGCCATCCAAAATTGCACATAAATCATCTTAACCTAGGTTGTCATCTCATGAATCTCAAGCATCAATTCACTAATCATCTACTTGCAAACAACTAAGATCCTCTGCAAATTCTTGCCTTTAAACCCATAGGTCATCTTGCATCAAACATAGGAAAAGAAAAAGAGATGGTTTTAGCATTTTACCTCCTTTGTTCCCAACAAAATCAAGATGAAAAGCCATCAAAACTCCTTCAAATCCTCCTTTCCAAGCTTAGAGCAAAGGTTGATGGTGTAACCCAAGTTTCCCTTCTGTTTTTCTCACTAAATTAGGCAAGGAATCAAGTTTGAGTTTGTGGTTTTTCCTCTCTTTTTCCTTCTTGAAGCTCTCAGCCCTCTCTCTCTCTCTCTCTCTATCTCTCTCTCTCTCTCTCTCTCTCTCTCTAGATAAGAAGAAGATGAAAATTGAAAAGAGGAAATGAAAAGAGAAATGAAAGTAAAATGAAATTTGGGTGGTTGATATCTTGTTCAAGACCTGGTTAGTAGAGTGACATTTGTCATACTCTCAAGAAAGTTTCCCAAGTATCTCTCCTTTCTCAAGACAATCTCTTTGTTTCACAAAATTTCTCACCAATTTTATCATTATACCCTTTCAAATTAGTCGAACGATGGAATCAACATACCATATTTTGTCAAAACATTTAAGAAGCGATAAGTTACAAATCACGGATCAATGGATAATCAATCAATGCAAGAAAATAACATAAAAGATAGGCAATTAAATTTTTTGGGTCCTCACAAAGTAGCCTTTTCAATTGATAGTAACACTAACCAACTTGTACATAAGAAGGCTCATTCCTTCCTCACCTTAAAAGCCTTTAGTTGTGTGAAGAAGTTTTATAACTATACTCAAATTAACCCTCACTATGTTATAATTGAAGGCTCACCAACCAACTAAGAGTTACTATCACATACAAGTGAGGTAAGCTTTACCAAAATTTTACTCCTCCTCTTGAGTAACCTTAGAAACCCAACTTTCTAACACCTATACAGCAATCAAAATATTTTTCTACTCAAAAAATTTGTCTTGAAAGCTTGTACTTTGTGTAGACAAATGTCTATCTTCTTTTCATGCTTGGGAGTATTTATAGGTGATGAAAGTTTACCCTAAAAGCTCCTCCATGGTCAAAAAACTAACTGTTTAAAAACTAGCCGTTAGACCTATCGGATGTCCGACAGGAGGTGTCTAACAGTCGATCGAACATCCAATCCAAATCTTGTGTGTTCGACAACCGTATCCGATAGAAGCAGAATACTATAATCTTTGGTCTTAAGCTTTCGGATAGGCAATAGATGAGGTGTGTCACGCCCTAGGCCTGAAAGCCCATGACAGGACCTGAGTTTTAGCAGCCAAACCCAATTACTTGAATTTCATCCTCAGTAGTTCAACATGGATATCCCAAGTTGGACCTGATTGCTCAAACTCTACTTTAAGTATTGGTATATAATACTCTACTTTTCTAATTTGGGATGAAATATCACATTCTCCCCTCCTTTTTAACATCCCCGCAAAACCCAATCTAATACCATAATCTAGCTCAATACTATAATCTGGACTGTCCACCTAGTTGTGTCAGATTCTAGAGATGGCTTCCGCCCATAAGTCGACGTGGTGCTTAGTTCCTTCACTCCCTCATGTAGTCCGACCCAATACCACTAGCTCAGTCTCAATTTGTGTAGAGACCACATGAGTTTCACTCTAATACTATAATGTCACGCCCTAAGCCCGCAAGCCCATGATGTAACCTGAGTCTCAGCAGTCATGCCCAATTATTGTGACTCCATTCTCGCCAGTTCAAAATAGATATTCTGAGTTGGACTTGAGTGGTCAGGCTCTACTTTAAGTATTGGCCTATAACATTTATTTTTTCAATGTGAGATAGGGTATCACAAGGTGTGCGTTCAATTCTTGCATCTGATGAGTATTTGATGAATGTTCACTTTCTATTGGACATCCGACACTCCAAGTTGTATCCAATTGCGTCCAATAAACATGAGAATTTGCACTTCTTCTTGATTTGCTTCCTTTTCTTTTCCAATAGACCAAAGATCTATTCTAACATATTTCTCATATAAAATCATTAGTTCAAATCATAATTTTGACTTGTTAATCAACAAGATCAAAGATTGATCAATCAAGTTTAAAACCTCCCCTGAGGTTTTCAAAATATTAGAAACTTCTCATATACCTAAGTAGTTGCTAACAAATCAGCCTAATTCAAATATACAAATAACGTAAAACTGGTGTCAGCAGAGAGAAAATAGTAAAATTTCACAACTGTCCAGTTAGGTAGTTAATAGACTATGAGCAGTATATACACATCCATTTTAACTTCATCACATGTGAGAAGGTGGCAAGTCTTCAACTTCAAAATTTTGCAACTTTTTACAACGGCACCTTTTGCTGCTATTCCGATGAATTCTGCAATAGCCATTTTCATGAGAGTCTATGTAACAGCAACGCCAAATACGTGGAGAGGACATTTAATTGGTTTATATTCAATAATTAAGTTCTAGAGAAGTTGAAGCAATAGGAAGAAATGAATTGTGGATGAACAATAATTGGAAACACACACATATACATAGTTTGCAATTACTAACTAATAAGTATCTTTTGAATAGTAAAAATATCATAGTTTGCAATTACTAATTAATAAGTCTTTTTCTGCAAATTACACATGTAATATCATGCTATTACACCTATTACAATAAATCAATTGTACACTCTGTCTCAAGGGAAACAAATCATGGAAGCCTTAACATTTTAGTTTAAAAAATAGAATATTTGTTAAATGATCTGGACAAAACAATCAAGCATCCAAGAATAGATATTATCATCTACTAGTTACCCTGATTAACTAACCACAAACAAGAAAAAAATGATCATCATCAAAAGGTTTATTGATTTAGTAGTGATACAACCAATAATCGTTGCTTGAATTGAGGCAAAACAACACCTATTTTCCATGACAACAAAACTAACAACAATAAAGGAAAAACACTAGAATTGACAACTAATAATCTATAGCAGATCATATGGACCATAATACAAACTACATAATGTAATATTTTCCATTTTACATTTGATTGAAGATATTTTTTTCCACTTGTAGGGTCACTATTAAGCATGATCATCAAGAGCTACCTTAACATCTGTAACCAAAGAATAAAAATTTTCAAAATTTAAGAGTGAACAATCTTAGAGGCGAACATTGAGATGTTCAAAATCACCCAAATTTCAACAAGAATTTGAGAGCATATTTCTACCTCAAGTCTCCTGAATCTTTGGATATGCCTAAAGAAGCTATCGCCTTGTTTGGCAGCAGAGTTTTTTGCCAGGTTTGTATGCTGCTAGTTTTACCTGCTTTTGCTACAGGAACCTTAAAAAAACTTCCAAAGTTTTAATGCAAATTTTTAGCAAGTTTGTATAAAACTTGTTTGTTTTCTACATTATCTGCAAGAATTCTCAAAAAACTCCCAAAGTTTTTAATATAACACCCCCAAAACACATACAAAACTTCACTTCTAAAAATTTTTTCTACAACTTCTACAGTAAGCTACAGTAGAGTTTTATACCTACTCCTAAAAAACTCAGCTGCCAAACAGGCCCTATATTTCTATTACTCCACAAGAACCATGTAAGTCTGAATCATTTCTTCTAGTCACGTGCATCAATCATCAATTACTAATGATATATTAGCAATTACAAGAAACTTTTAAGTTATTGTTATCTCTGTTAAACCTAGTTAATGATGATTTAACTAATTATGTCAATGTAATTGCGAAATATCTCATAAGTTGTGAGGATAATTAAGTCCATGAGTGATGTAAGAACTGGACATCTAGTATGGGATATTTTGGAAACCTCACAACAGGGCAATGGGACTGTTAGAAATCTTACGAAGAGTTTATGAAATTTTTCATAAATTCATTGAAATAACTTTTATAATAGCAAAAATGGATACGTACTCTTAAAATCTGATTTTTAAAAATAAATTTTATAAATTTAATGTTTTTAACAACAAGAAGCAATTTGTGTTGCAAACCTGAATGGTTGAGGTATATGTTCATAAAAAATAATTAGACTCTTGCTCTCATTCATACAAAAAATCTAAAAGTCGCAGCCTTCACCACCCTGGGCCAGAACTGCACATCAAACCCAGGAAGCTTACACCCTGGGCTTGGACTCCCTTTTCAAATGGGCTGGAACTGCCAATAACGTATTATTCGCTGCTGCTTTGAGGAATTTTTTTTTTCCGGAATTTTTTATTTTCTGTAAAGCAAAGAAGAACCAAAAACAAAATCAATCGGCGGTCTCCCGAACACCAAATCAAGGGTTTCTCTCTGCCTATTTCTTCCCGAGTCTACTCACTAGACTCGGAATCCGGTGAGTCTAACTGATCGATGATTGTTACAGAGCTTTGAATTTTGATTTGCATCTAACAATCCGATGATTTTCGTGACGTTTTTGCAAAGTATTGCTGCATAATCAATTTTTATTTTGTATTTAATAAGCTAGATTTTTCTGCAATTATTTCGGTACTCAGACATGGGGAATATTTAAGTTTTGCAGTTTTTTGTTTTTGGTGGTAATTCATGGTACTAGCATGAATGGCAAGCTATTCAGGAAAAGCAGCTCCGTCAAATGGCTCAGTTTATGTTTGTAATTTGCCTCCTGGAACGAATGAGGATATGTTAGCTGAATTTTTCGGCACGATTGGGGTATTAAAGGTACGAGTTTTATCAGATTTTGGTTGAAATGTAACTAGAATAGTGCTTGTTCAGCGCTTTTTTGTCCATTTCATTGTGGTTTTGACGCTATATGTTTAATTACGTATGATAGAAAGATAAGCGAACTGGGCGACCAAAAATATGGCTATATCGTGACAAAGTAACGAATGAGCCAAAGGGGGATGCTACGGTAACGTATGAAGACCCTCATGCTGCATTAGCTGCTGTTGATTGGTTCAACAACAAAGATTTCCATGGAGCAATCATTGGTGTTTTTATAGCGGAGTCAAAGAGCAAGGATGAGAATCCAAGCTTAGGTAGTGATGTTGTTGGGCTGGAGGTAGGTGCTGGGGAGATGAATGGAGGGGTTGGACGAGGTAGAGGTCGAGGGGATGCTTCTGGGAAAGCTTGGCAACAAGATGGAGACTGGATGTGTCCGAATACAAGGTCTGTGATGTGATCATTGGTGAGCAGCTCTTTCATACTCTTTTGTGTCCCTTTTCTTATCTGTTCGTTTGAGTATGTGTCATCCTGTGGAAGAACTAGTAAAACCAAAAGTTTGTTCTGGAAATATGTATGGCGACAACAGTTGCTCCAACGTGAACTTCGCATTTCGTGGTGTGTGCAATCTTTGTGGTAGTGCACGACCCGCCGGTGTTTCTGCTGGTGCTGCAGGATCTGGAGGTCGGGGAAGAGGTCATGGTGGCCAAGAGATTGGGAGCAGTAATCGTGCAGTTGGTGGACTTTTTGGTCCCAATGATTGGCCTTGTCCAATGTAAGGAATTTGCTCCTTGCTTTTTAATACATGAGTTAACATGTCTATAATCTCTCTGAAAAATGAGGTTGCTGTCTAGCTTTTGATTGTATTCGGAGCTATTTCCAAATTAGACTGCCTGTCCCTCTTTCTTTAGTGATTCTCTGTGATTTATGCTGCAACACTTTTTGTTTTGATGAGTACTCATTGATCTTTGTGAAAAAAACTCATAGTAACTGTTAAGATGGATGAATCGAACTAAGTCCTTTAAAACTTGCTGATTTCCTGATAAATGTTGATGTTACATTTGCTGACAAATATTAATTTTACATGTTTTATCTTCAACTTATAAGCTTTGTTTAAATTTCTCTTTCATCCTGGCATGGATTTGTCTACCCCCACCCAAGAACTGTGATCTGCTGGACATCATAGATTAAGTGTAGAGCTGGTTCTGGATGAGCCCAAGTATTGGATTTTTCTTATTAGGGGACACAGTCACAGTACTTCAAACGTGATAACGTAATGGTAAGCATAAGATAATCATTTTAAATTAAAAAAATAGATATTTTGCAGTTCTTAGATAATAAGAAACATCAGGGGCCAAAGAAATCAACTAATTTCAAACTCAAAGACAGATTTTTATGAATCGAGGAATGAGTAGAGACTTTTATGGCTGCTTAAAATTCATTTTTTATATCTAAAATCTTAAGATTATCAGGTACTAGAGGAATGTTCATGTTGAGTTAAAACTTTGTGGTCTTCTTTTGCTGTTTAGTTTAATATCTCTGGTACAAGAAAATCCTACTGGAAAGGTCTCATTCTCTGTTGCAGTGTCTTTTCAAGCAGTCCAGCATGTCCACCCGGGTCGGGGAAAAAAGAAAAATTCTTTGTTTCTCCACCAACAGTTTTGAGAGCATTATTGACTTTGGAGGTTGTTCTGTAACAGATGAGATGCTTTGACCTTTGACAGTATTTTTCTTTCTGCCTCCCTTTGTAGTGTAAAGTGATGAGTCTATTTAGGTTTTTTGAGCATTAGATTTGCATACTTTTGATCTTACAGACTTCTGCCCCTGGCTCTTTCCTCAGTGAAGTGTGCTTAAAAGTGTTGTTTGAATGCGTCCTATTGGAGACAGTTTCTATCACCATCAAGTGCTTTTTGCCATTGAAATTAATTGTTTGTTTTCTGATGGCAATCTGGGCATGGCATGCTTTTCTATGTAAATGGTATTGGTTGCATAATTCTTCTAATCCAGTAATTGGTCTCTTATTGTTTCAAATGCATCCGTATGTCATTGTTATTCAATGTGTGATATGCACTGCTTAGTGCATTTGGGATATTTGAGGTTGATCAGAAGATATTACTTAAGTAATTCAAACCCATGCGTGAGTTTGGTTATATTTGCAACTGATCTGGATTTCTGTGTTTGTGGAGATGACAATCTGATTCTGTTTTGTTTTCTTTCTTTCTAAACATTCAATCATATTGTTTAATGTGTAACTTATGCTTCTGCATTTAACTTGCTGGTCCAGGTGTGGTAATATTAATTGGGCAAAGCGAACTAAATGCAACATCTGCAACACCAATAAACCTGGCCACACCGAAGGTGGTGTTAGGTACTGTGCTGTCTATGTTGATATCTTTTTTTGTTTTTTTGGGTGGAGAACCGATACTGATGAGTATGATGTATTTAGCAGTTGAGGGGTTTTATGTATCGAGGTTTGTCATATTTTCTATAAATATATATTGCAGTTTTAAAGTTAGTGATGATGAGCTTGTCTTTCCATCTGTTGAGAGGTTTGAGTTTATAATTAATGAACACCATGACAAGGCATCTATTTTACAGTGCTGGAAACTGAACAAAACTATTTTTTCCGTATTTTCAGATTTTTATTAGTCCAGGTTTTTTCATATTTCTCTTTGTTTGGAAGTCACTTACAGAGAACGAGTAACAGGCACATATTTAATAAATAGAATATCTGCTTGCTGTCCCATTGATCCTGAATCACTTAAATGAGTGTCCAATGTTCATTAAAGGTTCCATATCTTCTTTGTCCTATCACACATAAAAGTTGATGGATCATGTGTGCATTTTTAATTCCTAGTCTTTATTTTGCTACACTTTGTTTCTAGTAGCTGCGAGAGCTGCCACGTTGCTATCCTGTAGGATCTTAGTGGGTTATCCACTTCTTAAGCTTACCTAATTCCAAGATTGAATGTAACCTTCCAAGTTATGTCATCTTTGAAGAACAGTATTTTGGTCTTGTTGGACTTTGTTGAAACTGAATGTGTGTGTGTTACAACCCCTACAAGTTTGCACTCTCCTATGGCATAGGCAGGTTTCATCTTCTGTTACCATATGATCAGAGGCCACCTTTGATGAGGTGGTCAATCGGCCTTTTTGGGGCTCTTTTTCCTTTTTTTATATTTTTTTGTTAGACTGTAATCTTAGTGACCGACAAACAATCATATGAATATATTCTCTATATACCTCCTTTAAAAGTTTATCTAAAAAATGTTGATTTCTCTTAATTGCACACACATCATGTGTTTCAAGATAACTTGTTCTCTTATTCTTCTAGTCATTAGGAGATAATTACTGTCTTTGAAATGGTGCTCTGGTTGAATCATATGTCTTTTTCTTGAGGTTGCTGGTTATGGCCACCATAGAAGCAATATTACATATCAGTTTACTTTTGGAAGATGCAGAAATGGCTGTTTAAATACCTACTTCACGGTTGGCCTGTGAAAGGGTAATGAAGTAAACCTTTTGAATGAATATTTGAGCACAAGGTGTCATACATGATGTCAGTGTTGCCTGCCATTAGTTTAAGTGTATGAATTTAGCATAGGGGCTGTTTACTGGTGCTGAATTTAGCTTTGCTGGTCATGCATTTTTCTGAATTTTGGCTCTATCCTTGTGTTATATCCTTTTTTCATAGAGCAATTGAGCCTTTTTATATACAAGTTTTAACTTCTGTTCAGAGAATTAGATAGGGTATTTGTGGATAAGGGACTGATTTTGGTCGTTATTATCAATTTTCAAAGGGGTGGGCGTGGTGGAGGCTACAAAGAACTCGACGAAGATGAAATAGAGGAAACCAGAAGAAGGCGGAGGGAAGCAGAAGAGGTAAGACAGAGATGTAGTGAAGAAAGATGAAAGAATAATTTTCATTAGTTCTTGACACTTACCTTACTTCTAAATCCCAGGATGATGGGGAAATGTATGATGAGTTTGGTAATCTTAAGAAGAAATTCCGTGCAAAGATGCAACAGGCTGAAGCTGGTCACAGCCTTCCTGGTGCTGGGCGTGCTGGGTGGGAAGTGGAGGATCTAGGTACGGTCATTGTCATCGTGTTGGTCTTCGTCAAAAGTTAAATCTGAAGCTTATTCAATTATGTGCTATTGTCGAATCCAGTTAACATAACCATTTTTTTGGGAACTTTAATTATTTGAATTCTTGTCTATGCATTAGATTATTTTTACAGAAGATCCCCTTG
The DNA here is from genome assembly GCA_013103745.1 of Gardenia jasminoides. NCBI lineage: Eukaryota > Viridiplantae > Streptophyta > Magnoliopsida > Gentianales > Rubiaceae > Gardenia > Gardenia jasminoides. The sequence goes on from CM023105.1 coordinate 19,322,730, forward strand.
TTTTTTGTTTTAGTTTTGTTTCAAATTAGTTTGAGAATGATTTAAAGTCCAGTTACTTATTTGTTCAATTTTTTGTGTTGTCTGCTTGAGAATTATAGCCATCTGATATGCTTGTGTGCATCTCATGTCATTTCACTGTATGTTGTCAGAGCTTATACCCTGGGGAAAAGAAAAAAAAAATGAGAAGACAGAAACAACAGAGAGATTATCAAAAATCATGATTCGACTCCAGGGAAAATGTCCTAATTGTATTGTTTAGAAGTGTAACACATGCTTGTTCCCTCTCATAGTTGAATAATTTGGAACATGCATCTGAAGCCTTTTACAAATTTTTCTCTTGATTGTGTGAAGTGGCCTTTAATATGTTATGGCTGGCCACAGTTGTTGATGGCGAAGCTAGTTGTTACAAACCAATGGTGCATAAGTGGAACTTTTCTAGGGTAATCTAGTGCAAAACACTAGGCTAAGTGCCCAGCTTATCAAGATCTCATATCATAATGAGGATTTTCTGTCGATGCAGCTATCAATTAAGTTGTGGAAGAACTGAAAATCTTTTAAAAAGAGCCCAGAAAAAGAAAAGCAAAAATCAGACTAAAAACATAGTTTGGAAAGTGTTAAAATTGCACAAGGATAGTGGCGAGAATGAGAGAAGAGAAGAAGCAGAAGCAGCAGTAGATGGTGGTCTTTACACATCACTAGTAATTGACTTTAGATGCCTTCTAGGAGGTTTCTGGATGCAAACACTCTTTACTGATTAATAATGTAAATGATGAGAATCGTTGCTGAAATCAAATTATCCCCAAGGAAGTGAAACACTAGAAGAACCATACATCACATACAATGTTTTGTCTTGGGCTTAAGTGAGATCTCTTTTGTGTTATTAGCACATTGGCATGCATTGACTGGGGCTTCTAGTATATCTGGGTTTTTGTGTTTGAGGCTGGTGTTTGTGATGTCTCTATGGCTGGGATTTAAATATAATAAAGATCCGATTGGGGAAAGAGATGAAACTGGAAAAGCTTTTATATTCTTTTGATGCTGCAACTTCACTTGCTGAGTATGAAGTACATTAATATAATTCAGCATGGTAATTTATAAATTTAGGTGGAACTTTTCTACTAGTTTGCTTTGGATGATAGGTCTAGAAGGGCAGACATATAAGTTGTGAAGACTAGAAAAATGCTTCAAAAGTTTGCTATAACTAAGTTTTTTAAGGTGATTTTGAAAAACTGGAGGTAAAGTTCATGAATTTTATCTACATATACAAGTTTCTATTAGGTGGAGCTATTGCTGCTCATGAAGTGGAAAATGCTACTGTAGTATTATGGAACATATTTGTTTCAGGTTTATGTCAGTGAGGGGAATAGATGAGTGGCTGTTTCACAGAGATTTTATGAGCCTAAACAATTAAGAAATTCATAATAAGAAATTTCAAGTCAGAATTTGAAGTACTTGGGTATTGAAGAACCATTGTGACAGGAGTTAATAAATTTGTCAAAACTAATTGTACTACCTGGATTTAGTTTATGGACATGATTTTGGAGATTGATGAGCACTGTTCAAGCTCTTGTAATCATTTACTTTTTCTCAAGAGCATGAAGAGATGTTTTGGACTTTTTCAGTCTGTGCTGGTGGATGGGAGTGCTCACTACATATTGGATTAAAATCAAAATGAATTAATATTGCTAGTAAAGATCTTCTTATGGATTTTGGAATCTTTTAACATGAAATATTATGGTGATTGTGAGAAATGAATACCTGATTTTGTCATGAAATTTGCCTATTGTGAAGTCAAAAACATTTGCAATAATCAAATTTATTTGAAGGTTGTTGCCTGAGAAATTTTTTTTTTTTTAATTATTTGAGCTATTCATGCTGAAATTGCACACCTTGGAGCTAGTCCTTTCACTATATATTAAGTTTCCTTTCCTTAGCTTTGGACTGTTTTTGCAATTTAGTTTTCTAGGTCAAGTCTTTAAATTTTATGTTAACCTCAGTATGCTATAAAGAGGATGAGGAGTTTTTTCTGCAGATTAAAGTTCACATTTGGGGCATTTGTGTGATAAAAATCGTTGATTTTGATTGCATTCTTCTCAAGAACTTAGTTGTCATTTGGCTTGAGGATTAGGTAAGGGAGGATAAGTCATCCCAGAGTTAATTGTCCTTGAAAGACTCATTCTGGGATTCCTCATCCTGTTTAAGATAATTGTTTAAGTTTCGTTAGGATGCAATTATTAGCAAGATAACCCATAAACAGTCAAATTTTATCCCTGGCAGGTATCCGATTAGGGCTTTAGTTATCAAAAGTAAGTTCATAAAAGTGTAAAAGTGTCATTATTTAGTTGTCTCAACAAGCTATCATTTTAGCATAAATAATCTCATCTGCCCTTTGGGATTACTTTACCCCACGGATATTGGACTATGTTGGTTTATGGGATGAGTGAGTCCCATGTGCAGAAACTAACCAGACAAGGATGACATGGGATTTATAATCCAATCTTTTTTCATCACATGAAAACAGATGAACAGTTTAGGTTTGTCTGAAGACCCCTAAAAGTTTTTTTACCTTGGTTTTCCTCTTTAAACTGTAGGCTTCCAAAGTGATTGGATATCTTGCTCTACATTTTAGAAAATGCCTGTCTGTCAGAGGAACTGCCAGTATTTCTTTCCTGTGGTATTACCAAAAATAGATAATTATAGTTGTATACCTACTTTTAGTATCTAAATAAAGGCAACAGAAAACTCCCCAGGAACCCAAAAAATGGTACAGTTCTTTTACAAGAGAAACTTATGACTGTAATTGGTAGATAAGTAGAATTTCTTGCAAATAGCGTATGGATATGATTGTTAGGAGTCCCAGTGCGACATTCTGTGGAAAAGGTGTAGGAAAGTGCCTCTACTCCAAGGAGAGCAACCCTTGTTGATGTTCAAAACCGTACATCTGGAGCATCCTCTGACAGAACTCAGGAGGGAGATATGTACAATATCTTGGTGTTTTATCTAGGAGATAGGTGAAAAGGCTGCATTTTATTTGAACTCCGTTTTCTATGGAGATCTGTCGTTCAAGCATGGCTTGACAGAAGGAAAGCATATCAATATTCTTCTGGTTTTTCATTTTATCTTGGTTATATATTGTATGTGTTAAAGGATTGACCCACAGAAAAACACACTCATTCCTCATACTATATAATAATGTGAGGGGAAATGTGAACCAATTGGAGAGCTGAATTTTATGGATTACTACCTTGTTGGTATAAAAATCACTTGAAATAAGTAATACTTGAAAGCATAAGGTTAGAAAATGGACAACTTAGGCATTACCGTTTGTGTAAAACTATCCAATTTGTACTGGCAGGATAATAAAATTACCCCGTTACAAGAAACTAGCTACAATTTGATGTTGTACATATCTATGGAAAATCCTAAGAAGCTTGTTATATAATTTTTTTTGTGAGATCAATTTTACCAAATCAAAGGAGCTATATACCTGGTTCTAGGTGTCTCCTTTTAATTCCAAATCTGCGATTGCTCATGTAGTTAAAATATTCCCTCTTAAGAAATTTTACTTTCGTTATCGTGACATGAAAAAGTACCAACCAATAAAAGATAGATGTACTTTTTATATTAATCTCAAAAAAACTGTCTTTATTAGAAGTGCTTAGAGAGATCATGACCTTGCTGTGTTATATGGTTCTCAAGGAGGTAACTGCAAAGCTCTGAGGGAGGCATTTTATGCAATTGGAAACAGACTTTGCAGAACATTGCATTACTTTCTGGATTAAAGTTGATTCTCCAGACCTAATCAGTTGGCCTTTGTATTTGTCATGGGAATAATTTGTGGACATTTCAGCCATTCTAAATAATGTCAAACTCGTGGCGCCTTCTTTGTGGAGGAGTTCTATAAAAGTTGTTATTTTGCTCGTTTCAGTTAATTATTTTAAATTATTTTACAATATTTGGAGTCTTTTCATTTCATTAAAATTGTTAGCCTAATAATTGGTAGATGGCATAATCCGTAAATCAGGAGGGGAGAATTAATTGGACCATATCTTGTGCTCAGAACAATTAATTTTCCTCCACAATTGGGAAAAGTAATCATTACCAAAGATTTGATTTGGATTATTGGTTCCAGTAATAGACAGTAGTGGACTGTCCATTGCGAAATTTTCCATGTGATGGAACATGGTGCATCACCCTCTTATCTTTTTTGATTTTCCTCCACAGCAATTGCTTTTGAATTTTCTCATTGAAATTTTTAGTTATTTCTTGAAAGTTGATAATTAAGGAATTATTACTTGTTAATGTGGTATGGTCAATATTAATTCCTCTACAAATTACCGATCAGGAAAAACAATTTGACCTAGGACCCAACTCACTGCTTAGGAACAAGCCCAAAAGTAGACTTCTTCACTTCTGCTAGTTACGTTATGTAATAGTTGTTTGACTAGGACCTCTTTTACTCAAGTGCATAATGGAGTAAAATCAATTGAGTGCCTGTCATAACATGTGAAATTACAACTAATGATGCTCAGAACGATATATGCTGCATGGTAAAAGGATGGGGAGTTGGCAGAGATGATACTGAGTCAGTCAGTTTCTCATTTTATTTGAAATCATTTCTTCCACGGAGTTATTCACTTGTTTTACTAGTTGCCACCTAGGAAAACCCATTTCGCTTTGCTCTGTTTTTTAATCATATCAAACTACATTTCAACATTGGATACTGAGCGATGTTGAAACTGAGCAATTGAACTAAAGAACCTGTGAATGAGTTTGATACTGTAGCTGTATAATGCTCTGAGGTTCATCTCCAATGCTACTAGATCTAATGCTGTAAACCAGGAGGGGCTATTCTTTGATGAATTTAGTGCGGGGACCATGGAGCTCAGAGAAGATGGTATTAGAAATATGAGGACCTGATGAAAGCTTTACTTAGTCCGACCTGATGCAAAAGAAACCCTACCAGGAGTAGTACTGATTATCTGTAGTTCTTCCACTTGGATACCCTTGACTGTTACCTGGAAAGGAAGAAGTGCTGAAAGCTAGAGCAGTCTGGTGGTAGCCTGAAATTAGTAGGAGTTTTAGGAATTGCCTTCCTTTTTTCCAGCATCAATTCAAAGGAAATGCAGTAGGGTATATATGCCCAGGGCCGTGTGATATATGATTGTTATATTGCCTAAGCTTTGTTGAGTGAAATTTGTGAAACTTCATGATGATGACTGTGATTGTACTCTTGCACCAAACCATTTGTTAGATTATGAAGTTGCTTTGCCTGACATCTGAATGTAATTGCTGGCAGGTGCAAGTGACCGAGACAAAAGGGAAGGAAGCAGGGCCAAAGGAAGAGAGAGTGAGGAGAGAGAGAGGGATAGGCATCGTAGCAGAAGCAGAGAACGAGATAGGGGAAGAGATAGAGATCGAAGTTATGATTATGAACGAGACCGGGATTATGGACGTGAACGGGAAAGGAATAGGGATCGGGATCGGGATCGTGATCGGGAAAGGAGCAGATACCGTTACTGACGATTCAGTCCAAAAGGGTTGTGGGTTGAGTTGAAGTTTTTGAGGTAGTTTCCTTTGGGTTTGCATTGTCTAGGAAAATGGACTTCAACCTCGCGGACTTGAATTTATTCGTATTATTTCCTTTGTTGTTTGCCATTTGACTTTTCTTAATTTGTAGGATAAACTTTCTTGGTTATTTGTGATTTATTTGTTTTTCTCTCTCGCGAGCAGCAAGTTCTAAATTTTCAAGATTGATGCTAGTTATCTTTTCTGAAATTTGAAATTTTCTTATAAAACATCGGTACGTTTGGAAAGCAAGATGGTGCATGCGGTATATCTAATATTTTCTGATGCATCTCCTGACAAATGATGTCAATTTTGTTTATGAAATATGGAGAAAACCTCAACAGGTCTTCAGGAGGTGTTTTGGAAAGAGTTAACTTGCACTAAGCGACTTTAAAAATACGACATGCTACAATAGATATAAATATAGGAACTTTTAAAAATATAAATATATGAACTTTAATAAATGAGGAGGTGAGTTAGGAGGTCGGTTATCTTTTAGTTTGTATCTCTTGTTTTGGTCATATGTTGCGTGGGGTAGGCCTTTTTTTTTTTCTCCTTTTTCCTTTCGAAAAATTTTATTCTGGTTTTCCCAGGGTGAGCCGATGAGGATCGACGGGTATTTACAGCTATATGGTTTCTGAATATGTAGTTGACGATACGAGTAGGTGAAAAATTCGTAGCCAGTGAGAAATGGGCTGGGAGAATATTTGTGAGATTTTATAACAGCGATCAAATTGCAAATCACACTAGTCCACGATTAGCATGGCATAGTTGCCTGTTATTTACGAAGCTAGCAACTAAATCTGAAGATTCTAAACAGAATTGCAAAATTGCAACGAGCTGAGACAGACTAGAGCAACTGCTGCATTTTAGTGGTAGGATTATTTACAGTTATCCCCACCTTATTTGTTGAGGCTAGTAACACTTTTTTCCATAAACATCAATTAACAGGCATTTTGCTCCACCAACATTCAGTCAAATAATCCATTAGGATTCTTGCTTAAAATGACCATTAAACTCTCTTATCGTGTGATGACTTTTAAGTTTTAACCACAGTTTGCCCCTTTGCACTCAAAACCACAAATTTTCACTTTGTGCTTCGATATCTTTTGTATTGGCAGTTAAATCTTGTTAGTTGAGTTATATAATCATATTTGGACAAAATTTTAAGATTGGTAGATGTTTCATTTCTTTTCTTAATTCTTTTTTTTTTTTGCCTCTTTTTTCCTTTTATAGAGTAAATAAGGGTCCGTTTGGATTCGCTGTTTTTGGACCTGTTTTTGAAAAATTGTATTTTACGTTCCAAATGCTACAGTAATACATCAACAAAAAACAATACCAAAAATATCAATCCAAACAAATATTTCAAAAACAACTTATATATACAAAAATAAAAAATTATCCCTTCTTCGGTTCTTCCACCCCAACCACATCACCACCCACCACCACCACCCACCCCCACCACCACCTCCTCCTCACCCCTCTCTCCCTCCCCCTCTCTCTTTCTCCCCTTCGCTCTTTCCCCCCTTGCCCCTCCTTCCCTCCCCTCCCCTCTCCATCCAAATTAAAAACTTATTTGAGTTATTTTGGGGCATTATTAAAATTAAAATTTTATTTAGGGTAATTTTTGGGGTATTTATAAAATTAAAAATTTATTAGGGGTATTTTTTGAATTAAAAATTTTATTTGGGATTTTGGGCATTTTTAAAATTTTGGGGTATTTTTAAAATAAAATTTTTGGGGGTAATTTTTAGGGTATTTTTTGGGGAATTTTTAAAATTAAAAATTTATTTGGGGTATTTTTTGAGGTATTTTTAAAATTAAAAATTTTTTAGGTTAATTTTAGGGGTATTTTTAAAATTAAAGATTTATTTGGGATTTTTTTAGTGCATTTTTAAAAATAAAAATTTTTTGGGTAATTTTGTTGTATGTTTAAAATTAAAAATTTATTTGGTATATTTTTGGGGCATTTTTAAAATTAAAAATTTTTTTGGGTAATATTTTGGGGCATTTGTAAAATTAAAAATTTTTTGGGTATTTTTAAAATTAAAATTTTATTTGGAGTATTTTTTTGGGGCTTTTTTAAAATTAAAAATTTATTTGAGGCAATTTTTTGAGATATTTTTAAAATTAAAATTTATTTGGGGTAATTTTTGGGATATTTTTAAAATTAAAAATTTATTTGGTGTATTTTTAAAATTAAAAATTTGGGATATTTTTGAAATAATTTATTTAGGGTATTTTTTTTAAAATTAACCCACCCCAACCACCACCCACCAAATAAATTTTAATTTTAAAAATATCCCAAAGAATTACCTCAAATAAATTTTTAATTTTATAATACCTAAAAAGTTATCCCAAATAAATTTTTAATTTTAAAAATGCCCCAAAAGGTACCCCAAATAAATTTTTAATTTTAAAAATATTCCTAAAAATTACCCCAAAAGTTACCCCAAATAAATTTTTAATTTTAAAAATATTCCTAAAAATTGCCCCAAATAAATTTTTAATTTTAAAATGCCCCAAAAAATATTCCAAATAAATTTTAAATTTTAAAAATACCCTAAAAATTACCCCAAATAATTTTTTAATTTTAAAAATACCACAAAAAATTACCCCATATAAGTTTTTAATTTTAAAAATACCTCCAAAAATTTTTCCAAAAACACTCTCAAAAACACCTCAAAGACAGCTATACTAACTATTTTTCACATCCCAAATGCTACAGTAGTGTTTCAATTATCAATTCTAGTATGAAGCGAAGGTTACGCCTAGAGGTTTTGTATTATGGGTCAATCCTACTTCATTAGTACTAATAGGCAGCATAGGGGAAGAAGCACTACTCCTAGGAATCAACAACACGAAAACTTTGTTAGAAATTACCCCCTTCCTTATCGGGTTTGGGACTAAAAGAATGGTTGGGACAACAAGCATCCATCTCGTTTGTACTTTGGATGTCCGTATAACCATCAAAGGTTGTTGAAGTGACTAATTCCTGGAAATTAGGAAGCATTGAAAACAAAGAAATTGTTGGAGGTATCATTTCTATTTATAGTCCCAATAGGCTTGGATCTCTTGTAGGAAGGTTGGCTAGATATTTCTTGTAAAAACACTAGCCCCGGCCAGTTCATAATGAGAATATTTGAATCTTTTTTGATTCCTTGTATTATTTTCCTTATGCACATAGGAAGGAGCCGTATGAGATGAAAATCTCACGTACGGTTCTGGAACGAAGGTTTTTTGAATGACGATCGTAACAAATGCGCCCTAATCAAACAAAATTCAACTAAGGAAAGAAATGCAAAAAGGGGGGGGGGGGTAAATAAAAAAGAATAGAGAAAGATTCTATAAAATTTTAGATAAAGTCACTACCCCCCTTCCTGCCCTATTAGTATCTATTTTTTAGTAGCTATTTTTCATTGTTTTCCCATATTCTATGTGACAGAGTCTTATAACCAAGAAAGAGGGAATCGAGGTAAGTTTGCGTTAGCAGATTCATTCTCTATGGTTTCCCTGATCAAACTAGAAGTTACCAAGGAACCATGCATAGCACTGAATGGGGAGCCGCCGAATACACCAGCTACGCCTAACATGTGAAATGGGTGCATAAGGATGTTGTGCTCAGCTTGGAATACAATCATGAAGTTGAAAGTACCAGAGATTCCAAGAGGCATACCATCAGAAAAACTTCCTTGACCAATTGGATAAATCAAGAAAACAGCGGTAGCAGCTGCAACAGGTGCTGAATATGCAACAGCAATCCAAGGTCGCATACCTAGACAGAAACTAAGCTCCCATTCACGACCCATGTAACAAGCTACACCAAGCAAAAAGTGTAGAACAATTAGTTCATAAGGACCGCCATTGTATAACCATTCATCAACAGATGCAGCTCTTGTTATTTGGAGTTCCTATTGACTAAGATAATTTACAACAATTATGAATGGAATACGAGCTACTATTGATCTTTCAAGTTGAAATATATTAAATGACCTTTTTTTCTTTTTTTTTTTTGAAAATATGTCAAGTATGGGTAAATTTGTGCGAGAAAAATCCATGGATGGTAATTAATATTTGCTTGAAAATTGACCAACTAATTGAGTTTTAATCGTTATCTTTTGCATATGACTCAATTTTGTGCCTTAAGGTCACAAAATAGAAGAACCATATTTCTATTCAATATAATGATTAGAAACTTTATTAAGGCAAGTCATTTGTACATGAAGATAGATATTGGGCAGAAACTTAACCCATCAAATTGTAGCAATGGTCAATGATAAGGCTAATTATTCCAAAAGTTGAGCCAATACATTTATCACGCTAATTAGTTTGTATCATAGAGTCCTTATGAAATTTAGGTTGGAAGGTCTTTAAATATCATAACCAATTTTCGAAGTAATGGGAGTTAACAAAAAGAGAAAAGAAAAAAAATTTGAAATAACAATAAAAACTTGATATTAGAACCTCCAATATTCTAATTCTTTTGGTGTTAGTATTAATCAAATAGCATCCATAGCATCATCTAATCAAATAGCATCCATAGTTTCATCAGGTACATCTTGAGTCACATGAAAATTTCCTATGAATTTGCTTTGCAAAAACCATTCTATATGTTAACAAGAGGGCAAGAAATTGATTCTTGTTTCTTGATCCTCTGAGGTGTTTGCCATAGGATTAGACATATATGAGGTGTTTGCCATAGGATTAGACATATATCAAGCAGGAATAAACAAATTGTAAGATTTTGAAGAAACTGTGGCAAGTAAAATCAATTATAGGTTACAATATTTTCTCTCATTCATTTATGTACTTGTTATTATTCGTTTCTTAAAAGGAAAAAAAAATAAAGGAAACTATTTTTCATGTAGGGGAGATATCGAGTAATTGATTTGTTGAGTTATGAAACTCAGAAAAAAGAAATTTGAAGAACATTATTCATTTCATCATAGCTTTTAGTGAAAGGTATACAAAGAATAGATTAAAAGGGGAGAGGGGATTAAAAGTGAGAGAAATCTAACAATTTGAAAGTTTATGATGAGGTTTTATCATTCACTCTAATTTTAAAAATCTAAATATCCCATTTTCTACAATTATACAGATCATTTATCGAATAAGGGGATATCAGGTGTCGATTCCACAAGAAAGATTAATGAACAATAGGTTATTTTTGAACTCCTCTATTATTTAGGCGATCCCAAGTGCAAGAAAATTAAATCTACACTATAAACATAAGAGCTCCTAGTGTTATGAAATCCCTAACTACTCTTGCAAATGAAATTACCAGTTAATAGTTAGCTGTCATCTTAACTAGTTATGGCATAATTTCTTAATGCATATGAAACCTATTATCGTAGTGAATCAACTATACTTGTACTAAACCATACCTACTCTAATGGTTATGAAATTAGCTATAAGTTCATTTCTTCTATACAATTACATGGAATAAAATACTAAGGTCACAGAGTTGCAAATCTATTCTCATAAGTGTATTCCATAGGTTTATGCATTTCCTTGAATTAGTGTCCAATCCCAATTTTCATTTCAAATTCAACACCTTGAGATTATCACAATCAATGAGCAGTTATTCAAAATAATAAAAATAAAAGAAAAAGTGCTAAATAACTTATTCAAAACAATAGCATTAAATAAATAAGTAAACATCACAGACAATCATAGAAAGTGTAACCATTACTTTAGGCATAAACTTTAGAAACACATAATAAAAACAAAGTCCAAACTTGTATAATAATCAAACTTAGAATATATTATAAAAGATAAAGAGTTGGAAAGAAAAAGTAACCCTAGTCACATAAGCTCCCTCCTTGATTTCTTCATCCTCTAACTTCATCCTTTTTTAGCTTTATATAAGAAAGAATGAACTAATAAACCTAAACTAACCTACACAATCCTAACTAAGAAATATGAAAATTACACCTTGAAGTGTAGAAGTGTCTTCACGCTTTAAACTTATTGGTTCATGAAGCAATTATGTTTTTATAAGGAAAAAAAGGACCAAATGGCAGTCCTAGAGCCTCCAATTTATAGCCAAAAAGTCCACAAATTTGTCTCTCAAAAGCTATGAAATAATTGAACAAGAACAAACTGAGCAAGGTGTAGTCGGAATTTCTAATTAGAATCTTGTTCACAATCCATTCACGGATTTGTCACTATTCATGGTTAGATTGAATTTGGCCGAGAATCCGAGTTAAGATTCCTACTCTGCTTCCTAAACAAGTTTGTTTCTTTATTTTCTAACTCATTTCCACAATCTAGTTGAGAATCCAAACTTGAATCTAAACCCAAAGTGGTTTCTTATATGTCTTCTCAACCAGTTTCACTTCATCTTGTATAAGTCGCTCACAATTTTAACATTCAAAACTTGCCCCGTTCATGAGCTTTTGAGCTTCAACAGGTGTAACATGATATCTTCTTGTATCCAAATTCAAGCTCGTTCTTCAAATCCTACAAAACTCCAAAATTGTACGAGCAAAAGGGACAAAATCACAGTCAAACTATAGATGGCACTTAGAACCAATTTTAATCAAAATGGACAATTTGCTTCTTATAATATTAAAAAAGTGACTAAAAATAGCATAAAATTTCATCCAAATACAGAACAAAATAGCCGCTTATCAGTTTAGAACTTTGCTTCTTATATGTATAAGCCAATGGGAGGTTGACAACACAATAAATGTTGAAATTAATGAGATTTTTTTTTTAAAACATTGTCTTTAAAAGGGTTTTTATGAAAAGCTGAATAGTTATCTATGGTTTATGTCAATAGTGGTATTCACTGATAATTCAGTAAAGAAAACTTTATTGTAATATTAAAGATTATATGTATATACACATCCACATGTTTATGTTAGTTAATATTTCTTCATATATTTGTCGCAGAGAGAAAGCATTTAAGGAATTATCTATTTTAATGATGGTGAATTTGTGATAGAGTTCATTGAATTGCATTCAATTTATTATATTAGAAATGCTACTTTTGTCAAGTAACTAATCCGGAGTTTCAGATTGGATCAGTTCTATGTGAATTAGCATTAAGGAGGAATACTTACGTTCAACATGCATGGAGTGCTCATCGATTTGCTATTAATAATTTTTATCACTTTACTCGTTTCGGTGATTTAGAATTGCTTATTGATGTTGCAAATTCAAGGATAAGTAAAATTGTACAGTTTTTGTTGTGTTTTTCTTTGCCTTTTTTTTAATCATTTTTTAAAGTTTTTTTTTTATTTTTTACAGCTGTACTTACCTGGTTATTCAAGTTCTCTCACCTTGAAATTTAATGATTAGAGAAAGGAGTGCACATGTTCAAAGTTTATTATCCTTAATGAAGAGTATGTTTATAAGTATGTGTTGTTTCAAAAATATTATATATTATAACTATTTAACAGAAAATATCTTTGTTTGTTGTAGGATGAGACCATTGTTCTTCTTAATGAGAGAAAATTATTTTAATTATTTTGATTCTGCAGCAGCTCACCTTTTAGAAATTGTTCACCTTCAGCCAATTATTATAATTTGTAGACTTGAAATTAAAAATATGAATAAACTGAGAATGCTAGAGTGGCATGGCAAGAAGCTAAAATTTGGATAAATAATCAACTTGCTCAGTGTTTGAAATAACTATTGGATGTTAATGGATTATTCCAATGGGATTCTAGCTATTAAAATCTCATCTACTTTGTGGAAGAGTTCAAACCTCCCCCGAAACTCCTTTGGCCGTAGATAATCAAATGATGAATAGGCATCCACTGATTGAAACTACGGAGAATCAGTTCACCTTTACTTATATAGATGAACTGGAATTTAACTTGGATGATAGGGTAAAAAAACATTAAAATACTTCTAAAATGGACTGTTATGCATGGTTATCCAATAAAGTCTTGAGTGGATTGTTGACCTCGAGCATTAATGAGGCACGGTTAAATAAGGATGTTCTCAGTTATCCAATAAACGAAAATTGAAGGATTAAATATATTCATCCACTAGCAATCTCTAGAAATACACACACACATATGCATATACATATATATACAAGTACGTGTGTACGTGTACATACATTTATATCTATATACATAGATACATATATCCATATATATGCCTATACACATACGCATGTACATATACACGTGTTTTCATGTGTATGTGTGTGTAATTGATCGTTAATATATATATATATATATATATATATTGTCATTCTTTCTTATTTGTCATTTATCCTTATATAATTTACATATAATTATGATGTCTAAATCCTTATGGGAATTATGACCGATACATTGCTAGGAAAATGATTTAGGAATTGCAACAAGACATGATACTGTTTTGGTATATAAGGTGTATAAAAAATTAGTTTAAGAGATATATGTGGCATATAAAATTCGAATCAATCTTGCATACACTGACCATATATACGTTATTATAGAGACAAAACCTAGAGGAAAAATAATGCCATTAGAAACAATAGACAAAAAAATTAATGAATGATGGTAGAATATTAAATTTGTCAGCACATGATCCATAGTTATAACCAACAGTATTAGAAATATGGTCACAAATGGTAGCAAGAAAATGAGATGAATGAGGATATGAACAAACAGTAGAAGAGATGTATAATTATTTAGAAAAGTTTTTAGGAGAAACAACTAGAGCAACTTGGAAAGCATATAAAAGAAATGGATTAAGTTTTCATCCACTGTCAGTGTAGTAGATTTTTTATACTAACAGGTATAGATGAATGCCACCTATGCAAAAGGTGGATTTCAAATTTGAAATTGGATTACGTGGCATACATCTATACCCGCTAGTGTATACACTGACAGTGTATAAAAAAATTACTCAAAAGAAATTATCCTACTGATTTTGCCACTGATTTATCATTAGGACCTAATCCTTATAATTTTACTAATAAGATACTGTTATTGTTATTAGATCACAACCAAATATAGGATTTAATAAACAATAAGAAGAAGTAATGAGAAAATTAGAACAACTACAAATAAGAGATTGGTCGCATATAAATCTATTTTACAAGACTTCTATTATTACTCAATCATAGCAGGATGTTTTTATGACTAAACCACAGGAGAGAAACTATTTATAAAACTACCTAACTCATTAAGATCTAAAATTCATAGAAAACTCAAAGAATAATAGGCAATACAGCCACAACTAGATAGCATAGCAATTAGAATTTATTTTATAATTACTAGTTAGTAGAAAAATATACAAATATACAAATAATTAGACAATTAAAATGTGAATATAGTTTCTTAAATAGATTTATACACCTTAAGTCCATTCCTAGTGCACCGAATAAGTTTTTCTTTCTAGGGTTTTCTTTCTAGGGTCATCTCCTTCAACAAACGGCTACGGTTGGGTTCACTGTCGGTTCACTGTCATGGCGGGGAGTCGGCCCCTTGAGGCCGAGCCCCCTCATGTGCATCCTCCGACAAAGTCCTTCGCGGCGGCTTTGGCTGGAAGTGGGGGGAGCCCCTCCGCTCTGCCTGATCTTGGAGTTTGCGCTTCCTTCAAGGGTGAACCAGCTTTGATTATCTCTCGCGATGAGGAGTTGAAGCTGGCAGCGCCCTTATCAAACATGCTGGTGGGAAGGTTCGCATACAACCGGCCTCCCATGGAAGCTATACGCAGGTTTGTGGTGTCGCTGGAGCTTCGCGGGGCATGCTTTGTGGGACTCCTAGACTCTCGTCATGTACTCATCAGACCTTCTACGAAGGAGGACTACACGAGGCTATTTGTTCGCCGTACATGGTTTGTGCAAAATTTGCCTATGACTATCTCGAAATGGTCAATAGATTTCAAAGAAGGGCAAGAATCACCTATTGTACCGGTCTGGGTCTCGCTCCCAGCATTACCGCTGCACTTCTACAACATGCAGTATATCAACAAGCTAGGTTCTCTGCTTGGTCGCCCTCTCCAGGTGGACGCGGCAACTGTGGATTGGCGTCGGCTGTCAGTGGCTAGGGTGCTCGTTGAGATGGACGTCTCCAAGCCTCCTGTGAGAAGGGTGTGGATTGGAGAAGGATTACGTGGGAACTGGCAAAAAATTGAATATGACCTCTGGCTGAAATACTACAACTATTGTGAATGTATTGGGCACATGGAAAACTCATGCTTTAAGAAGAACCCACCTCTGAAAGTGACCCAGGCGCAGACCTATAGGCAACACAAACAGGTTCATGTCCCTATGCAGAAGGTGGGGGAGAGTGCAATAACGCTACGGATGCATAGCAATCACCAGGCTGCCGAGGCAGACCACATTGCTGAACAGCGCCGCAAGGAGAAGGGAAAGGAGGTGCTGATTGAGGGACAGGAGGATCTGGCAGAGAAAAACCAGAGCAGGGCGAACGATGAAGAGCATCAGCAGAATGGATCTCCTGCAGATGGGACCTTGCGTCTGGGGGCATCAGGAGACTATGTTGCCTATCCAGAATTGGCAACATAGTCTCCTGTGGGACCAAGTGCAGATGATGGAGAGAGGGTCGACCGAGAACCAATCACTACTTGCAATGCTTTCACGATACTCACAGAGTTGGATGAGGAAAATCTGGGTGTAGCCCCCAGATCACTATCACCGCCCAGATCACTTCCTCCTTGCTCCCCGAAAGGAATGGATGGACATGCTAGAGGCCTGGCTTTATCGAGGAAGAGATCAGCAGGTAACCTACAAAAGTGCACAATGGGGACTGGTGATTGGAAAGAGTTCACAGGAGAAATGCAGCAGCGGTTGAAAATGCTGTCACTAGTTGATTCCATGCCCCGACCTGCCCTCGTTGATGAGAAGGATATCCAGCTGCTTAACCGTCTTGGTGGCAAAGGACCGTCTCCAAATTACAGTAAGAAATTTGCTGCTTTCCATGCACATGCTATCGCTTCTCTCGGTTCCCATGTTTAGTTCGATTAATATACTATGCTGGAATATACGGGGGGCATCCCGTCGCGACTCCCAGAGATATCTGAAGGACTTGTGTCAGCAAAATAGGATTCAGCTGTTAATTGTAATTGAACCAATGACGAATGGGGGGCAGGTCGAGACAATAAGACTTTTGTTGCATTTTGATAAAGCCCAGAGCTACTTGAATGGGAAGATTTGGGTGTTCTGGTACAACGATTGGCAGATCTCCTCTGTCGAAGTGGCAGAGCAGCTGGTACATATGAAGGTCATCATGCCTTCTGGAGATGTGGCGTGGTTTTCAGCAGTGTATGCAAAGTGCACGAGGGTAGCTCGGAGGGCTCTGTGGCAAGCCTTGGAGCAACACCAAGTAGCACACTGTCCCTGGTTAGTGGTGGGGGATTTCAATATCATTATCACGTGCGGCGGAGGCGTGCGGGTGGAGTCGAGTCGACAATACAAGCATGGAGGAACTCAACACAACCATTTTTAATTGCAAGCTCGTGGAGGTGGACTTCGAGGGTTCTCCTTTCACATGGACCAATGGAATTGTGTGGCCGAGATTGCATTGGGCACTGATGAACCAGCAATGGGAGGAGTCTTTTGACTTCACCAAAGTTATCCACCTAGCACGTGGACGTTCGGATCACTCTCCCCTGCACATTCGATGTGGTTCAACTACGAGAAAGCGGGCGTCATTCAAATTTCTCAATGTGCGGGCGAAACATAGAACCTTCAAGGAAGTGCGTGCGGGGAGCACAGGTTGCCGGTGAGGTGTGGGCATGGAAGGTTTTACTGTAAGTTAATGGCAACTAAGCAAGCACTACGACGTTGGAACAAGGAGGTGTATAGCAACATATTCTCAGTCGAACTTGAGAAGGGGTTATCTTTGGAGAAGGAAGAGAAGTTTGACCTGAATGGGATGAACAAACTAAGTTGGCCTATTAAAAGGCTAGAACACACACAGGGGCAGGTGGAATGTGAGTGGCGTCGAGTGCAGTATCCAGTTGGATCAGTGGGGATGCTAACACCAAGTTCTTTCATTCCGTGGTTAGAAATAGGAGAAGTTGTAACTTCATTACCAGGATAAAGGATGGGGAGGGAAGGTGGTTAGAGGAGGAACACAGCCTGCAGACTTCGGCCACACAATTTTTCCAGGCGTTGTTCACATCGGACAGAGAGGGACGTCAAGAACCCCAGATGTCTTGGCAACTGCTACAGGTGGAGGAAGAAGATAATATGTCACTGGTGGTTATTCCGACGCTGCAAGAGGTGAAGGACGTGGTATTCTCTCTAGACTCGGAAAGTGCTCTGGCAGACGGTTTTGGGGTGGATTCTACAGAGCTTCTTTGGGACCTCATACACGAAGATTTGCTGGCCGGCGTGGTGGATTTTTTCAAAGGTGCTCCACAGCCCCGAGGGTTCACCAATACACTCATTGTCTTAATTCCTAAGGTTCAGGGGGCGAACCAGCGGAAGGATTTCAGACCAACCAGCTTATGTAACGTCAGTTCGAAAATTATTTCGAAGGTGTTAGTAGCAAGATTGAACAAATTTTGCCTGACTAATCTCTCAGGTGGCAAACTGGTTTTGCCGGGCGTGGGATGCGTAGACAATGTGCTTTTGCACGGAGTTAACTTTGGAGCTGGATAGTCAGCAAACCCCAATGTTATGTACAAAATGGACATGGAAAAAGCTTATGATAGGGTCGAATGGTCCTTTTTGATTTTTGTGCTAAGGAGGTTCGGATTCCAGGAATGGGGGATTGATCTCTTGTTTCGCACATTCTCAAACTCCTGGTTTTCAGTTTTAGTCAATGGAGTCCCTGTGGGGTTTTTGAAATCCTCCAGGGGGGTCGAACAGGGAGATCCATTATCTCCGGCCTTGTTTGTCATTATGGCAGAATTTTTTAGGAGAGGGGTACACCACCTGTGCTTAAACAATGAGCAGCGGTTTTACGGAACGGGTGGTCTCAAAGTTCCCTACTTGGCCTTTGCAAACGATATGCTAATATTTTCAAGGTGCTCTGACAATGTGGTTGGAGCATTAAAAGAGTTCCTAGACGACTACCAAGCATGTTCAGGGCAGCGGGTAAATTAGACGAAAAGCGCCTTCATTATATCAAATAAAGCAACGGACCTCCAAGTGAGCTTGATCTCCAGTAAGCTCGGATTCAGCCGGCAATCCTTTCCTTTTCGATATTTAGGTGTCTCAATAGCCCCGTCGTAGTGCGAGATGTGTGCTATTCGATGAGATGCTACACAAGCTCAGGGCAAGGTTGGCGCATTGGAGAGGCTACTATCTGGTGGTGGGAAAATTGTACTCATCAAGCACGTACTGGCATCCATCCCGTCATATCTTCTCCAAGTTCTTGAACCTCCGCAAGCTATTTTCTCTAAATTAGGAGTCATATGTAATGGATTTTTATAGGACAAAAATGTGGACACAAGAAGCCTCCATTGGGCTTCTTGGGAAAAACTGTGCTATCCTACAGAGGAAGAAGGGCTTGGCTTTTGATCATTCCGCGATGTTTTTGATGCTTTCTCGTGCAAGTTATAGTGGAAGCTTCGCTCTCGCGAAGGCGTCTGGGCCCAATTTATACACTCCAAGTACATAGGGAATGCCACCCATCGCGAGTGCAGCTACGGCGCCCTCCACTGGTTTGGAGAAGGTTAGTAAAAATCAGGAACTTCGCAGAAATAAGGATACGGTGGTGCATTGGGAGGGGGAGTGTAGATTTCTGGCATGATAGGTGGCTCTTCGACGACTCTCTGGCAGAGAGGCTTGGCTTGGTTGATCCTCCTCCATTGAAATTGGTTGAATTACAAATTGATAGGGGCTGGGATGAGAGGCGGTAGGCAATCTACTGCCTCGTCATTTGGCACAGCAAATTTGCCAACTGACTCTTGCTTCAGAGGAAGATGACCAGATGATCTGGTTGGCCTCCTCCTCGGGACAATTCACAACCAAATCTTCCTGGCAAGAGCTACGTTGCAAACGAAGTGCCTCAGTGGTTGACAGGGCTGTTTGGTCCTCCATTGTGCCGCTCAAGGTTTCCTTCTTCTCCTGGAGGTTGCTGAGAAATTACATTCCATTGGAGGTGAACCTGAGACGGCGGGGATTCCAGTTAGCTTCTCGCTGCCTATGCTGTCGGAATGAGGAAGAATCAGCACTGCATTTATTCGTTCAAGGGCCAGAAGCCAGTATAGTTTGGCGCCACTTTGCTCAACTATTTGGTGTTACGGATTACATGCAATCATCCATCACGTCGGCATTCTCTTCGTGGATTCTATCGGCGCCAAGAGGGAAGCCCGAACATGTAAGGTGTGGTATACCAGCTCTAATTGTCTGGGCCTTATGGAAAGCTAGGAATGGTGCTATTTTCCAGAACGAGCGAATCGGTGGGCAACAAGTTATAACTAAAGTTCATGATCTTATTGAGCAAATGGTAGACGTGGGTAAACTCCAACGCAAGCACATGAAAGGGGACCTACAATTTTCCTTCGTGAAGCACATGAAGCATACAAGAGCAGTAACTCGCGTCTCTATAGTGTCGTGGACGAAACCAGTAGGGTAGATGCTAAAATTGAATACTGATGCCAGTGTCGCCAGTGAGAAAACATCAGGAGGGGGTTTACTCAGGGACTCCGAGGGTAGGCTGATCTTTGCCTTCTACAAGGAATTTGGTGAAGCCTCGGTGCTGCTGGCGAAGGCCCGTTCTCTACACACGGGATTGCAAATGTGCTGGGAGTGAGGATACCAACGGCTACAGGTTGAAGTAGATTCCAAGGTTCTGGTATGGCTGCTGAATACCAACGCACGAGCTGGATGGCCGGTGTGCATCGTCTTGCGGCAGATTCGAAGACTGTTACACAAGCTTGGATCGTCTGTGACACACATTTTTAGAGAGGCAAATGGGACGGCAGACAAACTAGCAGGATTGGACTTAGCCTCCTCCATAGTCTTTGATTCCCTGTCGTGTTTGCTAGGGGAGGTGAGGGCGTCTTTGAGACTTGATAGTCAGGGTGTTCCTACTCTTAGAACTCGTCTAGTGCAGGCTTAGTCCTTGCCTCAGTCCGGATTGAGGTTACTGTCTATAGCATTGTATACCCCTTCTTCTTTCATAAATAAAAAAGATCAAGACTACGGTCTTCTGGAAAAAAAAAGATTTATACACCTCAAAGATATGATCAACTTGAAAGAAAATTAAATAAACACAAGTTTAATAAAAAAAAACCTAGGAAGAAATATTTTCTTAAAAGATTAGCAGCTAGATTGAATATAGAAAACCATGTCAGAAGATTTAATCCTGGAAGACAATATAGTAATAGATTATCTTGTATATGAGGTGTAGATAAAATTAGTTTAACAGATATAGGTGGCATATAAAATTTCAGTCAATCTTGCATACACTGACCATATATACATTATTATAGTTGGATATATCCCACATATGCAAAATTTACATTTCAAATTTAAATTTATTCTAATGTATTTGAGTTAATTATCCTTTGTGTACATTTATATTTTGATCAATGAAAATAGTTACTTTGCTAAAAAAAAATACTCAAAACTAATATCTTTTTTTGCTTTAATATTTTTCAGATGAAGGCATCCTTTAATTAGCTATACACAATTTCTTGAGTCTTTCAAGTTGGAACCCATTAGTAATTAGGAAGTAGTATTCTACCGAATAGGTCAATCCGTCCATAAGAAATATGGCGAAGAAATTTTAGAAAAGAGTAATTATTGATATTAGATTATAGTCAACTAAAGCCTATAAGAAAGAATTGGTTTCTTAAAAGGAGAGCACACAAAAAGTGATTTTCACAAGAATTTAGTCTCTTACATTAGCTAAGGAAATTTCGAATTCTAATGGAAACAAGAAGTTCTATTGATACAAAAGTTTTTCAAACTGCCATTGGCCCAAACTAACCTAACTTAGGAGTAAAGGCAACTATTAGACCCAAAATTATTCACCTATTGACAAGTTTTGGCCCAGACAAAAGAATAATTTTATTGAAACTTATTCTTGGAAATACTTACACCTTAGTCCAAATTAATATTTAGGTCCTACAACATTACTCAATCTCATTAGAACCCACTACAATTTTTTATTAAATAATGTTACTTACCATTTCATATTAATGGATTTACTTTTTATTCATTGAATTAGAACTTTGAGAGCTTGTCTCTTTAACTCTTTTCTATCTAACAAACAAGAAATCATTTTAAGTAACACAAAGAAGGACAAACTTAGCCCACGCATCTTATATCGTCGTCACGAACTCAACATGTGTACTTCATGTCAAAACCTATTTTAGGAATGGAATGTAGACAAGCATGACTTATATGCAATATTCTATAAATCGTTTGCTTCATTGATCACTGCTCCAAACAAACTTATCATATAGCATCAATGTAGCAGCTGGTGCGATATTCATTCACAATCACTTTGCATTTCACATTTACGTCAATCTAACATCAAGAAACTTTCTAGTATGATAAAATACACAACCACGGGTACCATTTTGAGCACATGTTTATATTCAGATATGATATATGTAATAAATAATGCATACATCGTGTGAATCTTGAACATGATGTGAGAACAACTTTTCAATTGTCAAGAATCCTCAAGACCACTCATTAATCCTCAAGCTTAGTTTCGGTTGTGCGATATTTCTTTTATTTGTTATTAATTTCATAGGTTATTTTTTAGCTAGGAATAAGTGAATAGCTTTGATCAAGTTGTGTCACATTAGTTGAGTTTTATTTTCATTAATTCTAGTCTAAGTAAGGCAAGTAATTTCGACCAGTTTTTAGCCTTGTTTGGATAGAATTTTCCTTATCCTAATTGCTTTAGATTTCGAGTCTTGTAAAGCTTATAAACAGGCTTGGCCAAACATTATTTTCATGGAGTTGATGAATTTTCCAAAAAATTGAGAGTATTTTCTCACTCTTCTTGAAGCAAATCTTGAGCATATTAGAAGGTTTCTAAGTGTTCACATTACTTTATCAATCAAGTAGTCACCTTGATTGTGGTGTCAGTCTACCATCTTTCTCATTCTTGTGTGGTTCAAGTATGATTAAGAACTCTACTGGCAAACTGGATACAAACTTCTAGATCTTGTGGACTTGCGTGATTCGGGTTTCGTTTGAGATAGAGCAAGGATCGTATCAATTGTTATCAAGAAGAAGTGGCTATGAAGGAATCCATGGTGTCAATTGCTAGAGTAGGAGAATCCGAACTTGTTTCACCATTGATTGAGGAAGAACCTTTCAAGAGAAGGGATTCCAAGCATGGGGATGTAGTTGAGCATGCAAATGAAGGAGTTAGTAGGAGAGATTCTTATTGTCCTATCAACTTTAACATTAACTTTTTTAGTGTTGATTGTCTTTTACAGGTCAAACAAGGTGCAATGCGATTGCTCATGGGATACTCAATTCCTAAGTCTTTCATTGACTTTGAAACCTTTCATGGAGTTTGCACTCGAGGAATGGTGTTTCCTTGTTACCAATTCATACCAACATTGGGTCCACAAACTAAACTTTCCCTCGATATGGAAGTTGGTTTGTGTGCTCCTGAGTTGGTTTGTGTGCTCCTGAGTTTAAAACTAATCATTTCCTACCAATTTTAAGGCATGAAGTGTGTTCAAAATTACTCAAGATTTCTATGGTCATTGTGTGCAGCCTTGAAGTACTCATACCAGCACAAGTACATGAATCTTCACTTCTCGTGTTCATCACCGAATCTAGTCATCAAGGCATCACCTTGTTTTCCTTACTGGAGGATGGACCACATGCATCCCTTAGTTTGAGTGTACTGATTTTGCTACCTAATGCACTTTGTGATGTTACAAGCTGTTCGTTTGAAAATATTGTTGAATTTATGATTCATAGAATATGGCATATTCCATGGTTTGAATTCCTTTTCAAACTAAGCATTCTCAAGTTGTCCAAGTGACATGTGACTTTACTAATATTTACTCAAATCTTTCCAATAGTACTATCTTTCAAGAGATCTATTGATTCGAGGGCCAATCTTTTCAAGAGGAGGAGAATGATGTGAGAACAACTTGCCAATCGTCAAGAATCCTCAAGTTCACTTATTAATCCTCAAGCTTAGCTTCGGTCGTGCATTATTTCTTTTATTTGTTATTAATTTCATAGGTTGTTTTTTAGTTAGGAATAAGTGACTAGCTTTGATGAAGTTGTGTCACATTAGTTGACTTTTATTTTCATTAATTCTAGTCTAAGTAAGGCAAGTATTTTGACCAGTTTTTAGCCTTGTTTGGACCGAATTTTCCTTATCCTAGTTGCTTTAGGTTTCGAGTCTTGTAAAACTTATAAATAGGCTTGGCCAAACATTATTTTCATGGAGTTGATGAAATTTTCAAAAAATTGAAAGTATTTTCTCACTCTTCTTGAAGCAAATCTTCATTATGTTAAAAGGTTTCTAAGTGTTCATATGACTTTATCAATCAATTAGTCACCTTGATTATGGTGTCGGTTTACCATCTTTCTCATTCTTGTGTAGTCCAAGTACAATTAAGAACTCCGCCGCCAAACTAGATACAAATTTCTAGATCCTATGGACTTTCGTGATTCGGGTCTCATCTGAGATAGGGTGATGATCGTATCAGAACAATTATATACCAAGATAAAAATGCACACATCTTATTAGCTCTTAAACATTTGACCATATTAATTAGTTTCACTTAATGATCCAATTTTCCCATGATACTGTGAGGACCGAAATTTCTTTAATTGTTTTGCTTATATTTCTTCACTCGCATTTATCATTTTTCTCAATTATGTTTATATATTTATAATTGCATTGATTATCGACTCATATGAATATGCATGGATGCCTTAATATTAGGATTTTCATTCGAGTGCCGATAAGTTAAACCGTAGTGAATAGTGATCGAGTGAATAGTAAGTTGAGAGCAAATGAATAATGGTAAAGAGATAATTAGTGGGGTGAATGTTGAACATTTTTAAAACTAGAGGGAGTTATGTACAAAATAGACACACTAATGGATAAGATAAGATTTCATTGGATTTTTAGCCAATGGGGAAGCAACATTTGGCAACTTCCCTACCACCCATTTTTCTTTCAAGACTTCAAGCTTTATTCTTGTCTTCCATTCCATTTTAGTCTTGCAAGAACCTTAGAGAGAGAGTGTGAGAGCTCAAGAAAGTCTTCCATCTTGAAGAGAGAATTGTAGAGAAAATCCAAGAGAACCAAGCCACCTCAACTTCAATCTCTTTTCTTCTTCTTATTGAGTGAGTCGAGAGAAAGAGAGGGCTTGGAGAGAGAGAAAGAAAGCCAAGAAGTGAGTGAGAGAGAGAGAGAGAGAGAGAGCTTGGAGAAGAGAGACTTCTTGATTCCTTGAAGATTGTAAGAAGGATCCGAGTTTGGGCTAGAAATCCGACGATCTAACGTGAAGCAACTCTTGAGGAACAAAAACTTGGGAGAATTTGCTTGTTCTTGGTTAGATCTTGATAGATCTTGGGGGTAATCCCTAGAACTACCCATAATCTTGGTTCTTGATGTGACAGCCCCACCTTCCCCTAAGGCTAACCAAAGGGGTTGGAGGGCTGCCTGCCTGGCTCTCGCCGGGACTCGAGCATTCAAAAGTACTAACTCTAGAGGATAAATTCTAAAGTCCACATTAGCACAGAACATGGAAATTGTAAAATAACTTTAAAGCTTTAGAATACAAATCTTAACTCAAAAGCATCTAAAACATCAATTTAAAGTTTTGTACAATCCCATGAGTCATCATTTACAAAACCAAAAGAATATACAGTCCATTCTTCTACCCTCGGGTATAAAGATCAAAACGAGTACTAGACCTATCTAGGTCTCTGGATTCTTGTCACCTGTTAAGGAAAAACAAAGGGGAACGGGGTGAGCTACAAACTCGTGAATTTTCAAAAGGTCATACACAGGTATAAAGCGAATTAAATAACATAATTAAAGTAGGTAAAATAAACACAAAACACACAAGTAGGATACGGGAGCTCTCAGGAGCTCAAGTCCACAATATACGAGTGCTTAGAGTAGTCGACACTCCGTCGACTTTCCAATCCAAGTAAATGACTCTTCACACCAGTCTCCTTCTACCGAACTCCCCCTACCGGACCCGCACTCCAATACACTTAACCCTTACTACTCAAGGGACGCAGCCAAGAGTAGTTTTATAAACACTTTTTACACACTTTCCTTACTAGTGTGTATATAATCATGCAAAACACTAAGTCACCTACTCAACTTAAAAGAGAACAATAAAGTATACTCCCCCTTAAGTGAGTGGTTCAACAATTTTTAAATTCAAGTATTTCACACAATCACGTAAGGGCATTCAATTAATACGAGTAACATGCATTGGAAACTCACCGACAAAGTAGGTCTCGGAGTTCCAGTTTGGATCTCTTTGCAATTCAGCACCACTACCTAAAATATTTAAAGAGCAATGAAAATAAGTTTCTAGTTTATCAACCAAATCTCGTTCAAGAAAATCAAGTTCAATAACCTCCTACTTGAGCATAAATCTTTGAAAAATCGTAACTTGAGTTATATAAGTCCAAATTTCATAAGCTTGGTACCGTTGGAAATCTCATTTAAATTTCTAAAACTTTGTAGAAGGCACCAAGATAAAATTCTGGACAGAAACTGCCCAGATTTTTGATTAAGAAATAACTACAGTACAAAACAGAACATAACAGGTTGGTTGTCCAGTCAACTTTTAAAATTCACCAAAAATTGTAGGAAATGAATTGGCCTCTGAAATTTATACAGTTTAAATGCCTATGTATGAAGTTTCAAACGCCACCAACAGCACTCAATTCTGACACTCGAGTAAGAAATTATAGTAGTCCAAACAAGGCTGGTTTGAAATTCTGAGTTTTCTGATTTTCAGATTTACAGGGCATGATTCAAAGCCTCATTTGAGTGTCGATTTCTTACCCAAATATTACCAAATTTGGTACACCAATTATAACATATATAATCTAGGTTCATACCAAAATTCAACCAAAAAATCTAATGGGAAGTCAGTTTTGTTAATGCCCAAAGTGGACTTGACAACATTGGTTCAATCCTACAAAGTTTCGCTCCCCTTCTTCTCATTGCTTTTAACACATCTAAACCACCACCAAATGACCCCATTTTCGAAACCAAAATAGTTTCAACCTTTCTAAACCTAATAATGGTCAAAATTGACATAAGCTTAGATCAAATCCTAGCATTAAATCAATCCAAAAATTCGGGCAGTATGCCCTTTTCATTCCAGATTTTTGAGTTCAACCTAGCCACCAATTTTACATAGCTTTTGAAGAGATTTGTGTGGGACAAATTAACAACCTAACCCTTAACATTTAAGCCTCACATTTAGCCTTCAAGCTTGCCAAAAATGCAGCCACAAGATTAAAAGAAAAACAGCAATTTTCCTCATTTTCTTTCTCTTTCTAACCGGTTTTTCCTTGAGATTTTTCCTTCAATTTTCAACCACAAATTCCAACTTAAACACATACATTATATCATTAATCATGCTAGAAATCAAATTCTCATACTTGTGGGAGTCCAAGAGCCCACTCAAACAACCATTATCAAGAATTACAAGCTAAAGGAACTTAGCATCTTACAAATGCAAACCAACACAAAACTCATTTTCATCAACAATCATCAAGGTTCTAGTAACCTCTCAACTCCCCAATCCTAATATCATGCTTGGAAATGTAATCAATAGACAAAGATGGAAGCTTTAGGATCTTACCTCTTCTAAGGAGTTAGCAAATACACCCAAGAATGCTAGCCTCAACCTCCCAAGAGCTCCTCCTCAATGCTCCTCACCCAAATTCCAAGCTTAGGCCAAGATTAATGGAAGTTTGTGGGTGATTTTAGAGAGGAAATGGAAGAAGAAATTGATGAAATTTCGAGGGAAGAGGGAGAGGGGTGGTTCGGCCAAGAGAGGAAGAAAGAGAGAGGTGTTTTGTGCTAATTTTAAATGAATTAATTGAGGAAAGAAAGACAAGACATAAAGCTTGTCTTATGGCACAAAAGTCAACTAAATAATAGTAATCTTTTGCTAGCAATTTTGGAGGGAAAATAATTATCTCACTTAGCTCAAGATTAAAGGGTTAATCTCGGTTAGGAGGGAGAGAGGAAAAGGAATAAAATTGAAGTGAATTGGGGTGAGTTAAGTGGAAAAAACAATGGCTAATTAAGATTCGACTTTCAAGGAGGTTAATCCAACTTAAACTAAGGTTTAAAAATCCTAATTGTTTTCACTCTTATTAATTCACTTCTAGTCACTTAATTACATTCTTAGCCTACGAGTGATCCTCCTTACACTCCATCACTACTTCACTCACTGCCCGAATTTCTACCTCGAAAAACATGTTTTTCTCATTTTCTGTCTAATTAAAGCAAAAAGGGTGAATTTTAAAATAAAATAAACGGAATATTGAAAATCTACAAGGAAAATAAATGTGAAGTTAAATTAGGTTTTTCCCCAAATTAAAATAAATTTTCATTGAAATTTTTCTGAAAAATATGTTTGAGAACGACATTAAAATAATCAAACGAATAAATAATAATATTAACAATATTTAAAATAATAAATATTAACAATTTTAGAAATAAATTTTGAGGCCATCACACTTGACACTTGATAGAGGTAGATCTACTTGATTTATGCAAGATCTATGGTGGATCTAGTAGTTGCTTGAAGATCCGGGCACTAGATGTTCTAGTGATCCTTATGCTTGTTATAGATTTGAATCTTTGGTTGAATCTTGTTGGTAATTGGCTATTTAGACCATAGGGATAATGATTGATAAAACCCTTATGGATTTGAGTGAGATTATATGGAATTTAATAGTTGATTCTTGGAGAAAAACTTGAGAAAATTTCTGCTTGCTGGCAGAATAGAGGGGCTGAGTTTTCATCTTGGATTTCAAAATTTTCACGATGTTTTCTTGGCTAAATCTTGCTCAAACACTTCTTAAGACTTTAAACTACAAATGTATGTTGGATTTGAATCAGAACTATGAGTTTTTGAGGGAAAGAAACCATTTTCTCTGACTTGCTACATTCTGAAAATTTTCACAAGGTTGCCTATGCAGTCTTAGGAAAACGAGTATAACTCGACGTAAAAAAATTGGATTTGAGCTTTGTCTATTGTGTTAGAAACTAGACTCAGAGATCTTTAAACTCTATAAATTTTAGAGTTTAATTTGTCTTCTACAATTCCCAGTAAATCCGCAAAATTGACTGAAATTCAAAATCTGTTTTATTTCTCAGGTTTAAAATAGAATTTTGAACAACCTATTTGACCTTCTTATGGACTTAATTTCACAGGGGTGTCTTCTAATAGTTTTTAGATCTTTCAATATAGTTTCCAGTATGTGAATTTCATGATTTTTGAACTTATAGAATTTGAGTTATGATTTTTCAAAAACTGTTGCCAGTGATGAACAGTTTGCAAGCCAAGAAGCACTTTGGTGCATTTCGCATTTGTTTCACACCTCTTGGTTCTAAATGCATTCTATTCACTCCATGATACCCTTGACTTCTTGTTTTGACATGTACATGACTTTTCCTTAAGTGGAGCAAGCAAACCGTGTGGTTTAGGAGAGTTTCGAGGGAAGAACATCTTGGGATTTCTTAGTAAGACTTGAAAATAGTACTTGCGTAATTGTTATGATTTGGAGTAGTGGCTCTTATTGTACTTCATTTCCTTAATCTTAGGACTTGGAGGAGCCGAAGGAGCACTTGAACTAGACTTGTGAATTTAGCATTAAGTGGTGAGTGTTCCAATCCGTTTTTAAATCAAATATTTTACTATTATTTGAAAATGACTTGTGAAATAATTTACTCGACTCATATTTGCAAAGAAATGAATTACCACTATTTCCAAGTAAATGCTTTTATAAGTGAAATAATTTATGAAGGATTTGTGAGTGTTCCTTGTTGCTAGTTGTGTTTAAACGTTTCTATGATTTCATTGGGTGCTTAATTGATTGATTGGGTATGTTTAAATATATACTAGTATTTCTATGCAAAGTAAACTTTAACTGTTAATTTTAATCATTATAAGTGAGTATTTGGATTGGTATTTTACTTATCTTGATTTAAAAGTATTTTATTACTAAATGTGTTCTATTAAATTATTATGTTGTTTTTTAAATAAAACTTGTTTCTCACTTCTAAGGAGGCTTGAGGTGAGGAGGTTGACCGTCAAAGGTCCCATGCTCATGAAGGCGAGTGTATACTTTATTACACTCTCTTAATGAATTGAAGGTCGAAATTGATTGTCAGTTGTCTCTCGCTTCCAAAAATGAGTGATAGCTATTTATCAATGTTCGAATTACTTGTACATGAATGTAAACTATTAGCTGAACTGGGCCCTAGCCTCTCGTGGTTAACCATTTGAGTTAGTAACGGATTTGGTCAATGTGTTAGCTACGTTAGGACACTATTGGTAAACTCGAGTATTACCTTGAAGTTTGGTAGAGTACTGACTGACAAATGACTGAACGAAAGAGTGATAAATGCAATAGGGTTTTAAAATATTATCAAATGTTTTCGGAGGAATAAGGCGGATGGTAGGCGAAATGAATTAATGACTCCAAGCGAACACTCGTATTCTTCTAATGATTGTTTCGATTGATTAAATGTTAAATGATTGAATATTTGAAAGATTTTGTGATTTGAATGAATGGCTCCAAGCGAGCACTCATATCCTTCTAATAATTGTTTTGATTGATTAAATGTTAAATGATTGAATATTTGAAAGATTTTGTGATTTGAATGAATGGCTCCAAGCGAGCACTCGTATCCTTCTAATGATTGTTTTAATGATTAAATGTTAAATGATTGAATATTTGAAAGATTTCGTGATTTGAATGAATGGCTCCAAGCGAGCACTCGTATCCTTCTAATGATTGTTTTGATGATTAAATGTTAAATGATTGAATATTTGAAAGATTTCGTGATTTGAATGAATGTCTCTTGAATGGTTGCTTGCCAAAAGTGAGTTATTGAAAATATATATATATATATATATATATTTGTGTTACTCTAATGCTTTTAAATGCTTGTTGTTTCAGAATCTTATTGAGCTTCTAGCTCACCTCAAAATATTTTATTTTCTCTCCACAAGTTCGAGATGAAGGAAAGCATATGTAGTGATCTTTCTTAGTGAGATTGGCCGGATTATCTCTTGTACTATTTGTAATCTTGGACTGTTCAACTTTTGGATGTACTCAAGTTAAATTGTGAGACTAGTTGCATAATTTTTTCTTCTTAGTTGGCAATTAAGTTTGAAGGTTTAATAGTTTGAAGTAGGAGATTTTTTTTTATTGAGGACTTTAATGTCATGCTTGAGGTCCTTGAAGTAATTCTTGTTTTGAATTGAAGACTGCAAGTCATTTGAGGACTATAGTGAGTCCCGGCGAGAGTCGGGCAGGCAGTCCGCTGAACTTTTAGTTCGTCTTAGGAGGAGGTGGGGTCGTCACAGTTACTAATATAATAATGCTATTCCTTATCTTTCATCCTTTCTAGAGACTATTTTTTCCTCTCTCGTTGATACTCTCATCTTTATTTATTGTTTATGTGGATGCCTTTTTAGTGTTGATGTATGGAATGAGTGTCAAAGAGTCCTATTTAGTGTCTTGTGAAACTAGCTAGTCAATATTAGGGATTCTATAGAAGAAAAATGTGTTTGGTGAAAGATATAAACTAACCCATTTTGATTACTTTGCAATGATACATGTCACTACATAGAAAATATGCCAAGAGGCAATGACATATGCCTAAACATGTTCCAGAAAAATTTGTTTCAACATGTTAGTCCAGAAAGAGAGGAATGTACTCTTGGAATTTATAGCACTGGTCCTCATACTCATGTATTGGTGTTTAGGCCATAGAAAATTCAGATTCTGAATATTTATAACTTATTTTAAACAAATATTAGTTGTATAAAAAAATTATCATAAATTCTTAGATCCGTTTAGATTAGTTGTTTTTAGAATTGTTTTTCAAAAACACTACTGTAGCATTTGGGATGTGAAAAATTGCTGTAACTATTTTTTAAAAACTACTGTACCTGTCTTTTTGGGATAATTTTTTGTGGTATTTTTAAAAGTAAAAATTTATTTGGGGCAATTTTTTGCGGCATTTTTAAAATTAAAATTTTAGTTGGGATAATTTTTTGGGGTATTTTTAAAATTAAAAATTAATTTTAGGTATTTTTGGGACATTTTTAAAATTAAAAATTTATTTGAGATATTTTTGGGGGTATTTTTATAATTAAAATTTTATTTGGGGCAATTTTAGAATAATTTGTTTGGGGTTTTCTTTTTTAAATTAACCCATCCCCACACCACCCACCCCCCACCACCTCCTCCTCCCCCCTCCACCTTCCCTCCTCTTCTCTCTTTCTCCCCTTTCCCCATCTCTCTTTCTTTCCTCTCTCTTTCTCTCCTTTCTCTTCTTGCCCATCCCTCCCACACAACCTCCCAGATCTGATCACAGCCAGTGGTCATGTGTGACTAATGGTTCTGGGGAGAAGAGAGGAGGAGAGAGGAGAGAGAGAGAGAGAGGGAAGGAGGAGGAGAGAGGAAGAAGGAAGGAAGAGAGGAAAGAAAAGAAGTTTTCCATCGGTCTAAGGAAGAGGGAAGTGGGTTGAGGGAGAAGAAGAGGGAAGAAAGAAAAGGAAAGGGAAAAGGAAAAAGAAAAGGAAAAAAATAGAAAAAAAAAACAAAAAAATTATTTGTGTATGTGTTAGTATGTGTAGTTATTTTTGGGGTTATTTTTAGTTGGTATATTACTGTAGTATTTGGGGTGTGAAAAACAGGTTTTCAAAAATAGGTGAAAAAACAAGGAATCCAAACAAGCCCCTTGGTATTTCTAGATTAGTTCTTATAATCATGAAAACAATCCAATGAAAGTTGTACTAGTTTAGTACTTCTCAAATTTCAAATATAAGTCGTAATGGATTCAGAACAAATTCTATGTTGGCTCCTCCTAAAGTATTACCACTGTTTACTATGGTAATTGTTATATCTCCACCTACCAATGTTTATCTCCAGATAGGGCCAACTAATCATTAGATCATTAAGGTGTTTTCCAATTGTATAGTTTCAATGTATCTTTATTATTCAAACTTGTATTTGGATTCCAAAAAAAAGGTGTTTAGTATTTTTTTTTAACTAGTAAAAAAGGTATAAAGTCTTTGGCTCTCTTCAGCCACATTACTTGGGAGGCGAGAAATTTCTAAATATCATATAGAGATTCAGCCATTTATTTCTAACTAGCAAATTATAGTCTTAAATGTTATACATTTTCAATATTTCCAAGTAACATTCCCAACTCTCTTATTAACTTAAAATCTAAAAATGAGCTTGAGAAGTAACAAGCCAAAGTAAGTTCATTAATATAAAACAAGTGATAAATAGATTATAATTGTGAATTTCTCATTAATGCTAATGAGATAAAGAAAATGAGTTTACTAAAATTCAATATAATTTTTTTTATTTTTTAAGACTATAAATTAGCTCAATTCAGGAATAATATTGATCAAATTTATGTCTAAATTACATAATCTTTTTTTATACCAAATGATAGTAATATTGTTGATCAAATTTATTTTTTAAATGTATAATCTCTTTCACATTAAAAAATATTATCATATTAATGAATCTCTTATTTCATTGGAGCTAAATGATCTACTAAGACTTGGTATAAAATAAAAATAAATAATGAAAGAACTAAAGCTTTGGCTTAAATGTGTAAAATTGCATCTTTTTCTTAAATTTGAGGGAATTTGATCAATTTTAATTATGTCAATAGTATTTCAAATTAAAGTTTTTGAGATTGTACAATTTGTAAGGGTGAAAAAAGCAAACTATCTTTGAGATTCTAGATTCACGATGAGCATGGCACATTGTGTGTCCGAAATTATAAGCATGCATTTCTTGTCATTCTATCTATTAAATAATCATGTTATGATTAACTAATTGCATCACAAAATGAAATGAATCTATTATTTGTAGAAGTACACAAGTTTTTGGCATTCAATTATCATTATTCTTCTATTATTTTAAGGAGAAATCAATTAGGAAAATAAAATATTTTTTTCAATAATATTATTGTTTAGTGGGTGTCTAGCATTAATATTTTTCTTGATTCGTTTATTAGAAATAATAACACAAAATATAATCACTAGTACAACTGTTAGTTAAGTGAATAAAGAGTTTAAGAATCTACTTATTTTGGGCATGACTTCAATTTGAAAACTCCAAATTTCTGTTTTTTAATTTCAATTTAACGAATATAACATACATAAATTTTTTAAATTAAGAAATTATTTTGGTTTGATCAACTATAAAATTAACTAAACTATTAAATGGCCAAGTTTCAAAGAAAAATTGATTTATTATGAAGGACATGACTACAGCAATATAATACAATTTCATTAGATTAAGAAATTAAGCACAAAAAGAAACTGTAAATTTTTAAAATTACATATTATAGTCTCATTATATCTCCTGTACATAATATAGTGATGATATAGTGGCATTTGTTGTATCTGGTGACAAATATAATTGCTACTATTATCCAATTGTCACTGTTTCATTGCCAAATTATTAGTTGTTAAGCAATAATGCTATGAAAAGCAATATATGAAGAAGAATTTGACCTTATTAATGAAAAATTAAATTCTAGCGTGTGATAGCGATAATATATAGGAATGAAACATACATGCGTAGCAAATGTTTAAAATCTTTTATTCATTTAATTAGATTTATATAGTTAAGAAGATTACCTTCAAACTTGAATCGATTTTCTTAAATTGCTACAAAGGATGTGTGAAATTCTTGCAATCCACTTAAAATTGTTCATGTGTCCAAACTCTAATCATGATCTACATAAACTCCTTAGTGAGAAAACTCTTTAAATAGGATTACTCAAGCTAGATAAGTGCTAATTTTCTACAAGAACTAATCTCACAAAAAGTTGAGCATATGAATGAGAAAAAACCCAAATCTAATTATCTAGGAAATTCAGATAAAGGAAGAATGATAGAAACAATGCACTCTTCCTCATGACCTAACTGAATTCTACTTGTCTCTCTATCTAAATTTTCTTTATAATCTCACATATTTCAAGTTGGAAGTTGTGTTCTAGTTTAAAATATGAGGGTTTATATAAACAGATAGATATTCTAATTCTTATAGAATTCACTAAGTGATTTTCAAAAGAAGTTAGTTTTCATCATTTAATACACATCTATTTCAAAAGATATAATCTCATTTGCAGATAGATTCCTTAAATTTAATTTATCTCGTAAAGTGTCGGTCCCAAATGCAACCAAAGAGCAGGCGTGAATTAGATTGTTTAACAAGACAATCAAATATGGCAAGAATTCAGCCAATAAAATAAGTACAAACTATTTCTCAAGTATGCACCAAAATATGTCAAATTAATCACAATAAAGATATCACAATTGAGCAATAAAGAATAGAGATATAGAAAGAATTGCAAACCAAATTTCCAAATTACACCGAATTTGGATAAAATCCACTAGTAGTTTCTTCAATTGTTGGTGAAGCTAACCAACTTGTACAAGTAAAGGTTCACTCCTTCCTTACCCTAAAAGCCTTTAGTTGAGTCGAGGAGTTTTACAACTATCCTAATTAACCCTCAACAGGTTACAATTGAAAACTCACTCAACTAATTAAGAACTACTATTACAAGTGAGGCAACCTTCACCAAGGTTTTACTCCTCCTATTGAGTAACCTCACAAACCCCACTTTTCCCGCATCTATACAACAAACAAATAATATTTCTACCCAAATATTTAACTTGTAAGCTTATATTTCATGTAGGTAAAAGTCTCTTATCTTCTTGAACTTGTGGGTATTTATAGAGTGTGAGAAATGGCATCAAGAAACTCTCCAACAGTCAAAAATATGGCTATTAGGAAAATAGCCGTTGGAATATCGAACGTCCAGTGCAATCGTCAGAAAGGTTCTTCTCAATGTTTATCGGACAGCCGATGAGTTTTTTGCGTCCAATAGAGTCTGCGTCTGAAGCTGGTCAGAGAGTTTGGATTTCCTCTTTAATTCGATCAGACGTCCGCTGATGATGATATGCATCCGATAGGAGTGTCCGATACTTCCCCTGTCTATCGGACGTCCGGTACTTCAGTTTGAACGTCCGACAGTAGTTCTTCTGAGAGTTCTCAATCTTTATCAGACGTCCGGTACTAGCTTTCAAGCGTCCAACAGAGTTGAGTTTCTTTTGCTCATTTTGATTGAATCTTTCGTTGTCTCCTACGAATCTAAGCTGACATTTTTCTCAATTGAAAAATATTAAATTGAATTATCCAATTATTTTGTAAACATCAAAATCCGAGATCAAGATTGACATTTTCTCCCTTTTTGATGATGACAAAACAATGGATGCCATTTTGATAAATTTGAGTATAAACATACACAGCTCCCCCTTTCACAAATCACCAATAATCAAAAGTAGTGGATACAATCAAAAATTGAACATAACTCCCCCTCACTTGGTAACGTCCGAATCAACCATATGAATTGAGCATTCAAACCATTCAACCCATTCAAACCAACCATAACTACTCCTCACTTAGTCATCCAAACCATTCAAACCAACCAACAATTCAATCACATTTAAATTTCAAACCAACCAATTTCTCCCCCTTTTTGTCATCATAAAAAAAAAAATCAAAGGTGTAATAGTAGTTTGAATACCAATATCCAACAAATACCAATATCACAATACCAATATCGTCAATATTACAATACCAATATCACAATACAAATACATTAATATCACAATATCGAAATCAAAGGAACAAATACCAATACCCAACATTTAACAATTCCAACATTTAACATTTAACATTTAACAAACACCAATATCCAACATTTAACAACTCCAACATCAATATGAACAAAATACCAAAGTAGCAAAATACTTAATGAATTATAACCCAAGTTTTCTACTAAGAGAACATTATGAATGAGAGTTAGTACAACATGATCCAATAATCCACATGGATTTCATGCCTTTTCTTATATTTTTCTTCACATAGCAATCATTTTGCATATGTCCAAATTGGCAACAAAAATGACACATGATATTAGGATCATTTACAAAAATAGGTATAATAAATCTAGTTCCTCTTTTTCTAGAATTAATAAAATCATTTTGAACATGTAAAATATGTTTTTCTTTTCTTTGTAAAACATTTTGTTTCTTCTTTCGGAGAGAAGCATTCAAATCATTAATTCTTTTCTTTAAAAGATTTTGTTCCTCCAACATTTTTTCATAAAATTTTGTTTTATTTTCCAACTTCTTTTTCAAATCACTTTTGTAATCAATTTTGTACTTTTTCAAATCATCATTGTCTTTTCTCAAACTCTTATTTTCTTGAAAAAAATTTAGAATTTTCTTCTAGTAAAATATTTATTTTTATTTTCAAATTCTTATTTTTGGCATAAGATTCTTTCAAACTTTTATGCATTTTGATAATAAGAACTTGCATATCATCATCTTCTTTATTAATAAGAAAGTGATTAGAATTCACATCATCATCTCCAAAAGTCATAAGTGTCATTTGAGTCGATTCTTCTTCTTCCATTTCTTCATCCAAATTACATTAATCCCAAATAATTTTAAAATTCTTGAATTTTTGTCTTCTCTCATTACTTGCTCTTCTTCCTCTAGAACTCTTTTTATTTAGAAATTTTTTCAATATCCTTACTATGTCATTTAACTCCACATCTTTATCATCATCTTGTGAGGTCTTGAATGTTATGCCTCTCTTGATCATTACTTTCTCATCATCTTGTGTTTTAAATTTCAACTTATAAGAGATTAGCGAATTCACAAGAGATTCAATAAACATAGAATTGAAATCTTTTGCCTCTTCTATAGCGATAATTTTATTTTCCCATTCTTTTGACAAGGTATTCAAAATTTTTCTATTTTTCTTACCTAAAGTGTATACCCTGTCAAGCAATTCAAGATCTTTAGTAATATGATTGAATCTACAAAACATTTTATCAACATTCTCATGAGAATGCATTTTGAAAGATTCATATTGGGTAACAAGTATAGATTTTCTTTGCTCTCTAACATTGTCACTATAACAGCCCCACTTCCCCCCTAAGACTAACCAAAGGGTTGGTGGGCTGTCTGTCTGACTCTCGCCAGGACTCGAGCATTCGAAAATACTAACTCTAAAGGATAATTCTAAAATTCACATTAGAAAGGAGAAATGAGACTATAAAATTAACATTTAAGCTTAGGGTACAATCATTAATTCAAAAGTATTTAAAACCTCGATCTATAATCTAATACATTCCCATGAGTTAAAATTTACAATATCAATAGAATATACAATCCATTTTTTTTTTCTCCACTCTCGGGACAAAAGACCCAAAACCAAGTGCTAGACCTAACTAGGTCCCTGGATTCTCGTCACCTGTTAAGGAAAAACAAAGAGGAACGGGGGTGAGTTAAAAGCTCGTGAGTCTCCAAAAGTCATGCACATGCATATAAACAGTAAATTAATAGGCGGTAACATAAACACATGAAGCAAATAAATTAAACACGCAAGTATGATACGTTGGCTCTCAGGAGCTCAAATCCACAGTTCATGAACATTTAGAGTAGTCGACACTCCGTCGACTTTCAATCCAAGTAGACAACTCTTCACGCCAAACTCCTTCCACCGAACTCCCCCTACCGGGCCTGCACGCCAAACACTTAAACACTTAAGCACTTAACCACTCAAGAGACGCGGCCAAGAGTGGTTATACAACACTTTTCTTCTCCAAATTGTAATACAGGCAAAAACACTTAAGTCACCAACTCTACTTAGAAGGGAGCAATAAATTATACTCTCTTTTAAGCGAGCGGTTCAACAATTTCAAATTCCATATTTTAAACACGTAAAATGTCACGAAGCACGTTCACGCACAAAGCATTTAAATTAAAGCATTTAACATGTATTGGAAACTCACCACCAAAGTAGGGTTCGGAGTCTAAGTTTCGATCACTCCACAATTCAGCACCACTTCCTAAAATATTTTTAAAGCAATAAAAATAAGTTTTCTAGTTTATCAATCGAATCTCATTCAAGAAAAGTCAAATTCAAAATCTCCTATTTGAGCAGTAATCTTTGAAAAATCGTAACTTGTGTTGTACAAGTCCAATTTTCACAAGTTTGGTATCGTTGGAAATTTCATTTAACGCTCTACAACTTTGCAGAAGACACCATGATAAAATTCTGGACAGAAACTGCCCAGATTTTTTATTAAGAAACTGCTACAGTACAAAACAGGGTATAACAGGTTGGTTTTCCAACCAACTTTGAAAATTCACCAAAAATTGTAGAAAATGAATTGGCCTCTAAAATTTACATAGTTTAAAGATCTATATATCAAGTTTCAAACGCCACCAACAGTACTCAATTCTGAGTCTCGAGTAAGAAATTATGACTGTCCAAACATGGCTAGTTCAAAAACCTGCATTTTCTGAAATCCAGTTTTACAGGGCAATGTTTGAAGTTTCGAATGAGTGACGAATTCTTCTTCAAAAATTACCAAATTTGGTACACTAACTCTAACATATATAGATTATGTTCACACCAAAATTCAGCCGAAAAATCTCATGGAAAGATAGCATTTTTAATGCTCAAAGTTTGCTCAGCAACCGAGTTCCTAATCTGTCAAGTTTTGGTCTTCTTCTTCTCATCACTTCTAACCTATCTAAACTACCACCAAATGACCCCATTTGCGACACCAACATAGTTTTAACCTTCCTAAACCTAATAGTGATAAAAAAATGATGATGGCTTTTATCAAATTTTAGCACAAAATAGGTCCACAAATCTGGACAGCAAGCTTGCTCAATTTCCAGCTTTTCTTGTTCCAATTTAACTATCATTCTTGCTATTACTTTTGAAAGGCTTTTTGTGGGAAACATTAACAACCTCATTCTCAACATTTAAGCATTACATTTAGATTTCAAGCTTGCAAAATCACAGCCACAAAACAGGGAAAACATAGCAGGATTTTCAGCCAACCCTTAAAGCTTTCAAAACAGAATTTTCTCATGCCATTCTTACTAAAACTTTGAGGGGCTTTTGTAGAGGAAATTAACAACTTAAAGTTCATCATTTAAGCACTATAATCGCCCTTAATCTCACAAAAATGCAGTCACAAACATTAAGAGAAAACAGCAAATTTTCACCATCTATCTCTTCCTCTCCAATTCGGTTCTTCCATTGAGGTTTCTTCCCCAAATTCCAACCATAAATTCCAACATTCACACACACACACTTCACCATTTTCATGCTAAGAAGCAAATTCACATACTTGTGGGATTCCAAGAGCCCACTCAACAACCATAATCAACAAATGCTTAATAATGAAGCTTAACATCTTGAAATTTTCAAAACTAACACAAGTCAAGGTTCTAGGAACCCATCAACATCCCCATCCTAATTTCATACTTAGAATTTAAAGAATGGACAAAGATTAAACTTCTAGAGTTTTACTTCTTCCAATAACTTAGCAAGAAAACCTCCAAAGAACTAAGCTTCAAGCACCCAAGAGCTTCCTTCTCCAAGTTCTACACCAAGCTTCAAGCTTGAGCCAAGATTAAGGCTTGATTGTGGTTGATTTTGGGAGGAAAATGGATGAAGAAAATGCTGAAAATTCAAGGGAAGGAATAGAGGAGAGAGTCGGCCAAAGAGGAAGGAGAAAAGTGAAATGTTTGAGTGGTATTTTTGTGAATAAATGGAAGAAATACAAGACAAGTTTTTAAGGGTCAAAAGTCCAAATGGAAATAGTAGTTTTGCTAGCAATTTTGGGGGGAAAAATAATTAACTCTATTGGCTGCAATTTAAAGGATAATCTCGGCTAAGAGAGAGAGAGAAGAAAAGGAAAAATTGAAGTGAATTGGAGGAAATTAAATGGGTAAATAGTCGCAGGTTAAAATCCTAACTTTCGGGAAATTTGTCCAACTAGGGTTTTAAGGTTTCAAAACTCTACTTAATCTCACTTCTGGTCCC
Source organism: Gardenia jasminoides (assembly GCA_013103745.1). NCBI lineage: Eukaryota > Viridiplantae > Streptophyta > Magnoliopsida > Gentianales > Rubiaceae > Gardenia > Gardenia jasminoides. Next base: position 19,363,357 of record CM023105.1, read on the forward strand.
TTGATTATATTCCTAACCTACGAGTGATCATCCTTACATTCTATAGCTACTTCACTCACTGCCCAAATTTTTACCTCAAAAAACGGGTTTTCTCATTTTCTCACGAATTAATACTAAAAGAGTGAATTGTGAAAAAGGTAGACGAAATATTGAAAATCTACGAGAAAATATGTGTGAAATAAAATTTGAATCACCCAAGAATAAATTAAATAAATAAATAAATTGAATTTCCATTTAAATTTTCTGGAGAATATGTTTGAGAATGACTTTAAAATAATCAAACAGATTAAATGACAATATTAACAATATTTAAAATAATAAATATTAACAATATTCAAAATAAATTTTTGAGGGCCTCACAGTCACTCCTTCATAAATATCTCTCAACTTATCCCATACCTCATTGGCCGATTTGCACCCTTTTACTCTAGTAGATTCATTTGCATTTAGGGTATTGTACAATACATTCATAGCCTTGGCATTCAAAGAGAGATTGGTTCTATCTGGAGTACTTAATTCACTTCTAGTTTTAATTTTATTTCTACCGGTTGTTTCATCTATAATTGTAGGCTCATAAGGTCCTTCACTAACAATAAACCACAACTCTATATTTATAGATTGTAAAAATATTTCCATTCTATCTCTCAAACTAACATAATTTATACCATTAAACATGGGAGGTCTAATGACGGATTGCCCTTCTAAAAACAACTCATTATTGGTTGCCATCTTTACTCCTAAGCTGACTGAGCTTAATTTCAAGGAAACCAAGTTCTGATACCAATTGTTGGTCCCAAATGCAACCAAAGAGTAGGAGTGAATTAGATTGTTTAACAGGACAATCAAATATGGCAAGAATTCAGCCAATAAAATAAGTACAAACTATTTTTCAAGTATGCACCAAAATATTTCAAATTAAGCACATAAAGATATCATAATTGAGAAATAAAAAATAGAGATATAGAAAGAATTGCAAACCAAAATTTCAAATTGCACCGAATTTGGATAAAATCCACTAGTAGCTTCTTCAATTATTAGTGAAACTAACCAACTTGTATAAGGAAAGGTTCACTCCTTCCTCACCCTAAAAGCCTTTAGTTGAGTCGAGGAATTTTACATCTATCCTAGTTAACCCTCAACAAGTTACAATTGAAAACTCATTCAACTAATTAAGAACTACTATTACAAGTGAGGCAACCTTCACCAAGGTTTTACTCCTCCTATTGAGTAACCTCACAAATGTGACAGCCCCACCTCTCCCAAGGGTATCAGCGGACTGTCTGCCCAACTCTCGCCAGGACTCACTACAAACCCTCAATCGTATTACAGACTTCAAATAATCACACTTCAAGGTCTCTAAAATAATAATACATGCATTCGCTCTTAAAACCTTAATTGAGGTCCAACAATAAATGATAGTTAACTTACAAAAGTAAATCCTCAATAATGTCTATTAAAACTCCTATAACATCAATTTCAGGTACAATAAATCTTTAACTTCGCAATTTAATATTAAGCCTATACAAAATTATGAAAATCATACCAAAGTAGCTAGATCCTCGATCTACGTTCCCCACTTCAAGACCTGTTAAGGAAAACAAACTGGGGTGAGCTAACGCTCAGTGAGGCCAAGGAGAAACATGCAAACACATAATCAAGCAAGTAAGAAAGCCAGTAAATTCAGATATAAAAGCGTGTAAATCAAACATTCACCTATACTATTGCAATTTTCACCAGGAGATTGTATTCTCAAGGAATCACTACTCGAGGGCTCACATTAGACAAGAGTCTTGGAGCTGGGTTCGGAGAACCCTCTTCGAGCCTCTCTATCTACAGTGAATATGCACAAGCACCGTGAGCAGTTCATACAGGAAAAATACACAGTAACAGGTAAGGATACAGGGCTCTCAGGAGCCAATTTCCACGGTTAAGCAGTTGAATCCATTCCATCCCAAAAGTTGACTCTCCGTCAACTTAGCAAAGGTAAAATCCGTAGAATCTCCACTTGGTACAACCTCCGTCCAATAGTTCACCCTCTCGGGCCCGAAACCAAATAGGTAAGTAAAAGGGTAAAGTTACATCGAGCAATACTGAACAAGACCTCTTCAATAGGTCAAGCTCAAAGAACAGTACCTAAGGTTCACTAAGCTTCCTGACCAAGCCCTTGCCGGCTCGGGTCCCAAGGATCCCCAAGAGGTTTGGGCGTCCCCATTTATCACTTTTAAGTCGATGGATTATTCCAATCGACATTCAGTTCCAGTCAAGTCAAGTAACAGTCATGTACATGCAAGTCAAGTAAAAGAGGACGAGCGCGATAAAGTACACTCTCGCCTCAACAGTTTACATTCAAATAAACATGTTAGGTGATTCAACAATTCATGCACTTGACACTCACCGAAGTCAAGAGTCTAAGGCAAAAGCACGCAAGATCAATTGAGTTTTCCGGGATCTTCTCGATCACCTGAGACAACTATGAGTATTTTAATTCAAGTCACTAGAATAATATTTGATAGATGTCTTTAAAAAAAATGTCTCAATGAGACTCAAGTCAAGTTCAATAAACCTCCATGTTGAGCTGAAATATTTGAAAAATCGTAACTCGGGTTTTACAAGTCAGAATTTTACACACTTGGTACTGTTGGAAACCTCTTGAAAAGTTCTACAACTTTGTAGAAGACTCCCAATTAAAATTCCAGACGGAATTAGCCCAAATTTTAATTTAACGAACTTCTACAGTAACAAAACAGGACATAGCAGACTGTCCGACCAAACCACTTTGAAAATTTGCCAAAAATTACTGAAAATGAATTGGCCTCTCAAATTTTCACAGTTATAGACCTATGTAAGAAGTTTCAAACGCCACCAACGGAACTCAATTCCGATACTTGAGCAAGAAATTAAAGCAGTTCAAACAGGGCAGGTTCACAAATCTAAAATTTCTGTTTTCCAGTTTTGCAGGGCATAATTCTAGGCTATATTTGAGTGATGAATTCTACTTCAAAAATCACCAAATTTGGTGCACGAACAATTCCATATATCAACTAGATTCATACCAAAATTCAACTTAAAATTCGATTGGGAAGACAGTTTTCTATGCATCCAAACTGGACTGGTTTGCGTTTGCTCCAACCTGCAAATTTTACTTCCTTTTCTTATCCTCATTTTTAACACATCTAAACCACTTCCGATTGGCCTCAAATTCGGACCTAAACTAGTATTAACCATCATAAGCCTAATGATGATAAAAAATGTTACAAGTTTAGCTCAAAATTTAGCACTAAAATAGACTCAAAAATCGGACAGCATGCCCTCTTGATTTTCCAGTTTTTCCTTGTTTCAACTAACCACCATCTTTGCTTAACCTTTGAAGAGAATTGTGTGGGCCAAATTAACAACTTAACCCTCATATTTAAGCCTCCCAATTAACCTTTAAACTTGCCAAAATCACAGCCCACACATTAAAAGAAAAACAGAATTTTTCTCCCTCATTTTCTTCCTTTCCTCATCCCAATTTTCCTTGAGGTTTTCTTCCAACTTTTAGCAATTAAAATTAAGCATAATGCACTTATATAACATCATTTAACCATCTAGCAAACAATTGCACACATTTAGTGGGAATTCCAAGAGCCCACAAATTTTTCATAATCATCAAATTACACAATAATAAAGCTTAACACTTCAACCATCATAATCATCATCCATCAAGGTTCTATGAACCTATCAACCACCCAAACCTAACTTTTCATGCTTGGAATTTGAAGAAAATGGACAAGGGTGAAGTTGGTAGAATGTTACCTCTTCATAGGTTAGCAAAATACCAAGAAAAATGCAAGCTTGAGCCCACAAAATCCTCTTCCTCAAGCTCCTTGTCAAAGCCCCAAGATCAAGCTCTACTTAGAGCAAGATTAGTTGAGTTTTTAGGGAAGAAAATGGAAGAAATTTTTGAGGGAAAAATGAGAGAAAGAAGAAGAGGGAGTTCGGGTGAGAGGAAGGAAGAAATGAAGTAATTTTTGGTCAATTTTCTTTGAAGAGTAAATGGAAAAGAAAGACAAGACACAAGTCTTGTCTTATGCCCCCAAAGTCAAACCTTGCATAGTAACCTTAATTAGCTATTTGAAGGGAAAATAATTATTCCACTTAACTAAGGATAAAAGGGTTAATCTTGATTAGGAGAGAGAAATGAAAAGGAATAAATTGAGAAGGAATTAGGGTGAATTAGGTGGAAGAAACAATGGCTAAACAAAATCCTAACTCGAGAGGGTTAAAACAACTTAAACTAAAATCACAAATCCTTAATTATAATCACTCTTTTTAATTCACCTCTAATCACTGAATAATATTTCTAACCTACGGGTGATCATCCTTACATTCCAGTACAACTTAACTCATGGCCCGAATTTCTACCTCGAAAAACGTATTTTTCTCATTTTCTGTATATTTGATACAAAAAGGGCAAATTTTAAAATAAGATGAATGGAATGTTGAAAATCTACCTGAAAAATAAATATAGAGCTAAATTAAGTTTTTCTCAAAATGAAATAAATTAAACAAATAATTAAATAAATAGATAAATAAATTGAATTTTCATTTAAATTTTCCAAAAACTCGTTTAAATGTAATTTTAAAATAATTGAATGAATTAATAACAATAATATCATTATTTAAAATAATAGATATTAACAATATTCATCATTTTCTATTTTCTATTTTACTACAAGAGAATCTGATTCAGTTCCTACTCTAATATTTGCAATTTGTAAACACTTTATAGGAGATCCAAATAAATTACAAGAAAGAAGTTCAGAAATATTAATTAATTTAACTTGTCCAAAATTACATGATTTTAGATGGTATAAAGATATGTTTCTTTCTAAAGTATTCTTAAGGACTGATTGCAATCATTCTTATTGGAAAGAAAGATTTTTAGCGGGACTTCCAAAATTATTTGCTGAAAAGGTTAGGCAAAAGATAAGGAGTATCCATAATGGAGAAATTCCTTATTCAAATCTTACTTATGGTGATTTAATAAATTATATTAATAATGAAGGATTAAGCTTATGTACTGACTTAAAATTAAAATCCAAAATTAAAAAGGAGGGACTTGAAGCAAGAAAAGAATTAGGATCTTTTTGCCAACAATATGGTTATGAAAAAATAGAAGCTCCTTCTACCAAAAGAATCAAAAGATCAAATAAATCTAGAACAAAGTCTAGAAGTCGTTCAAGTTATTATTCAAAACCTAATAAGAGCAATAAAAGTTTTAGTACTGTTAACAAAAGAGTTAGTTTTTATCCTGGTCCCAGGATAAAAAAGAGGACAGATAAAATTAAATTAAGCAGAACTTAATGTAATCAATTGATTTAAGAGTCTTTGTTGTATTTTATATTCTTGATTTAATAATCTTATATAATCTTCTCTAATATGAGTTGGAGGATTTGTATATTTGAGAGCAGTTTCTAAACCTTGAATGATATCTCTTGTTATTTTCAATCCAAGATTTAAACGATATCTAGTAATTGACATGAAGAAATGAGATGCAAAGATATGTAATTGAATAATAAATCTTGAGAATTATCAATATATAACAGAATTTTAACTTACAAAAGACTTTGCAGTAGATAGTCTTCTTCTTGAAATTCTTGATACAACCTTTGAAATTTAAACAAAACTTTTATAAAAACTGGAGAACGTTGTAGAGAGCTAGAGATTTTTGTAGTTGAAGGATCAGAGATAGAATTGGCGATGCCCTGTTGTTCTTGAATCTCTGCTATTTATAGCTGAAGTCTTGTAACTATTTTCATCGGATGCTTGGATAAATGGCAGACATACTTGAATCTTCTTTTGATTTTTCTTCCTTACTTTAGACTTTAGTTGCTAAAGTCTTTGGAGTCTTCTAGGAGTGGCCGACACCTTTGTCTTGAATACTTTTGCTTTTTGACTTCAATGTCCATTGAAATCATTAAAATTTTGTCACGGATAACTTCATACTGTGTTGCCGACAATTATTGAATAGGACTGTATATTCCATAACAGTCATCTTCATTTTCTTGAGTCAAATCTGGATTTTCTTCGTCATCGATCTGGGACAAAACTTCTAGCAAATTTTTCTTGAAATCAGCTTTACTGGAGCTTTCTGCTACTAGGCACTGGAATCTGTTCTTGGTTGCTAAAAATTCATGAATCTTTTCAGCTTCCTTTGGAGTCGAGACCTTTTCCATTGGAAATTTTATTTCTTTAACTGAATCCCACCATTTGACCTTGAATTGTCTGGTAAACGTGTAAATCCCTTGGGAATAATTCTTGGTGAAATTCCAGCAGAATATCCATGGAATTCTATTTTTTATATAATAATGGAGTAATATTTGTTCTTCAGTATAGTCATTGAAGTTCTCCTCTTTTGCAAAAATTTTGAAATCTTCTTGGAAGTTGACTGGCATTATTTCAAAGTTCCCTCCAAAATCATGCCACCATTTATAGAACCACATGGGAATATCATGAGTAATTGATGGTAATAACTGGATAAACCAAGAGTGAGAAAATGGTTTGAAATAAAGAATTGCACCGACTGCTTTGATATAGTCATAATACGTATAAACAGAGGGCTTGAAAGGAGTTTTGAATTGAACTTGGGTTTGATATCCGGAAACTGGCCATTCGGTTGGTTTGAGTATTCGCTTGAATTTAATTTTATGGTAATTGGCTTGATCTTCTGGAACATTGTCAGGTGACCATTTGGGAGTTTCTATGGAATCGGTTTCTATGAGAATCTTCTCATAAAATTTTCTGGTTTTGAAAGGGGTTTCAGAAAAATGGAATAAATTGGGATGAAAGAAAATTTGAATAAGTTCAAGGATAGGATTTATTGTAATAGGTTGATTCTATTTCTCCAATAAGACTTTCATCTATTTTAGAAAAATAGTTTTGGCAATACTGATTTATTGGCTTGTATAGGTGGCTACTTGGAGAAGAAGAGGAGATATTGGGTCTTGGAATATAAGGTTTTGATGTTTCAGGTCTAATATTAATTTTTTGAGTAGAAGGAGAAGGTGTTCTGATAGCGCTAATATAAGTAGTTGGAGTCATATTTCTTGGAACAAGGGCTTGAGAAGGTACTTGAATAGGTATTATAGTTTGAGGAGAAGGGAGAGGACTAGATATACTTGAATGAGTTAATTGAGGCCGAGTAGGCTTGTACTCAGCCTAAATTCGGTCTTTTCGACATTGCCACCAAGAATTCTCTAGTCAAGAAATCGGAGTGAATTTTGTTCTCCTTTAATATATTCTATATCAAAATCAAAATTTGATAAAATAGCTTGCCATCCGCAAAATTTGTTTTGAAACTATATTTTGACATCTTTTGTAAAACATCTTTTCTTTGCTTTGCAATCTATTCTAAGCAAAAACCTTTATTTATTAAATCGTCTTGAAATTTTGAAATGCATAAAACTATAGACAAAATTTCCTTTTTAATTGTTGAGTAATTCTTTTGAGCTCCAATCCAAATACCAGAGTGATATCGAACTAGTTGCTCAGTATGTCTGGAATAACCTTTTGAGTCATGCATATGCTGATATGAAATGATTTTTTTATTTTGTTTAAGTATGCCTCCATATCCTAACTCAGATGCATCAGTTTCTACAATCATGAATGCATTGGGATGAGGAATGCCTAAAAATGGTAAATTTTTAATTGTCTGCTTTATTTTTTGAATAATTTTAGTATGCTCTTGAGTCCATGGTTTAGGATTTTTTCTTAATCTTGAATATAATGGCTCACATATTATTCTTAAATCTTTTATAAAATCGAAACATAATTAAGACATCCTAGGAATCTTTGTAATTGAGTTTTATCTTTTATTTAGATGCGGAAATTTATTGGCAAATTCTAATGATCTTCCTATTGGTTTGAATTGTCCTTCATGGATATCATGTCCAAGGAACCTAATTTTAGTTTTGAATAAACTCATTTTTGATTCAGATAATACTAACCCATTTTGCTTAACTATTTTATAAAAAATTTCTAAATGTTTAAAATGCTTTTCTATTGAGTCTGAAAATATTAAAACATCATCTATATAGACTATAATGAATGTTGAGTATGGGTTGAATATGTCATTCATAATTTTTTGAAATTCTGAGGGTGCATTTTTGAGACCAAAGGGCATGACCTTCCATTGATATTGACCAAAGGGGACATTGAAAGCTGTCTTGTATCTATCTTCTATAGCAATTTGTATTTGCCAAAATCCTGATTTCATATCAAATTTTGAATAAATAATTGATCCGTAAATCCTTTTAAGTAAGTCTCTTTTATTTGGAATAGGATATCTAATCCATAAAAGAACTTTATTTAACGGCTTGTAATTTATTACTAATCTTGGTGCTCCTCTTTCTATTTCAGCACTATTATTAACATAAAAGGCTGAACAACTCCATGGAGATTGTGAGGGTTCTATCAGATCCTTGTCTAATAAATTTTGAATTTCTTTTTTACAATACTCTAATAATTCAGGATTCATTTGAATAGGTCTTGCTTTAGTTGGAATATCATTTTCATTAAAATCAGAAATATATGGTAATCTAACTATATGCCTTTTCCTATCCCAAAAGGCATTTGGTAAATTTGAACAAATTTCTTTTTTAAACTTATTTTGTATGTCCATTATTTTACTTTGAATATCTTTATCTTGCAGTTTTTCTTCGACTTTATTTAATTTTACTTCTTCTTTTAAAAATTCTATTTGCTTAGAAATATTACATATAATTTTCTCTTTGATTTTAAAAGTAGTTTGACAGGTATTAATTTCCTTTACTAATGGTGGTTCTACAAAAGGAAAATAAACTTCTTGATTTAAAACTTTTGTAATAATTCCTTCTTCAGTTATGGTTAAAGGAAATAATTGAGTAATAAAAGGAGTACCTAATATAACTTCTTGATGTAGATCCTTTACCAAAATAAAAGTATTTGGGAAGCAAATCTTATTTCTACAAACATGTACATTTGATATTTTGTAATTGACACTTAATCTTTGTCCATTTGCTCCTTTTAATTTTTCAGTTGTTTTTTCAAAATACTTGGTTGGAACTAATCCCTCCCTTATACAATTGAAATCTGCTCCAGAGTCTAATAAAACTACAATATCTAAATATACTTCCTTATTAATTACTATCTTAACAGGAATATGCCACCTTTGAAATCTTACTTCTCGAATTATAGCAATTAAATATTCATCATTGTTATTAATTTCTATTTTTTCTTCCATTTTATCTTTTCCTTTAATTTTGCTTTCTTTGAGTAATTGTACCTCTGTTTGTAAGGCTAAGAGCTGATATTTTATATCATAATTTTCAGTTTTAATAAGTTTTAATTCTTCCTTTAATTGTTTTATTTCCTTTTGAAGATCTTGAGTAGAAGTATTTATTTGTGGTTGCTTAAATCTATTATAAACTTCTTTTAAATTAAAGGGCTCAATATTTTTAAAGTTTTCTTCTTTAATAACAATATCCTTTAATTTTAATAAATATTCTCTTTTGACATCATTATCATCTATTTTGTCTATTAACTCTAAAAAAAATTGTTTATCATCTTTTGAAATGACATTAATGCTTGAATATCCACAATCACAAATTCCTATACATTCACAACTATTAGCTGGGGATTCATCTTGTGATTCTTCTTGTATTTCATATATTATATCTTCATCAGATTCTGTTTCAGATTGATTATCTAATATGTTTAGTATTTGATTCTTAATTTGATCTTCTAAATCTATAGCATTTATCCTTTCTCTAACTTTGCAATATCTTGCTATGTGTCTGGTTTACCACACTTAAAACATCTGATGTAGAATTTTGAGAAGAAGCTTGTGTCATAGTTTTACCTCTTGAGCTATTTTTCTTTGAAGAAGAGTTTTTTGAAAAACTAACTCTTTTGTTAACAGTACTAAAACTTTTATTGCTCTTATTAGGTTTTGAATAATAACTTGAGCGACTTCTAGACTTTGTTCTAGATTTATTTGATCTTTTGATTCTTTTGGTAGAAGGAGCTTCTATTTTTCATAACCATATTGTTGGCAAAAGATCCTAATTCTTTTCTTGCTTCAAGTCCCTCCTTTTAATTTTGGATTTTAATTTTAAGTCGACATAAGCTTAATCCTTCATTATTAATATAATTTATTAAATCACCATAAGTAAGATTTGAATAAGGAATTTCTCCATTATGGATACTCCTTATCTTTTGCCTAACCTTTTGACAAATAATTTTGGAAGTCCAGCTAAAATCTTTCTTTCCAATAAGAATGATTGCAATCGGTCCTTAAGAATACTTTAGAAAGAAACATATCTTTATACCATCTAAAATCATGTAATTTTGGACAAGTTAAATTAATTAATATTTCTGAACTTCTTTCTTGTAATTTATTTGGATCTCCTATAAAGTGTTTACAAATTGCAAATATTAGAGTAGGAATCGATTCTCTTGTAGTAATAGTCATTTCTTGATCTATTTGAGTTATGCTACTACTTGCTGTTTCTGGAATAACATGTTTGGTTGCAGTTAATATATAATTTCTTTCTTCTTGACTTAGATAATTATCCCACCAATTTTTTAACATTCCTGAAAATCCGGATATAAGAAGTTGAGCACATTCTCTATCATTTTGGCCTTTACTTTTGAAAGAACTAACAGCCATACTCATATTTTGAATTATTTGCAAAATCTGGTGTTCAGTTAAACCATCTATATTCCATTCATAAATTGATTCACCTGTATAATAATAACTTTGATGTAAGTGAGTTTCTTCGAATTGCATATCTGGAAAAGAAGGTCGTGGGTAATAATTTCTACCATGATATACCCGGGGTAAAAAGGAATTAGATCGGGAAGATCTAATTTTATTTATTGCAATATTTTCTGTGTCTTGAAATTGTTGTAATAATGTATCATCATCTGATTGCTCCGTTTGAGAAATTACTTGAATATGTTTATTTTCAAGACTTAATTTTGCTAATTTATCTGAGATTTGTCTAATAAGATTAGAATCATTATTTTTTGTTAATTGAATATTTTTGGGTAATTCAAAAGGTTGAAATATTGGTTTGGAAGATTCTACTTTTGGTGGAGTAGTCATAGATAAAACTGGTTTTAGATTGGATAATTCTTCTAATTGATTTGCTATTGTATTCAATGTTTGATTTGTATAATTATTTTGTTGAAGAATTTTATTTATTTCTTTTGTAGTTATTACCTTTTCTTCAGTATTATTTACCTTAAAAGGTGAAGCTGTAATAGTTTGGTTTCTATGTTGAATTTTTATTTCTTCTAAGGGTGGATGATTTGAAGTAATACTAATGCCATTAGTAGTTTGCCATGATTTTTGAAATATAGGATTGATTATATTATTATTAAAAGGATTTTGAATATTATTTTTATAACAATATAATTCAAACCATTTAAAAAAATCGATATGAGCTTCTATTCTATCAAGCTCTTTAAAGTATTTTTCTTTAAAACTTATAACTTGTTCTTTTGAAAAAGTTTTGAAGTACCATTCTCTTTTTTCATTATTTTCTTCTGAAGAAAATAATTTTTGAAGAAGATTTTTATCTATTTGAAATTCTTTAGTTATAACATTTAATTGGTTGTCTAGTTTTACATTCATTTGTGATTGAGTAGGTGAATATTCTGATTCTTCATCTTCTTGTTTATATCTTGTTTTGGGAATATTTGGTCTAAAGTCTACTTCTTCTAGATTTATTTTAGTATTAATTGAAGAAGTTGAAGGTCTAGAGGCTGTAAATTGTTTTTGTTTTGAAAACTCAATTTCTATAGTTCCATCAGGTAGTTCTATAATATTTTGAATATTACTATTTTCTCTTTTAACTACTTTAGGAGTTACTATTTTCTCCAAATTCCATTTCGTACTATTTGTAATACTATCCCAGCTTAATCTTTTTGGAATAAAAACATTTGAATGTTCCAGATTAGCTTCTAGTAACATAGTTTCTCCTTTAATTGGCATATGTAAGGCTCTTGGATTTATTGTAGTCTTCATAACCTTATATGCAACTCTATATATGATTGCTAAAGATTTTGAATTCTCTACAAACTCTGTATTTTTTGTTTGAATATTTAATGTTAATGCAGAGAGAATATTTTCGTCAGTTAAATCTACAGTAAAGTTTGGATAACAGTTAAAGTAAACAGGACCAGTCTCTAAATTTGATTCTATTAAACCAATCAAAGAATTTTGAAAAGAGGTATGTCTAGCATCACGTAAACAAAGTAATATTGGAGAGTCTAAGCCAAGTCTATGTAAAGGTTTTACAGCAATTTGAACCATACCAATATGCAGATATCTATATTTGCTTGCATGTCTTGTAATTGATTCTTTATTGAGTAATCTAATAACTTCATGATTCTTTCTCAAAGAGATTGTTTGTTCTGTTAATTTAATTGAATAATCTTGAAAAAATTCTAATGTTCCGGTTTTATAAACTTTATGAACCTTTAAATCTGGAATAGTCCAATTACTCAGTCTTTGCTCAATCTTCTCTATATTAATATCAATATTATTTACTACATCATCATGCCTATCTATTTCTTCCAAAGATTGAGTCCGATTATCATTACCAGATTGTCTCATTGATCCTATCTTAGATAAAAAACTAGCCATATATAAGATTCAATCTTCTCTAATGTTACAGGGACCACCAGCGGGACCACGGACTTACCACTTAAACTGCCGCTGACCAACGCATTCAAAGGCTGACCAACAATAACAATTAAAGATTATCAAATCTTTATATGATTAATTCTTTATCTTTGAATAAGATCTATAAGCTAACTTGGCTCTGATACCAGATCCGATCCCAGGATAAAAAAGAGGACAGATAAAGTTAAATTAAGCAGAACTTAATGTAATCAATTGATTTAAGAGTCTTTGTTGTATTTTATATTCTTGATTTAATAATCTTATATAATCTTCTCTAATATGAGTTGGAGGATTTGTATATTTGAGAGCAGTTTCTAAACCTTGAATGATATCTCTTGTTATTTTCAATCCAAGATTTAAACGATATCTAGTAATTGACATGAAGAAATGAGATGCAAAGATATGTAATTGAATAATAAATCTTGAGAATTATCAATATATAACAGAATTTTAACTTACAAAAGACTTTGCAGTAGATAGTCTTCTTCTTGAAATTCTTGATACAACCTTTGAAATTTAAACAAAACTTTTATAAAACTGGAGAACGTTGTAGAGAGCTAGAGATTTTTGTAGTTGAAGGATCAGAGATAGAATTGGCGATGCCCTGTTGTTCTTGAATCTCTGCTATTTATAGCTGAAGTCTTGTAACTATTTTCATCGGATGCTTGGATAAATGGCAGACATACTTGAATCTTCTTTTGATTTTTCTTCCTTACTTTAGACTTTAGTTGCTAAAGTCTTTGGAGTCTTCTAGAGTGGCACACCTTTGTCTTGAATACTTTTGCTTTTTGACTTCAATGTCCATTGAAATCATTAAAATTTTGTCACGGATAACTTCATACTGTGTTGCCGACAATTATTGAATAGGACTGTATATTCCATAACAGTCATCTTCATTTTCTTGAGTCAAATCTGGATTTTCTTCGACATCGATCTGGGACAAAACTTCTAGCAAATTTTTCTTGAAATCAGCTTTACTGGAGCTTTCTGCTACTAGGCACTGGAATCTGTTCTTGGTTGCTAAAAATTCATGAATCTTTTCAGCTTCCTTTGGAGTCGAGACCTTTTCCATTGGAAATTTTATTTCTTTAACTGAATCCCACCATTTGACCTTGAATTGTCTGGTAAACGTGTAAATCCCTTGGGAATAATTCTTGGTGAAATTCCAGCAGAATATCCATGGAATTCTATTTTTTATATAATAATGGAGTAATATTTGTTCTTCAGTATAGTCATTGAAGTTCTCCTCTTTTGCAAAAATTTTGAAATCTTCTTGGAAGTTGACTGGCATTATTTCAAAGTTCCCTCCAAAATCATGCCACCATTTATAGAACCACATGGGAATATCATGAGTAATTGATGGTAATAACTGGATAAACCAAGAGTGAGAAAATGGTTTGAAATAAAGAATTGCACCGACTGCTTTGATATAGTCATAATACGTATAAACAGAGGGCTTGAAAGGAGTTTTGAATTGAACTTGGGTTTGATATCCGGAAACTGGCCATTCGGTTGGTTTGAGTATTCGCTTGAATTTAATTTTATGGTAATGGCTTGATCTTCGGAACATTGTCGTGACCATTTGGGAGTTTCTATGGAATCGGTTTCTATGAGAATCTTCTCATAAAATTTTCTGGTTTTGAAAAGGGTTTCAGAAAAATGGAATAAATTGGGATGAAAGAAAATTTGAATAAGTTCAGGATAGGATTTATTGTAATAGGTTGATTCTATTTCTCCAATAAGACTTTCATCTATTTTATGAAAAATAGTTTCAAAACAAATTTTTGCCAGATGGCAAGCTATTTTATCAAATTTTGATTTTGATATAGAATATATTAAAGGAGAACAAAATTCACTTCCAGATTTCTTGACTAGAGAATTCTTGCGGGCAATGTCGAAAGACACGAATTTAGGCCAGGTACAAGCCTACTGGCCTCAATTAACTCATTCAAGTATATCTAGTCCTCTCCCTTCTCCTCAAACTATAATACCTATTCAAGTACCTTCTCAAGCCCTTGTTCCAAGAAATATGACTCCAACTACTTATATTAGCGCTATCAGAACACCTTCTCCTTCTACTCAAAAAATTAATATTAGACCTGAAACATCAAAACCTTATATTCCAAGACCCAATATCTCCTCTTCTTCTCCAAGTAGCCAGCCTATACAAGCCAATAAATCAGCGTATTGCCAAAACTATTTTTCTAAAATAGATGAAAGTCTTATTGGAGAAATAGAATCAACCTATTACAATAAATCCTATCCTGAACTTATTCAAATTTTCTTTCATCCCAATTTATTCCATTTTTCTGAAACCCCTTTCAAAACCAGAAAATTTTATGAGAAGATTCTCATAGAAACCGATTCCATAGAAACTCCCAAATGGTCACCTGACAATGTTCCAGAAGATCAAGCCAATTACCATAAAATTAAATTCAGCGAATACTCAAACCAACCAATGGCTTCCGGATATCAAACCCAAGTTCAATTCAAAACTCCTTTCAAGCCCTCTGCTTATAATGATATGACTATATCAAAGCGGTGGTTACAATTCTTTATTTCAAACCATTTTCTCACTCTTGGTTTATCCAGTTATTACCATCAATTACTCATGATATTCCCATGTGGTTCTATAAATGGTGGCATGATTTTGGAGGGAACTTTGAAATAATGCCACCAACTTCCAAGAAGATTTCAAAATTTTTGCAAAAGAGGAGAACTTCAATGACTATACTGAAGAACAAATATTACTCCATTATTATATAAAAAATAGAATTCCATGGATATTCTGCTGGAATTTCACCAAGAATTATTCCCAAGGGATTTACACGTTTACCAGACAATTCAAGGTCAAATGGTGGGATTCACTTAAAGAAATAAAATTTCCAATGGAAAAGGTCTCGACTCCAAAGGAAGCTGAAAAGATTCATGAATTTTAGCAACCAAGAACGATTCAGTGCCTAGTAGCGAAAAGCTCCAGAAAGTCGATTTCAAGAAAAATTTGCTAGAAGTTTTGTCCCATCGATGATCTAAGAAAATCAGATTTGACTCAAGAAAATGAAGATGACCGTTATGGAATATACCCTATTCAATAATTGTCAAACACATGAAGTTATCCGTGACAAAATTTTAATGATTTCAATGGACATTGAAGTCAAAAAGCAAAAGTATTCAAGACAAAGGTGTCGGCCACTCCTAGAAGACTCCAAAGACTTTAGCAACTAAAGTCTAAAGTAAGGAAGAAAAATCAAAAGAAGATTCAAGTATGTCTGCCATTTATCCAAGCATCCGATGAAAATAGTTACAAGACTTCAGCTATAAATAGCGAGAGATTCAAGAACAACGGCATCGCCAATTCTATCTCTGATCCTTCAACTACAAAAAATCTCTAGCTCTCTACAACGTTCTCCAGTTTTTATAAAAGTTTTGTTTAAATTTCAAAGGTTGTATCAAGAATTTCAAGAAGAAGACTATCTACTGCAAAGTCTTTTGTAAGTTAAAATTCTGTTATATATTGATAATTCTCAAGATTTATTATTCAATTACATATCTTTGCATCTCATTTCTTCATGTCAATTACTAGATATCGTTTAAATCTTGGATTGAAAATAACAAGAGATATCATTCAAGGTTTAGAAACTGCTCTCAAATATACAAATCCTCCAACTCATATTAGAGAAGATTATATAAGATTATTAAATCAAGAATATAAAATACAACAAAGACTCTTAAATCAATTGATTACATTAAGTTCTGCTTAATTTAACTTTATCTGTCCTCTTTTTTATCCTGGGATCGGATCTGGTATCAGAGCCAAGTTAGCTTATAGATCTTATTCAAAGATAAAGAATTAATCATATAAAGATTTGATAATCTTTAATTGTTATTGTTGGTCAGCCTTTGAATGCGTTGGTCAGCGGCAGTTTAAGTGGTAAGTCCGTGGTCCCGCTGGTGGTCCCTGTAACATTAGAGAAGATTGAATCTTATATATGGCTAGTTTTTTATCTAAGATAGGATCAATGAGACAATCTGGTAATGATAATCGGACTCAATCTTTGGAAGAAATAGATAGGCATGATGATGTAGTAAATAATATTGATATTAATATAGAGAAGATTGAGCAAAGACTGAGTAATTGGACTATTCCAGATTTAAAGGTTCATAAAGTTTATAAAACCGGAACATTAGAATTTTTTCAAGATTATTCAATTAAATTAACAGAACAAACAATCTCTTTGAGAAAGAATCATGAAGTTATTAGATTACTCAATAAAGAATCAATTACAAGACATGCAAGCAAATATAGATATCTGCATATTGGTATGGTTCAAATTGCTGTAAAACCTTTACATAGACTTGGCTTAGACTCTCCAATATTACTTTGTTTACGTGATGCTAGACATACCTCTTTTCAAAATTCTTTGATTGGTTTAATAGAATCAAATTTAGAGACTGGTCCTGTTTACTTTAACTGTTATCCAAACTTTACTGTAGATTTAACTGACGAAAATATTCTCTCTGCATTAACATTAAATATTCAAACAAAAAATACAGAGTTTGTAGAGAATTCAAAATCTTTAGCAATCATATATAGAGTTGCATATAAGGTTATGAAGACTACAATAAATCCAAGAGCCTTACATATGCCAATTAAAGGAGAAACTATGTTACTAGAAGCTAATCTGGAACATTCAAATGTTTTTATTCCAAAAAGATTAAGCTGGGATAGTATTACAAATAGTACAAAATGGAATTTGGAGAAAATAGTAACTCCTAAAGTAGTTAAAAGAGAAAATAGTAATATTCAAAATATTATAGAACTACCTGATGGAACTATAGAAATTGAGTTTTCAAAACAAAAACAATTTACAGCCTCTAGACCTTCAACTTCTTCAATTAATACTAAAATAAATCTAGAAGAAGTAGACTTTAGACCAAATATTCCCAAAACAAGATATAAACAAGAAGATGAAGAATCAGAATATTCACCTACTCAATCACAAATGAATGTAAAACTAGACAACCAATTAAATGTTATAACTAAAGAATTTCAAATAGATAAAAATCTTCTTCAAAAATTATTTTCTTCAGAAGAAAATAATGAAAAAAGAGAATGGTACTTCAAAACTTTTTCAAAAGAACAAGTTATAAGTTTTAAAGAAAAATACTTTAAAGAGCTTGATAGAATAGAAGCTCATATCGATTTTTTTAAATGGTTTGAATTATATTGTTATAAAAATAATATTCAAAATCCTTTTAATAATAATATAATCAATCCTATATTTCAAAAATCATGGCAAACTACTAATGGCATTAGTATTACTTCAAATCATCCACCCTTAGAAGAAATAAAAATTCAACATAGAAACCAAACTATTACAGCTTCACCTTTTAAGGTAAATAATACTGAAGAAAAGGTAATAACTACAAAAGAAATAAATAAAATTCTTCAACAAAATAATTATACAAATCAAACATTGAATACAATAGCAAATCAATTAGAAGAATTATCCAATCTAAAACCAGTTTTATCTATGACTACTCCACCAAAAGTAGAATCTTCCAAACCAATATTTCAACCTTTTGAATTACCCAAAAATATTCAATTAACAAAAAATAATGATTCTAATCTTATTAGACAAATCTCAGATAAATTAGCAAAATTAAGTCTTGAAAATAAACATATTCAAGTAATTTCTCAAACGGAGCAATCAGATGATGATACATTATTACAACAATTTCAAGACACAGAAAATATTGCAATAAATAAAATTAGATCTTCCCAGATCTAATTCCTTTTACCGGGTATATCATGGTAGAAATTATTACCCACGACCTTCTTTCCAGATATGCAATTCGAAGAAACTCACTTACATCAAAGTTATTATTATACAGGTGAATCAATTTATGAATGGAATATAGATGGTTTAACTGAACACCAGATTTTGCAAATAATTCAAAATATGAGTATGGCTGTTAGTTCTTTCAAAAGTAAAGGCCAAAATGATAGAGAATGTGCTCAACTTCTTATATCCGGATTTTCAGGAATGTTAAAAATTGGTGGGATAATTATCTAAGTCAAGAAGAAAGAAATTATATATTAACCGCAACCAAACATGTTATTCCAGAAACAGCAAGTAGTAGCATAACTCAAATAGATCAAGAAATGACTATTACTACAAGAGAATCTGATTCAGTTCCTACTCTAATATTTGCAATTTGTAAACACTTTATGGAGATCCAAATAAATTACAAGAAAGAAGTTCGAAATATTAATTAATTTAACTTGTCCAAAATTACATGATTTTAGATGGTATAAAGATATGTTTCTTTCTAAAGTATTCTTAAGGACTGATTGCAATCATTCTTATTGGAAAGAAAGATTTTAGCGGACTTCCAAAATTATTTGTCAAAAGGTTAGGCAAAAGATAAGGAGTATCCATAATGGAGAAATTCCTTATTCAAATCTTACTTATGGTGATTTAATAAATTATATTAATAATGAAGGATTAAGCTTATGTACTGACTTAAAATTAAAATCCAAAATTAAAAAGGAGGGACTTGAAGCAAGAAAAGAATTAGGATCTTTTTGCCAACAATATGGTTATGAAAAAATAGAAGCTCCTTCTACCAAAAGAATCAAAAGATCAAATAAATCTAGAACAAAGTCTAGAAGTCGTTCAAGTTATTATTCAAAACCTAATAAGAGCAATAAAAGTTTTAGTACTGTTAACAAAAGAGTTAGTTTTTCAAAAAACTCTTCTTCAAAGAAAAATAGCTCAAGAGGTAAAACTATGACACAAGCTTCTTCTCAAAATTCTACATCTGTATGTTTTAAGTGTGGTAAACCAGGACACATAGCAAGATATTGCAAAGTTAGAGAAAGGATAAATGCTATAGATTTAGAAGATCAAATTAAGAATCAAATACTAAACATATTAGATAATCAATCTGAAACAGAATCTGATGAAGATATAATATATGAAATACAAGAAGAATCACAAGATGAATCCCCAGCTAATAGTTGTGAATGTATAGGAATTTGTGATTGTGGATATTCAAGCATTAATGTCATTTCAAAAGATGATAAACAATTTTTTTTAGAGTTAATAGACAAAATAGATGATAATGATGTCAAAAGAGAATATTTATTAAAATTAAAGGATATTGTTATTAAAGAAGAAAACTTTAAAAATATTGAGCCCTTTAATTTAAAAGAAGTTTATAATAGATTTAAGCAACCACAAATAAATACTTCTACTCAAGATCTTCAAAAGGAAATAAAACAATTAAAGGAAGAATTAAAACTTATTAAAACTGAAAATTATGATATAAAATATCAGCTCTTAGCCTTACAAACAGAGGTACAATTACTCAAAGAAAGCAAAATTAAAGGAAAAGATAAAATGGAAGAAAAAATAGAAATTAATAACAATGATGAATATTTAATTGCTATAATTCGAGAAGTAAGATTTCAAAGGTGGCATATTCCTGTTAAGATAGTAATTAATAAGGAAGTATATTTAGATATTGTAGTTTTATTAGACTCTGGAGCAGATTTCAATTGTATAAGGGAGGGATTAGTTCCAACCAAGTATTTTGAAAAAAAACAACTGAAAAATTAAAAGGAGCAAATGGACAAAGATTAAGTGTCAATTACAAAATATCAAATGTACATGTTTGTAGAAATAAGATTTGCTTCCCAAATACTTTTATTTTGGTAAAGGATCTACATCAAGAAGTTATATTAGGTACTCCTTTTATTACTCAATTATTTCCTTTAACCATAACTGAAGAAGGAATTATTACAAAAGTTTTAAATCAAGAAGTTTATTTTCCTTTTGTAGAACCACCATTAGTAAAGGAAATTAATACCTGTCAAACTACTTTTAAAATCAAAGAGAAAATTATATGTAATATTTCTAAGCAAATAGAATTTTTAAAAGAAGAAGTAAAATTAAATAAAGTCGAAGAAAAACTGCAAGATAAAGATATTCAAAGTAAAATAATGGACATACAAAATAAGTTTAAAAAAGAAATTTGTTCAAATTTACCAAATGCCTTTTGGGATAGGAAAAGGCATATAGTTAGATTACCATATATTTCTGATTTTAATGAAAATGATATTCCAACTAAAGCAAGACCTATTCAAATGAATCCTGAATTATTAGAGTATTGTAAAAAAGAAATTCAAAATTTATTAGACAAGGATCTGATAGAACCCTCACAATCTCCATGGAGTTGTTCAGCCTTTTATGTTAATAATAGTGCTGAAATAGAAAGAGGAGCACCAAGATTAGTAATAAATTACAAGCCGTTAAATAAAGTTCTTTTATGGATTAGATATCCTATTCCAAATAAAAGAGACTTACTTAAAAGGATTTACGGATCAATTATTTATTCAAAATTTGATATGAAATCAGGATTTTGGCAAATACAAATTGCTATAGAAGATAGATACAAGACAGCTTTCAATGTCCCCTTTGGTCAATATCAATGGAAGGTCATGCCCTTTGGTCTCAAAAATGCACCCTCAGAATTTCAAAAAATTATGAATGACATATTCAACCCATACTCAACATTCATTATAGTCTATATAGATGATGTTTTAATATTTTCAGACTCAATAGAAAAGCATTTTAAACATTTAGAAATTTTTTTATAAAATAGTTAAGCAAAATGGGTTAGTATTATCTGAATCAAAAATGAGTTTATTCAAAACTAAAATTAGGTTCCTTGGACATGATATCCATGAAGGACAATTCAAACCAATAGGAAGATCATTAGAATTTGCCAATAAATTTCCGCATCTAAATAAAAGATAAAACTCAATTACAAAGATTCCTAGGATGTCTTAATTATGTTTCGGATTTTATAAAAGATTTAAGAATAATATGTGAGCCATTATATTCAAGATTAAGAAAAAATCCTAAACCATGGACTCAAGAGCATACTAAAATTATTCAAAAAATAAAGCAGACAATTAAAAATTTACCATTTTTAGGCATTCCTCATCCCAATGCATTCATGATTGTAGAAACTGATGCATCTGAGTTAGGATATGGAGGCATACTTAAACAAAATAAAAAATCATTTCATATCAAGATATGCATGACTCAAAAGGTTATTCCGCATACCGAGCAACTAGTTCGATATCACTCTGGTATTTGGATTGGAGCTCAAAAGAATTACTCAACAATTAAAAAGGAAATTTTGTCTATAGTTTTATGCATTTCAAAATTTCAAGACGATTTAATAAATAAAGGTTTTTTGCTTAGAATAGATTGCAAAGCAGCAAAAGATGTTTTACAAAAAGATGTCAAAAATATAGTTTCAAAACAAATTTTTGCCAGATGGCAAGCTATTTTATCAAATTTTGATTTTGATATAGAATATATTAAAGGAGAACAAAATTCACTTCCAGATTTCTTGACTAGAGAATTCTTGCAGGGCAATGTCGAAAAGACCTGAATTTAGGCCAGAGTACAAGCCTACTGCCTCAATTAACTCATTCAAGTATATCTAGTCCCTCCCTTCTCCTCAAACTATAATACCTATTCAAGTACCTTCTCAAGCCCTTGTTCCAAGAAATATGACTCCAACTACTTATATTAGCTATCGTAACACCTTCTCCTTCTACTCAAAAAAATTAATATTAGACCTCAAACATCAAAACCTTATATTCCAAGACCCAATATCTCTTCTTCTCCAAGTAGCCAGCCTATACAAGCCAATAAATCAGTGCCAAAACTATTTTTCTAAAATAGATGAAAGTCTTATTGAGAAATAGAATCAACCTATTACAATAAATCCTATCCCGAACTTATTCAAATTTTCTTTCATCCCAATTCCATATTTCTCGAAAATTTTATGAGAAGATTCCATAGAAACCGATTCAACTCCCAAAAAAATCTCTAGCTTCTCAGTTCTCCGCTTTTCATAAAGTTTTGTTTTTATTTCAATTTTCTCACTCTTGGTTTATCCAGGTTGTATCAAATCAAGAAGAAGACTATCTATTACCCAGTTCTGGATTTGTAAGTTAAAATTTCATATATATTGATAATTCTCAAGATTTATTATTCAATTACATATCTTTGCATCTCATTTCTTCATGTCAATTACTAGATATCGTTTAAATCTTGGATTGAAAATAACAAGAGATATCATTCAAGGTTTAGAAACTGCTCTCAAATATACAAATCCTCCAACTCATATTAGAGAAGATTATATAAGATTATTAAATCAAGAATATAAAATACAACAAAGACTCTTAAATCAATTGATTACATTAAGTTCTGCTTAATTTAACTTTATCTGTCCTCTTTTTTTATCCGGATCGATCCAAAATAAAAAATATTACAACAATTTCAAGACACAGAAAATATTGCAATAAATAAAATTAGATCTTCCCGATCTAATTCCTTTTTACCCCGGGTATATCATGGTAGAAATTATTACCCACGACCTTCTTTTCCAGATATGCAATTCGAAGAAACTCACTTACATCAAAGTTATTATTATACAGGTGAATCAATTTATGAATGGAATATAGATGGTTTAACTGAACACCAGATTTTGCAAATAATTCAAAATATGAGTATGGCTGTTAGTTCTTTCAAAAGTAAAGGCCAAAATGATAGAGAATGTGCTCAACTTCTTATATCCGGATTTTCAGGAATGTTAAAAAATTGGTGGGATAATTATCTAAGTCAAGAAGAAAGAAATTATATATTAACTGCAACCAAACATGTTATTCCAGAAACAGCAAGTAGTAGCATAACTCAAATAGATCAAGAAATGACTATTACTACAAGAGAATCTGATTCAGTTCCTACTCTAATATTTGCAATTTGTAAACACTTTATAGGAGATCCAAATAAATTACAAGAAAGAAGTTCAGAAATATTAATTAATTTAACTTGTCCAAAATTACATGATTTTAGATGGTATAAAGATATGTTTCTTTCTAAAGTATTCTTAAGGACTGATTGCAATCATTCTTATTGGAAAGAAAGATTTTTAGCGGGACTTCCAAAATTATTTGCTGAAAAGGTTAGGCAAAAGATAAGGAGTATCCATAATGGAGAAATTCCTTATTCAAATCTTACTTATGGTGATTTAATAAATTATATTAATAATGAAGGATTAAGCTTATGTACTGACTTAAAATTAAAATCCAAAATTAAAAAGGAGGGACTTGAAGCAAGAAAAGAATTAGGATCTTTTTGCCAACAATATGGTTATGAAAAAATAGAAGCTCCTTCTACCAAAAGAATCAAAAGATCAAATAAATCTAGAACAAAGTCTAGAAGTCGCTTCAAGTTATTATTCAAAACCTAATAAGAGCAATAAAAGTTTTAGTAATGTTAACAAAAGAGTTAGTTTTTCAAAAACTCTTCTTCAAAGAAAAAATAGCTCAAGAGGTAAAACTATGACACAAGCTTCTTCTCAAAATTCTACATCCAGTATGTTTTAAGTGTGGTAAACCAGGACACATAGCAAGATATTGCAAAGTTAGAGAAAGGATAAATGCTATAGATTTAGAAGATCAAATTAAGAATCAAATACTAAACATATTAGATAATCAATCTGAAACAGAATCTGATGAAGATATAATATATGAAATACAAGAAGAATCACAAGATGAATCCCCAGCTAATAGTTGTGAATGTATAGGAATTTGTGATTGTGGATATTCAAGCATTAATGTCATTTCAAAAGATGATAAACAATTTTTTTTAGAGTTAATAGACAAAATAGATGATAATGATGTCAAAAGAGAATATTTATTAAAATTAAAGGATATTGTTATTAAAGAAGAAAACTTTAAAAATATTGAGCCCTTTAATTTAAAAGAAGTTTATAATAGATTTAAGCAACCACAAATAAATACTTCTACTCAAGATCTTCAAAAGGAAATAAAACAATTAAAGGAAGAATTAAAACTTATTAAAACTGAAAATTATGATATAAAATATCAGCTCTTAGCCTTACAAACAGAGGTACAATTACTCAAAGAAAGCAAAATTAAAGGAAAAGATAAAATGGAAGAAAAAAATAGAAATTAATAACAATGATGAATATTTAATTGCTATAATTCGAGAAGTAAGATTTCAAAGGTGGCATATTCCTGTTAAGATAGTAATTAATAAGGAAGTATATTTAGATATTGTAGTTTTATTAGACTCTGGAGCAGATTTCAATTGTATAAGGGAGGGATTAGTTCCAACCAAGTATTTTGAAAAAACAACTGAAAAATTAAAAGGAGCAAATGGACAAAGATTAAGTGTCAATTACAAAATATCAAATGTACATGTTTGTAGAAATAAGATTTGCTTCCCAAATACTTTTATTTTGGTAAAGGATCTACATCAAGAAGTTATATTAGGTACTCCTTTTATTACTCAATTATTTCCTTTAACCATAACTGAAGAAGGAATTATTACAAAAGTTTTAAATCAAGAAGTTTATTTTCCTTTTGTAGAACCACCATTAGTAAAGGAAATTAATACCTGTCAAACTACTTTTAAAATCAAAGAGAAAATTATATGTAATATTTCTAAGCAAATAGAATTTTTAAAAGAAGAAGTAAAATTAAATAAAGTCGAAGAAAAACTGCAAGATAAAGATATTCAAAGTAAAATAATGGACATACAAAATAAGTTTAAAAAAGAAATTTGTTCAAATTTACCAAATGCCTTTTGGGATAGGAAAAGGCATATAGTTAGATTACCATATATTTCTGATTTTAATGAAAATGATATTCCAACTAAAGCAAGACCTATTCAAATGAATCCTGAATTATTAGAGTATTGTAAAAAAGAAATTCAAAATTTATTAGACAAGGATCTTGATAGAACCCTCACAATCTCCATGGAGTTGTTCAGCCTTTTATGTTAATAATAGTGCTGAAATAGAAAGAGGAGCACCAAGATTAGTAATAAATTACAAGCCGTTAAATAAAGTTCTTTTATGGATTAGATATCCTATTCCAAATAAAAGAGACTTACTTAAAAGGATTTACGGATCAATTATTTATTCAAAATTTGATATGAAATCAGGATTTTGGCAAATACAAATTGCTATAGAAGATAGATACAAGACAGCTTTCAATGTCCCCTTTGGTCAATATCAATGGAAGGTCATGCCCTTTGGTCTCAAAAATGCACCCTCAGAATTTCAAAAAATTATGAATGACATATTCAACCCATACTCAACATTCATTATAGTCTATATAGATGATGTTTTAATATTTTCAGACTCAATAGAAAAGCATTTTAAACATTTAGAAATTTTTATAAAAATAGTTAAGCAAAATGGGTTAGTATTATCTGAATCAAAAATGAGTTTATTCAAAACTAAAATTAGGTTCCTTGGACATGATATCCATGAAGGACAATTCAAACCAATAGGAAGATCATTAGAATTTGCCAATAAATTTCCAGACGAAATAAAAGATAAAACTCAATTACAAAGATTCCTAGGATGTCTTAATTATGTTTCGGATTTTATAAAAGATTTAAGAATAATATGTGAGCCATTATATTCAAGATTAAGAAAAAATCCTAAACCATGGACTCAAGAGCATACTAAAATTATTCAAAAAATAAAGCAGACAATTAAAAATTTACCATTTTTAGGCATTCCTCATCCCAATGCATTCATGATTGTAGAAACCGATGCATCCGAAGTTAGATATGGAGGCATACTTAAACAAAATAAAAAAATCATTTCATATCAGCATATGCATGACTCAAAAGGTTATTCCAGACATACTGAGCAACTAGTTCGATATCACTCTGGTATTTGGATTGGAGCTCAAAAGAATTACTCAACAATTAAAAAGGAAATTTTGTCTATAGTTTTATGCATTTCAAAATTTCAAGACGATTTAATAAATAAAGGTTTTTTGCTTAGAATAGATTGCAAAGCAGCAAAAGATGTTTTACAAAAAGATGTCAAAAATATAGTTTCAAAACAAATTTTTGCCAGATGGCAAGCTATTTTATCAAATTTTGATTTTGATATAGAATATATTAAAGGAGAACAAAATTCACTTCCAGATTTCTTGACTAGAGAATTCTTGCAGGGCAATGTCGAAAAGACCTGAATTTAGGCCAGAGTACAAGCCTACTCGGCCTCAATTAACTCATTCAAGTATATCTAGTCCTCTCCCTTCTCCTCAAACTATAATACCTATTCAAGTACCTTCTCAAGCCCTTGTTCCAAGAAATATGACTCCAACTACTTATATTAGCGCTATCAGAACACCTTCTCCTTCTACTCAAAAAATTAATATTAGACCTGAAACATCAAAACCTTATATTCCAAGACCCAATATCTCCTCTTCTTCTCCAAGTAGCCAGCCTATACAAGCCAATAAATCAGCGTATTGCCAAAACTATTTTTCTAAAATAGATGAAAGTCTTATTGGAGAAATAGAATCAACCTATTACAATAAATCCTATCCTGAACTTATTCAAATTTTCTTTCATCCCAATTTATTCCATTTTTCTGAAACCCCTTTCAAAACCAGAAAATTTTATGAGAAGATTCTCATAGAAACCGATTCCATAGAAACTCCCAAATGGTCACCTGACAATGTTCCAGAAGATCAAGCCAATTACCATAAAATTAAATTCAAGCGAATACTCAAACCAACCGAATGGCCAGTTTCCGGATATCAAACCCAAGTTCAATTCAAAACTCCTTTCAAGCCCTCTGTTTATACGTATTATGACTATATCAAAGCAGTGGGTGCAATTCTTTATTTCAAACCATTTTCTCACTCTTGGTTTATCCAGTTATTACCATCAATTACTCATGATATTCCCATGTGGTTCTATAAATGGTGGCATGATTTTGAGGGAACTTTGAAATAATGCCAGTCAACTTCCAAGAAGATTTCAAAATTTTTGCAAAAGAGGAGAACTTCAATGACTATACTGAAGAACAAATATTACTCCATTATTATATAAAAAATAGAATTCCATGGATATTCTGCTGGAATTTCACCAAGAATTATTCCCAAGGGATTTACACGCTATGCACAATTCAAGGTCAAATGGTGGGATTCAGTTAAAGAAATAAAATTTCCAATGGAAAAGGTCTCGACTCCAAAGGAAGCTGAAAAGATTCATGAATTTTTAGCAACCAAGAACAGATTCCAGTGCCTAGTAGCAGAAAGCTCCAGTAAAGCTGATTTCAAGAAAAATTTGCTAGAAGTTTTGTCCCAGATCGATGACGAAGAAAATCCAGATTTGACTCAAGAAAATGAAGATGACTGTTATGGAATATACAGTCCTATTCAATAATTGTCGGCAACACAGTATGAAGTTATCCGTGACAAAATTTTAATGATTTCAATGGACATTGAAGTCAAAAAGCAAAAGTATTCAAGACAAAGGTGTCGGCCACTCCTAGAAGACTCCAAAGACTTTAGCAACTAAAGTCTAAAGTAAGGAAGAAAAATCAAAAGAAGATTCAAGTATGTCTGCCATTTATCCAAGCATCCGATGAAAATAGTTACAAGACTTCAGCTATAAATAGCAGAGATTCAAGAACAACAGGGCATCGCCAATTCTATCTCTGATCCTTCAACTACAAAAATCTCTAGCTCTCTACAACGTTCTCCGCTTTTATAAAAGTTTTGTTTAAATTTCAAAGGTTGTATCAAGAATTTCAAGAAGAAGACTATCTACTGCAAAGTCTTTTGTAAGTTAAAATTCTGTTATATATTGATAATTCTCAAGATTTATTATTCAATTACATATCTTTGCATCTCATTTCTTCATGTCAATTACTAGATATCGTTTAAATCTTGGATTGAAAATAACAAGAGATATCATTCAAGGTTTAGAAACTGCTCTCAAATATACAAATCCTCCAACTCATATTAGAGAAGATTATATAAGATTATTAAATCAAGAATATAAAATACAACAAAGACTCTTAAATCAATTGATTACATTAAGTTCTGCTTAATTTAACTTTATCTCCCCTTTTTATCCGGGATGGATCCGGTATCGAGCCAAGTTAGCTTATAGATCTTATTCAAAGATAAAGATTAATCATATAAAGATTTGATAATCTTTAATTGTTATTGTTGGTCAGCCTTTGAATCGTTGGTCATGGCTTTAAGTGGTAAGTCCGTGGTCCCGGTGGTGGTCCCTGTAACATTAGAGAAGATTGAATCTTATATGGCTAGTTTTTTATCTAAGATAGGATCAATGAGACAACTGGTAATGATAATCGGACTCAATCTTTGGAAGAAATAGATAGGCATGATGATGTAGTAAATAATATTGATATTAATATAGAGAAGATTGAGCAAAGACTGAGTAATTGGACTATTCCAGATTTAAAGGTTCATAAAGTTTATAAAACCGAACATTAGAATTTTTTCAAGATTATTCAATTAAATTAATGTAACAAACAATCTCTTTGAGAAAGAATCATGAAGTTATTAGATTACTCAATAAAGAATCAATTACAAGACATGCAAGCAAATATAGATATCTGCATATTGGTATGGTTCAAATTGCTGTAAAACCTTTACATAGACTTGGCTTAGACTCTCCAATATTACTTTGTTTACGTGATGCTAGACATACCTCTTTTCAAAATTCTTTGATTGGTTTAATAGAATCAAATTTAGAGACTGGTCCTGTTTACTTTAACTGTTATCCAAACTTTACTGTAGATTTAGCGTGAAAATATTCTCTGCATTAACATTAAATATTCAAACAAAAATACAGAGTTTGTAGAGAATTCAAAATCTTTAGCAATCATATATAGAGTTGCATATAAGGTTATGAAGACTACAATAAATCCAAGAGCCTTACATATGCCAATTAAAGGAGAAACTATGTTACTAGAAGCTAATCTGGAACATTCAAATGTTTTTATTCCAAAAAGATTAAGCTGGGATAGTATTACAAATAGTACGAAATGGAATTTGGAGAAAATAGTAACTCCTAAAGTAGTTAAAAGAGAAAATAGTAATATTCAAAATATTATAGAACTACGATGGAACTATAGAAATTGAGTTTTCAAAACAAAACAATTTACCTCTAGACCTTCAACTTCTTCAATTAATACTAAAATAAATCTAGAAGAAGTAGACTTTAGACCAAATATTCCCAAAACAAGATATAAACAAGAAGATGAAGAATCAGAATATTCACCTACTCAATCACAAATGAATGTAAAACTAGACAACCAATTAAATGTTATAACTAAAGAATTTCAAATAGATAAAAATCTTCTTCAAAAATTATTTTCTTCAGAAGAAAATAATGAAAAAAGAGAATGGTACTTCAAAACTTTTTCAAAAGAACAAGTTATAAGTTTTAAAGAAAAATACTTTAAAGAGCTTGATAGAATAGAAGCTCATATCGATTTTTTTAAATGGTTTGAATTATATTGTTATAAAATAATATTCAAAATCCTTTTAATAATAATATAATCAATCCTATATTTCAAAAATCATGGCAAACTACTAATGGCATTAGTATTACTTCAAATCATCCACCCTTAGAAGAAATAAAAATTCAACATAGAAACCAAACTATTACAGCTTCACCTTTTAAGGTAAATAATACTGAAGAAAAGGTAATAACTACAAAAGAAATAAATAAAATTCTTCAACAAAATAATTATACAAATCAAACATTGAATACAATAGCAAATCAATTAGAAGAATTATCCAATCTAAAACCAGTTTTATCTATGACTACTCCACCAAAAGTAGAATCTTCCAAACCAATATTTCAACCTTTTGAATTACCCAAAAATATTCAATTAACAAAAAATAATGATTCTAATCTTATTAGACAAATCTCAGATAAATTAGCAAAATTAAGTCTTGAAAATAAACATATTCAAGTAATTTCTCAAACGGAGCAATCAGATGATGATACATTATTACAACAATTTCAAGACACAGAAAATATTGCAATAAATAAAATTAGATCTTCCCGATCTAATTCCTTTTTACCCCGGGTATATCATGGTAGAAATTATTACCCACGACCTTCTTTTCCAGATATGCAATTCGAAGAAACTCACTTACATCAAAGTTATTATTATACAGGTGAATCAATTTATGAATGGAATATAGATGGTTTAAGCAACACCGATTTTGCAAATAATTCAAAATATGAGTATGGCTGTTAGTTCTTTCAAAAGTAAAGGCCAAAATGATAGAGAATGTGCTCAACTTCTTATATCCGATTTTCGTGAATGTTAAAAAATTGGTGGGATAATTATCTAAGTCAAGAAGAAAGAAATTATATATTAACTGCAACCAAACATGTTATTCCAGAAACAGCAAGTAGTAGCATAACTCAAATAGATCAAGAAATGACTATTACTACAAGAGAATCGATTGGTTCCTACTCTAATATTTGCAATTTGTAAACACTTTATAGGAGATCAAATAAATTACAAGAAAGAAGTTCAGAAATATTAATTAATTTAACTTGTCCAAAATTACATGATTTTAGATGGTATAAAGATATGTTTCTTTCTAAAGTATTCTTAAGGACTGATTGCAATCATTCTTATTGGAAAGAAAGATTTTTAGCGGGACTTCCAAAATTATTTGCTGAAAAGGTTAGGCAAAAGATAAGGAGTATCCATAATGGAGAAATTCCTTATTCAAATCTTACTTATGGTGATTTAATAAATTATATTAATAATGAAGGATTAAGCTTATGTACTGACTTAAAATTAAAATCCAAAATTAAAAAGGAGGGACTTGAAGCAAGAAAAGAATTAGGATCTTTTTGCCAACAATATGGTTATGAAAAATAGAAGCTCCTTCTACCAAAAGAATCAAAAGATCAAATAAATCTAGAACAAAGTCTAGAAGTCGTTCAAGTTATTATTCAAAACCTAATAAGAGCAATAAAAGTTTTAGTACTGTTAACAAAAGAGTTAGTTTTTCAAAAAACTCTTCTTCAAAGAAAAATAGCTCAAGAGGTAAAACTATGACACAAGCTTCTTCTCAAAATTCTACATCTGTATGTTTTAAGTGTGGTAAACCAGGACACATAGCAAGATATTGCAAAGTTAGAGAAAGGATAAATGCTATAGATTTAGAAGATCAAATTAAGAATCAAATACTAAACATATTAGATAATCAATGAAACAGAATCTGATGAAGATATAATATATGAAATACAAGAAGAATCACAAGATGAATCCCCAGCTAATAGTTGTGAATGTATAGGAATTTGTGATTGTGGATATTCAAGCATTAATGTCATTTCAAAAGATGATAAACAATTTTTTTTAGAGTTAATAGACAAAATAGATGATAATGATGTCAAAAGAGAATATTTATTAAAATTAAAGGATATTGTTATTAAAGAAGAAAACTTTAAAAATATTGAGCCCTTTAATTTAAAAGAAGTTTATAATAGATTTAAGCAACCACAAATAAATACTTCTACTCAAGATCTTTCAAAGGAAATAAAACAATTAAAGGAAGAATTAAAACTTATTAAAACTGAAAATTATGATATAAAATATCAGCTCTTAGCCTTACAAACAGAGGTACAATTACTCAAAGAAAGCAAAATTAAAGGAAAAGATAAAATGGAAGAAAAATAGAAATTAATAACAATGATGAATATTTAATTGCTATAATTGAAGTAAGATTTCAAAGGTGGCATATTCCCTGTTAAGATAGTAATTAATAAGGAAGTATATTTAGATATTGTAGTTTTATTAGACTCGAGTGATTTCAATTGTATGGGAGGGATTAGTTCCAACCAAGTATTTTGAAAAAAACAACTGAAAAAAATTAAAAGGAGCAAATGGACAAAGATTAAGTGTCAATTACAAAATATCAAATGTACATGTTTGTAGAAATAAGATTTGCTTCCCAAATACTTTTATTTTGGTAAAGGATCTACATCAAGAAGTTATATTAGGTACTCTTTTATTACTCAATTATTTCCTTTAACCATAACTGAAGAAGGAATTATTACAAAAGTTTTAAATCAAGAAGTTTATTTTCCTTTTGTAGAACCACCATTAGTAAAGGAAATTAATACCCACAAACTACTTTTAAAATCAAAGAGAAAATTATATGTAATATTTCTAAGCAAATAGAATTTTAAAGAAGAAGTAAAATTAAATAAAGTCAAGAAAACGCAAGATAAAGATATTCAAAGTAAAATAATGGACATACAAAATAAGTTTAAAAAAGAAATTTGTTCAAATTTACCAAATGCCTTTGGGATAGGGAAAAGGCATATAGTTAGATTACCATATATTTCTGATTTTAATGAAAATGATATTCCAACTAAAGCAAGACCTATTCAAATGAACTCAATTATTAGAGTATTGTAAAAAAGAAATTCAAAATTTATTAGACAAGGATCTGATAGAACCCTCACAATCTCCATGGAGTTGTTCAGCCTTTATGTTAATAATAGTGCTGAAATAGAAGAGAGAGCACCAAGATTAGTAATAAATTACAAGCCGTTAAATAAAGTTCTTTATGGATTAGATATCCTATTCCAAATAAAAGAGACTTACTTAAAAGGATTTACGGATCAATTATTTATTCAAAATTTGATATGAAATCAGGATTTTGGCAAATACAAATTGCTATAGAAGATAGATACAAGACAGCTTTCAATGTCCCCTTTGGTCAATATCAATGGAAGGTCATGCCCTTTGGTCTCAAAAATGCACCCTCAGAATTTCAAAAAATTATGAATGACATATTCAACCCATACTCAACATTCATTATAGTCTATATAGATGATGTTTTAATATTTTCAGACTCAATAGAAAAGCATTTTAAACATTTAGAAATTTTTTATAAAATAGTTAAGCAAAATGGGTTAGTATTATCTGAATCAAAAATGAGTTTATTCAAAACTAAAATTAGGTTCCTTGGACATGATATCCATGAAGGACAATTCAAACCAATAGGAAGATCATTAGAATTTGCCAATAAATTTCCAGACGAAATAAAAGATAAAACTCAATTACAAAGATTCCTAGGATGTCTTAATTATGTTTCGGATTTTATAAAAGATTTAAGAATAATATGTGAGCCATTATATTCAAGATTAAGAAAAAATCCTAAACCATGGACTCAAGAGCATACTAAAATTATTCAAAAAATAAAGCAGACAATTAAAAATTTACCATTTTTAGGCATTCCTCATCCCAATGCATTCATGATTGTAGAAACTGATGCATCTGAGTTAGGATATGGAGGCATACTTAAACAAAATAAAAAAATCATTTCATATCAGCATATGCATGACTCAAAAGGTTATTCCAGACATACTGAGCAACTAGTTCGATATCACTCTGGTATTTGGATTGGAGCTCAAAAGAATTACTCAACAATTAAAAAGGAAATTTTGTCTATAGTTTTATGCATTTCAAAATTTCAAGACGATTTAATAAATAAAGGTTTTTTGCTTAGAATAGATTGCAAAGCAGCAAAAGATGTTTTACAAAAAGATGTCAAAAATATAGTTTCAAAACAAATTTTTGCCAGATGGCAAGCTATTTTATCAAATTTTGATTTTGATATAGAATATATTAAAGGAGAACAAAATTCACTTCCAGATTTCTTGACTAGAGAATTCTTGTGGCAATGTCGAAAGACCTGAATTTAGGCCGTAGTACAACCTACTGCCTCAATTAACTCATTCAAGTATATCTAGTCCTCTCCCTTCTCCTCAAACTATAATACCTATTCAAGTACCTTCTCAAGCCCTTGTTCCAAGAAATATGACTCCAACTACTTATATTAGCTATCGTAACACCTTCTCCTTCTACTCAAAAAATTAATATTAGACCCAAACATCAAAACCTTATATTCCAAGACCCAATATCTCCTTCTTCTCTCAAGTAGCCAATATACAAGCCAATAAATCAGCGTATTGCCAAAACTATTTTTCTAAAATAGATGAAAGTCTTATTGGAGAAATAGAATCAACCTATTACAATAAATCCTATCCCAACTTATTCAAATTTTCTTTCATCCCAATTTATTCCATTTTTCCAAACCCTTTCAAAACCAGAAAATTTTATGAGAAGATTCTCATAGAAACCGAATCCATAGAAACTCCCAAATGGTCACCCGACAATGTTCCGTAAGATCAAGCCAATTACCATAAAATTAAATTCAAGCTTAATACTCAAACCAACCGAATGGCTTCCTGGATATCAAACCCAAGTTCAATTCAAAACTCCTTTCAAGCCCTCTTGTCATACGTATTATGACTATATCAAAGCGGTGGTGCAATTCTTTATTTCAAACCATTTTCTCACTCTTGGTTTATCCAAGTTATTACCATCAATTACTCATGATATTCCCATGTGGTTCTATAAATGGTGGCATGATTTTGGAGGAACTTTGAAATAATGCCGGTCAACTTCCCAAGAAGATTTCAAAATTTTGCAAAAGAGGAGAACTTCAATGACTATACCAAGAACAAATATTACCCATTATTATATAAAAAATAGAATTCCATGGATATTCTGCTGGAATTTCACCAAGAATTATTCCTAAGGGATTTACACGTTTACCAGACAATTCAAGGTCAAATGGTGGGATTCAGTTAAAGAAATAAAATTTCCAATGGAAAAGGTCTCGACTCAAAGGAAGTGAAAAGATTCATGAATTTTAGCAACCAAGAACGATTCCTGCCTAGTAGCGAGAAAGCTCCGAAAGCTGATTTCAAGAAAAATTTGCTAGAAGTTTTGTCCCAGATCGATGACGAAGAAAATCCAGATTTGACTCAAGAAAATGAAGATGACTGTTATGGAATATACAGTCCTATTCAATAATTGTCGGCAACACAGTATGAAGTTATCCGTGACAAAATTTTAATGATTTCAATGGACATTGAAGTCAAAAAGCAAAAGTATTCAAGACAAAGGTGTCGGCCACTCCTAGAAGACTCCAAAGACTTTAGCAACTAAAGTCTAAAGTAAGGAAGAAAAATCAAAAGAAGATTCAAGTATGTCTGCCATTTATCCAAGCATCCCATGAAAATAGTTACAAGACTTCAGCTATAAATAGAGATTCAAGAACAACAGGGCATGTAATTCTATCTCGATCCTTCAACTACAAAAATCTCTAGCTCTCTACAACGCGTTCTCCAGTTTTATAAAAGTTTTGTTTAAATTTCAAAGGTTGTATCAAGAATTTCAAGAAGAAGACTATCTCGCAAAGTCTTTTGTAAGTTAAAATTCTGTTATATATTGATAATTCTCAAGATTTATTATTCAATTACATATCTTTGCATCTCATTTCTTCATGTCAATTACTAGATATCGTTTAAATCTTGGATTGAAAATAACAAGAGATATCATTCAAGGTTTAGAAACCGCTCTCAAATATACAAATCCTCCAACTCATATTAGAGAAGA
The DNA here is from genome assembly GCA_013103745.1 of Gardenia jasminoides. NCBI lineage: Eukaryota > Viridiplantae > Streptophyta > Magnoliopsida > Gentianales > Rubiaceae > Gardenia > Gardenia jasminoides. The sequence goes on from CM023105.1 coordinate 19,399,484, forward strand.
TTATATAAGATTATTAAATCAAGAATATAAAATACAACAAAGACTCTTAAATCAATTGATTACATTAAGTTCTCGCTTTAATTTAACTTTATCTGTCCCTTTTATCCCCGATCGATCCGTATCTGAGCTGTTAGCTTTATAGATCTTATTCAAAGATAAAGAATTAATCATATAAAGATTTGATAATCTTTAATTGTTATTGTTGGTCAGCCTTTGAAATGCTGGTCAGCGGTTTAAGTGGTAAGTCCCGGGTCTACCGGGTGGTCCTCGAATATTAGAGAAGATTGAATCTTATATATGGCTGGTTTTTTATCTAAGATAGGATCAATGAGACAACTGTAATGATAATCTGACTCAATCTTTGGAAGAAATAGATAGGCATGATGATGTAGTAAATAATATTGATATTAATATAGAGAAGATTGAGCAAAGATCGAGTAATTGGACTATTCTAGATTTAAAGGTTCAAAGTTTATAAAACCGAACATTAGAATTTTTC